>CAIGQW010054471.1:8599428-8631752 GCA_903798125.1 Danio choprae
ATATAATATAATATAATATAATATAATATAATATAATATAATATAATATATGTTAATAATGATAAAATATTAATAATCTGTTTTGCTCTTATTGCTCTACAGTGGATATGTTGCAGCAGTTACTTCATTTCAAAAAAATCTTTTAAATGATGCTTTCCTCTCACCATTCTGGACTTAAACAGATGGAAAGAATTCATAAAGAATCTGTGACTTATTAGAAACCCTGTGTGCCAGTAATTTCTAAATGAATCTGTAGATTTGGTGACAAAAGTAAATCTGTTACTTAAATGAGAAACGTGTTTTTGAAGCATGCAAAATGTTAATGTTCAGCAGAGGCCTGACATTCTACAAACTAATGTAAGGCTAAATGCAGTTTAATATAATAAATCCATAATGGCCACTGCACAAAACAATGCTTTCCTGTCCCTAAAGGCACTTAAAGGAATGGTTCACCCCCCAAAAATAAACTTACAATTTATTCACCCTTGTGTGTTTTCAAACCTTTGTGGGTTTCACTCCTCTGTTGAACACAAAATAAGATATTTTGAAGAAAGCTGTAAGACTATAACCATTGACATCAATAGTAGGAAAAACAAATACTATGGTAGTATAAATAATTACAGTTTTCAGCTTTCGTCAAACTATTTTTGTGTAAACATACGAAAGTCAAACAAGTTTGGAACAAGTGGAGGATGAGTAAATGAATAACAGAATATTCAGTGTTGGGTGAACTAGCCCTTTAAGGATCAACGTAGTATTAGAAGCTTAAATTAAAAATATAAGCATATGCTCAAATCTATAAATACTCATCATGGGGACAACATTGAACACTGAGATGCCTAGTACCATTATTTGTAATTAAATATTTAGCTAATGATGGGGCAATGACTTTAATTGAACCGAGATTCAAAAACATGTTAAAGTAGAGTAAAAAGCCATTGGTATGGCTATATGTACTACACAACCCTTGCCTGTGAGCAACTGGAAAACACATGTAAGTGTTTTTCAATTTGACAACAACATTTTCTATTTAGTTTTCCTTGCTTACCACTTTTCAGCACATCTCAGTATAATTCATTCTCCCTATACACATAAATACCGTGATGTAACTTCATATCTAGAATACATTAAACTGAGTAAATTTAAAGTCTTGATAAGGTTTCTACTTTCGATAATCTTGCAATTGTATAAACATTGCAGATTATTAGACCTTTCCCCACTATTACATAAAAACATTACACTAACTAAATTATATAGTTTTACAATTATTGTTTTTTTTCCATTCTTCTATGCAGGGCAGCCTTGTGAATGGACCCAGAGCAGACCAGATGGAAACAGAAAATACCAGCAATGAGACGGAAAAAAGTCGTATACTTGCAAAAATCAGTGCCACTCAACAGACAGACCTTCTCACCAAGCACCAAAATGGAGATCAGTCACCCGAAGTCTTGTCTCAGCAGAAGGTCCCTACTAACTTGCAGGAGATATTTGATCAAAATATGTTTGGAATGAACAAACAGATGAAACATGCTCTTAGTGAACAGGCACTTTTGGACTTTCACCAGACCAAAATATTGGTGAATGGAAACGAAAACCAGAGGATTTGGGATAAAAGTGAGGCAGGAATGGAGAAC
Organism: Danio choprae; assembly: GCA_903798125.1. Lineage (NCBI taxonomy): Eukaryota > Metazoa > Chordata > Actinopteri > Cypriniformes > Danionidae > Danio > Danio choprae. Next base: position 8,601,063 of record CAIGQW010054471.1, read on the forward strand.
CGATTAGAGGTATTCCCCAAGCACAATAAGGCAGGGGATTTTGAGGTAAAACATGGTAAAATAAACTGTAACTTTTCAAATGGTGATTTGTTCTCACTGTCACGGAACAAGCAGGTTCAAATGCCCAATGGTGCTACAACAAGCCCCCCTTCAGTAAAGGGTACAACTGGTGACCTCTTAGAGAAAACATTGTCTCAGTATTACCCAGAGCATGTGTCCATTGCACCTCAAACCAATTCATCTCAAGTAGATCAGGTCACCAGCAACCTGCCTGATCAGGCAACTTCTTCACCTTCATTTACCTCAGGTTTTCCTATTTCACCCCAAATATCTGCCTCAGAGACACTTGCCAAGGCACCTCCTGAAGTACAAAACAGCAAAGGCTATAACCCTGAACTTGCAGTAAATGGATACTCCAGCTTTGCAGCAGAGCAAAAGAAGCCTGCTTATCTTCTCTCTGACCTCCCAGAGCTGAGTCATGAGGATTCAGAGTCTAATGTGCCATCACATACAGTCGTCAATGGTTCCTCACATATTCAAGAAGATAGAGAAGGCCTTCCAAATGACTCTGAGTGTTTAAACATGTTCTCCAAATCCAATCAGAATTTTAGTCATGAATCTTACATACTGCCTCCAGTGACAGCAGGTTCCCCCTCACAAACCTCTCAGACGGGTCAGCATAACCCACAGATGAAAGTGCCACAGAAAAAAACAACTGATGAAAGCCTCCCAGGCATTAGAGACTTTTCCCTGCTTCAGCAACAGACTCATGAGTCACAAGCAGTAGAGAGCAAGTTAATTTCCCAGGCAAATACTTCCCCTTCTCAAAATCAATGCAATGACCAAGACAACAAGCCTAAATCAGGACTAGAAAAAACACTGTCAAAGACTATAGATCCCTCATCCCAGATGGAATGGATAGATTTAAACTCAACTTCTGCGTTAACGCCGTCTACTGACCACTCCCAGATGTGGGATTTGTTCCTTTCACAGACCCACATGCAGCAACACACAATCTCACAGAGTCAAAGTCAGTGTATAAATCCCATGGCCCCAAACAACTTTCAGTCTCACAATTTCAGCAATTCCAGTTTTCCCTCACATGAAATTGAGGCAAAAGAGAACAAAAAGTTGCTGCCTCCTACACATTTTCCCCACAGTGCTGCCCCTGAAAGTCAACAAAGAAATTCTGGTATGCACAATCATATGAACATGCAATTTAACAGCCCACAACATATGTCCCAGCAATTATGCAAAGATGATCAAGACCAGATACTATCCCCAAGCTTCCTTTCCCAGCTACCACCTGCTGAGCCTCATCAGCAAGCCACCAGCACATTTTCCAATCAGCTCCCTCAGGATAGACAGAATATGCAAGCTTCTCCACTATCACGAGATGTTTCCAGTAGTCATGAAGTTGAGCCACTCTTAAAAAGGCTTAAAACAGAGGACTGTCTTCATTCAGAATCCCAGATGATATCTGCATGTATCAAAACACCAGCACAAATTCAAGTTTCAAGTAAGACCACAAGAGAAAACTTTGGATTTCAAGACTTATCCAAGTCAAACACACCATCCTCGTTTAAAGAAGTAGAAGCTTTATCAGAAAGGAAACTCCATCAGAACACAGAGTGCCCACAGAACATTAGTACACAACAACAAATCTACCAGCAACCTCTCCAACACAGGATATACAATCAGTCAGAATTCCCCCAGTCTCTAATTTCTCAGTCACAACATTCACAAGCTTCGAATGGTCTTCAGATACCCATTCAAACATTGACCAAAGCTGAATTCCAAGAGTCCTTTGCCCAAATCCAGAGAGAGTCTCTCCCAAGCCATAGTGCTCAAGTGGATCTTCAGAGGCATGCAGCTTTGCGAATGCACCTTCTGCAGAGGCAAGAACGGCAAAGCCCCAACATCAGACAAATAATGCCAGTCATAAAAAGTGAAAACTGCTCAGGTTTTGAAACCCCAGCTCAACCTATGGAAGTGCAAAGGCAAAATGAAGACAAAACCAAAATCATAAAGGCTGTGGTAAAACAAGAGCATCCTCCCCCTTCCTGTGATGAAAACCAGCAGAGAAGTATTCTAGCTACCATGGAGCAGCAGCTTAAACAGTACCAACTCTCACCTGTGTTTGAAAGAAAGTCTTTGGTAATCAAGTCTCCCAATAAGGTGAAGGTGGAGATGGCTGGGGCTGTGACTGTGCTCTCAACCAATGCTGAAGGGAATGCAAAGGAACAGTGCAAACAACAAAATTTTACCCCACCTAAAAAGATTGAACCTGGCTTACAAAGCTTTCTGGAGTCACCCATGAAGTTGCTTAATACACCAATAAAGAATTTGATAGATACACCTCTGAAGACACAGTATGAAATTCCTTCATGTCATTGTGTTGGTAAGAGACTTCACACAGCTATTTTTAGTACATAGAAAAGCCATGTAGTTTGTACACATTTTGTGTGGCTTATGCACACCAGTTGTTAACAGTTTAATATTGCTTAGAAATATGTGTTTGTTTATTGACATTTAATAATTTTAAATTAGTTATACTTTTTTCATAACCTTTTCCAGAATGCACAATTCTCATATTCTTTAATCCACAGAGCAAATCAGTGAACGGGACGAAGGCCCATATTATACTCACTTGGGATCAGCACGGAATATTGCAGGCATCCGTAAAATTATGGAAGAAAGGTATGTTTTTATGAACTTCTCTCATGCACAAAATACATGCTCTGTTTTTTACTTACAATACACTGCAATTTCTTGACAGATCTGGAATGACTGGAAGTGCCATTAGAATTGAAAAAGTTGTGTACACAGGCAAGGAAGGCAAAAGTGGGCTGGGTTGCCCAATTGCTAAATGGGTAAATTAATTTTGAGAATTTTGGGTAAAATCTTTTTTGAGAAAACACAGTATATTGTCTTTTTGTCCCTTTCAGTTATTAAGCCACTACTGAAAGCAATGTCTCAAATGGCTTTCTGTAAAAAAATATTTCAATATGTATTTTTATACATATTTTGTAGGTAATACGGAGGGCAAATGTAGACGAGAAACTCCTGGTCTTGGTACGAGAGAGGGCTGGCCACTCATGCGAGACTTCCTGTGTAGTAGTTGTCATCCTAATTTGGGAAGGAATACCAACCAGCCTGGCTGATCGTCTCTACATGGAACTCAGTGACACTTTAACAAAACATGGAACCCTGACCAATCGCAGATGTGCTCTAAATGAGGAGTAAGGACAAATGCTTATTGCTTTTAACAAAAACTAGAAACATAGAAACTAAAATATTACATTCTAGAGATGATCTTTATTAATGTTATTCATCTTAAACTTTAACATTTTGTCATTTCCGTCACTGTCCTTAGGAGAACATGTGCATGTCAGGGTTTGGAAGCTGATGCTTGTGGAGCTTCTTTCTCCTTTGGTTGCTCCTGGAGCATGTACTATAATGGCTGCAAATTTGCTAGGAGTAAAATTCCTCGCAAGTTCAAATTGCTTGCTGATGATCCCAAGGAGGTGAGATGCTCACACAAACCCACGACAAATGGCATACAAAATTAGAAATAACCAGAGTATTTTTGATTGCCTTGCAGGAAGAGAAAATTGAACAAAACCTCCAAGGTCTTGCAACCTACATTGCCCCAGTGTATAAAAAAATGGCACCTGATGCTTACAGCAATCAGGTATGCATTAAAGCACTATACTTCAGATCTCTCTCAGTTAGCAATTATGAATCAGATTTTCTCTAAATCAGAGTTTCCTGAGATCTTCTATAATATGCAGTAGTAGTAGAGTTACAATACATCTATTTTCTAAGGAGCTTCTACCAATGTCATTTTTACATTTCATATCTACTGATATTTAATAGGTAGAGCATGAACACAGAGCTCCCGACTGCCGGCTGGGCCTAAAAGAAGGACGGCCATTTTCAGGAGTGACAGCCTGTCTAGACTTCTGTGCTCACTCCCACAGAGACCTGCACAACATGCAAGGGGGCAGTACTGTGGTAAGAATTACTGTAAATGCTTACAGTAGGGTGCTATAATAATATTAATAAAAAAGGCATTCATTGTTACAGACCTATACAATTAATATTTTGTAGAAGTAGAACAAAGTAGTGGCCACAAAACTACAAATTCTCCTCTTGTAGGTCTGCACGCTAACAAGAGAGGATAATCGTGAGATTGGAAAAATTCCTGAGGATGAGCAGCTGCATGTGCTTCCCTTATACAAGCCCTCATCCACTGATGAGTTTGGCAGTGCCGAGGCTCAGCTGGAAAAGACCAAGACTGGTGCTATTCAGGTGCTTAGTTCCTTTCGAAGGCAGGTGCGTATGCTACCAGAGCCTGCCAAGTCTTGCCGTCAGAGGAAGCTGGATGCCAAGAGAACTAACAAACCAAACAACCACAACACACCCAACTCCAAAATGGACAACACCCAGCAAGCAAAGCAGAAACAGACTGCTTATGAGAACCCAACAGTAACAGGTAATGTTTTCAATCTTTATTAAATATATGATATAGCAAAGCAATGAAACATTCTAAAAACTACTGTCAGTATTTACTAAAAACACCTGACCTATACCGCATATGTATTTGTAGGAGCTCTCCTTTCTGAGGGTCATTTATATGTGCCATTGTTTAACTCCCCAAAACCATGCATCAATGCATTTTGCTCCTGTGTTATACTGTAGGTAGCGCTTGTTAGCCCGGGAATACAATGTGAGATTTTCTATGTGATTTTAATAAGGCACCAACTTACACTGTATAAGAAGATTGTATACAATGTAAAGTCAAAGCTCACAATTCATGTGCACAAACTATATACTTTGATTGGTCAGCAGCGAATTGACTGCTCACACTATGGGAGTGTCTCAGTCAGCGCCCTTGTTTAGTATTCAGTGCACTGATTAGGGCATCAGCCATTTTATATCTCAATCACAAAATTCTTCCAGTGCACTGAAATGTTTGCGTCATAAAAAGTCCCACAATGCACCGTGAAAATCAGGGCATCGATACATACTATGCACCTTAACGGAAGTTCAAAATTGCTAAATACCCAAATCATCAAACACAATGAAAACAATATACATTTTTCTCATATTTATTAAGAACAAACATAGCTAGATAGGTAAGGAAATATCTATCAATCATTTATAATTGTTTAATGATTTAAATGGGGCCTCACAGTGGCGCAGTGGGTAGCATGTTCGCCTCACAGCAAGAAGGTCGCTGGTTCGAGCCTCGGCTGGGTCAGTTGGCGTTTCTGTGTGGAGTTTGCATGTTCTTCCTGTATTGGCGTGGGTTTCCTTCGGGTGCTCCGGTTTCCCCCACAACTCCAAAGACATGCGATACAGGTGAATTGGGCAGACTAAATTGACCGTAGTTTATGAGTGTGAATGGGTGTGTATGGATGTTTCCCAGAGATGGGTTGCAGCTGGAAGGGCATCCACTGTGTAAAACATATGCTGGATAAGTTGGCAGTTCATTCCGCTGTGGCGACCCCAGATTAATAAAGGGACTAAGCCGAATTGAAAATGAATGAATGAATAATGGTTTAAATGTTGCTGAGATATGAAACAATCGAATCAGTTAGTTATAATGTACTTTTAAAAACATAGTAAAATTAATATAGGACACATATTAGTTCTGCTGTAATTCATAGATTTCAGTTTTGATGATGTACAACTCAATGTGTAGTGAACCAAGCTCATCACTGTTCTTACCAGTGCCCGAATTCATGCACACGACCTACTGATGAACGACCTAGGGAAGCTAGGGTGCTGATTGAGATGCAACCTGTGTAAAATCAACACATCACTCCACCCTTCTTCTTTTTCATTTAATGGTGGTTGATGCATTTACGCAACCTAATGGAAAGGAGTGTAAAGCTCGGGTGGAACAATGGTAAATAAATACCACTACAATTGTTTTTAAAAAATCAGATTAGTATCTCGCACATATACGAACAGAATTTCATACACTCTTATTTGATTTTGTGCATTATGGAATATATACAAAGAGATGTTAATTGCCTTTTCATCCCCCTGTACACTGCATAAACAGAGCATGACAAACGATGCATGACAAAGCTGAAATTATGCCCAATTCAAGAAGAACCACACAAGTCAAAATTCTGACCAAAATTGCACAGTGTACGCCCGGCATTATAAAAGCATCCAATTATGATGCACACAGAGCCGCTCCACCTGTGTTCAAATTGTCACTAGATCACCCACAGTCCTTTGCACTTTCATCACGCTGACACTAATTTTCTCAGTTTAATACATCTGGCCTCAACTGTTTATCAATGTTTTTATTAAAGTTTACATTTTGATCTTATCCCATTATTTCCTCCAGGACGAGGTAACATGAGAACAAATCTTGATTCTGGGCATCTTCCACAAACTCATGCTGCCCATCAGCCTCAGCAGCAGTTCCGGCAACAAACACATCCTAATCCTTCTTACGCTGCCCCACCGTTCACTCGATTCCCAAATGCATCAGGAACCTTCCCAAATGCTTCTAAACCACCAACCCCACATCCTCAAACATCGTCTGTGGATCCCTATGCCTCTCCTTTGCACACACCCAACTCTTATATTAATGCTTCTAATGCTCCCACTCCATTTTCAAGGTCTCTTGCACCCAGCCCTCTCTACAATGGCTACCAATGTAATGGGGGGATTCCCGTGGACAACTATCATCCTTACCACTCTTCCAATCTAAAGCATCCAGATATGTTTCATCCCCAAAGAAATCCACTTTATTCTGAGCAGCAGTACAATGCACCGCAACACTATGGAGTCAACTATCCACCGCATTATGGAGAGCCTATGGCAACCAATGGTTATGGCAACTGTAACATGAGACCTGGAATACACTCTATGGGACACTATCCAGGCTATGATTCTAATATGCCACCTAATGCATTCTCCAGGCCCCCTTCAGCCCATCTACATTTGGACTATGCAGCTGCTGGCAATGCTTACCCCAAACCTCACATTCCCCAGAATCCTCATATGTTTCCCCCAAATCTGAATACCTTAAGTATGCAAAGTCATAAAGATTTAGGGATAAACATGCATGAAGCAAATGGTATCTCTCAGGTGTTTCCTCCTTTGGTTAAGGAATGCTTCAACTTGAACCAACCATCAAGCTTGAAGCTTCCCAATGAAAATGCCCATAACCCGGTTGTCAACCCAACACCACTACCCCAGATTTCAGAAAAAAAGGAGGAAGATGTGTGGTCTGACAGTGAGCACAACTTCCTTGATCCTGAAATTGGAGGAGTGGCATTGGCACCTAGTCATGGGTCCATTATTATTGAGTGTGCTAAGCGGGAGCTTCATGCCACCACGCCAGTCAAGAAGCCTGATCGCAACCATCCCACCCGTATCTCTCTGGTGTTTTATCAGCACAAAAACTTAATTGAGGCAAAACACGGACTGTCTCTGTGGGAAGCGAAGATGGCAGAGAAGGCCCGGGAGAAAGAAGAAGATGCTGAGAAGCATGGTGCTGAAAATACTTCCAGCAAGAGCAGTGGAAAGAAGGTGAAACGAGAACATTCTGAACTCTCTGAGCCTCCATATAAGCAGTTCCTTCTCATGCTTACTGAACGGTCAATGTCCTGCACTACCAATACATACGTAAGCACATCTCCTTATGCCTTTACCAAGGTGACTGGGCCGTACAATAATTTCATGTAGAAACATCTGTAAGTGCAGAGCATTCACATAGACAAGAACAAGAGTGACATCAGAAAAGTGAAATGGTGCTACAATACAGCAGACCTCATTGCCACTGGCCATATAACCCATGATGCTTGTTCAGTTTGTATGAGATTATTGGAAGCAGTATGACTCAGTAATATTGCTAAATAGAAAGGTAGAACATACGTGGGATTTGAAGCTCTTAAAAGCTCTTAATTCAAGCTTTACTGTTTGAACAATTGGAAATATTTATTTATTATTTAATTACTCTCTTATGATAACACACTGTTCTTTATCCATGGTGCTCACAGTCCGACAAATCGGAACATATTACTGGAAAGATATATTCATATTTGGTGACTTTTTTAAACTTTTCACTTTTTATGGTGCTAGGGAGTGTTTAAAATGCCTTTCTTTAACAACTCGCAACAAAAAAAGCTTGTATGATGCATAAAATACGCAATTTTTTGGATTGAGCAATTTAGAAAATATCTAGCCTACTTAGTGTTTTAAAAGCACTTTTTTATAATAGTGAGGGCCCTTCAATCTGAAAGACAATTCATTACACTGCATTCATTTTAGATTCACAATGTGAAAACAACAATGATGAACTCCACAGTGGATAGTTGAACATCATTTAAAAGGTGCTTTATGAGGTGCTTTCACAATTTCACAGATCCTTTATACTTACCATGTGCATCAAGGAACACTTTACAGGGTTACCTTTACATCACTTTCACTGTTTCAGAGGCAGCTGGCTTGGCTTGCTCTACAATTTGTTTTACATAAAATGCAACTTTAGCTGTATTGGAAAAGTTTGTACAGTAAATTAATTTTTTTGAATGTATGCTTAGATAATGGTTTAGTAACTAAGAGTACTTTTTCTTTGGGTTTAAATTGATCTTATTTCAAATGGTGCTTACTTGACCTACTATAAATATAATGTGATCTTTAAGGGTGTTGAGAAGGCTTATGAATGATGTAGAAAAACCTACTTATCATATACCTCAGAAGTAGTTTGGCAATAGAATTATAATACCAATGTGTTTCTGTTCTTTTATTTCCAAACACTTTGTAGCAAATATAACAGACCTTAAGGCCATTATTGATGCTAAAGTTCACTTCTTACTTTCTTTTTTCTTGACCTACTAGAAAGTATTACTTGAACTTCAAGTTTCAATGTAATGGCAAAATCAGGGATATACTGTATCAGCTCATTTCTGCTTGTCATCACTTGTGTTCATGTTGTCTTTTCTAATTCAGGTTTGAGCCTTTGCATTTGAAATCCTTATAAACTACTTGTATATACCACACAAACAAACACACATCTAACTTTGTTAGAAAAAGAAAAGAATCTGAAATTGTGTACTGTTGTAGCAGGATGCTGAAAAACCTTTCAAGTAGTAATTTGAACCTTTTAACATGCACTGATTTAATTAAAGGGAAAGTGTCATGATATATACACACACACACACACACACACACACACGTTTACGCACAACCCCAAATGAGAAAAGGTAGGGACACGCAAACAAAAAAAAAAGGAAAGTAGTGATTTCTATATTTACTTTGACTAGTATTTAATTGCAGAAAATACAACAAACATTATTTATTGTGCTCCTTATGATTTTTATTGTTTTGTTTCTTTTGTGCTTTTTTAAAATAAACTTGTATTCTAGTTTTGGTTCTTGCAACACAATTGAAAAAAGTTGGAACAGCAAAGCATTTACCACTTTGAAAAGTTGCCATTCCTTTTCATAACACTTAAAAGACGTTTAGGGACTGAAGACACCAAGTGTTTCAGGTGGAATTTTTGATATCGCTTATAGATGAATGACAATTCTTGATGCAGTGCCGCCTGAGGGATGAGAGATCACAGTAGTTTAGCTTAGGCTTGCGCCTTTGTCCTTTACACATTGAGATTCCTCCAGATTCCTTGAATCTTTTAAATGTTCTGCACTGCTGAAGGTGAAACATCCAAATGTCTTCCTATCTTTCTTTGAGGAACATTGTTTTGAAACATTTCAATAATTTCTGACGTATTTGTTGGCAAACTGGAGATCCTCAGCCCATCTTTGCTCCTAAAGGACTAGACCTTTCCTGAATGCTGCTTTTGTACCAAATCATAATTACAATAACCTGTTGACATCACCTGTTTCAAATCACATCATTATTTAACTAATTAACCTGATTACCGGTCCTAAATTGCTCCTGTCCCAACTTTTTTTGGAATGTGTTGACAGGAAAGGATGTATATTTACAAATGAAATGAAGTTGACCAGACAAAACATTAAATATTTTGTGTTTATATTGTCTGCAATGAAATACAAGTCAAAGTACATTTGAAATCACTACTTTCTTTTTATTTGTGTTTTCCATACTGTCCAAACTTTTTCTGATTTGGGATTGTACATACATACATACATACATACATACACACACACACACACACACACACACACACACACACACACACACATACATACACACACAAGCAATGTATTTGCTCTTTACTGAAAGGTTAAACCAAGTCAGTTAAATTACCACGTGCACAATAGTTTGAGGCTAAATGTAAATACAACCACTAAATGTTATTGCCTCTTACACTACCCCTATCCACTGAATTAAGTTTTCAACGAGTTACTGTGTTAACACTTTAGTATAAGGGGAACACATACTCACTATTAATTCTGACTTTGTCTAATTTAATGTTCATTAATAGTTTGTAAAGCATTGTAGTTGTTTTGGGACTGGGCTATGATTAAGGGATGTTGAATATGTTAATACAGAATGAAGCACTAATATGTGCTTTATAAATACTAATAAACAGCCAAGATGCATCTAATAAGCAACTAGTTAAAGTGAGAATCAGTCCCCATACTAAAGTGTTCTTACTGGTAATGAAATAAAAAAAATTTAAAAACTCATTCCAATCAGACATATATATTAAAAAAAGATAGCACTTCAATTTGTTTTTCAGAAAAAAAATCATACAAAAATATGTAAATTTAAAATAGTTAGAATACTGTACATTTTTTAAGTAATAGTTTGTGCCACATTGTATATACCATATGCTTGCATTGCAGACATTTAAGTCCATTCTTTTTTATTATTATTAAGTTATGTTACATACGAAGGTTAAATTCAGTGTTTGTTAAAAGTACCATCACTCCACACATCTAATAATTTTGCCCCTAAGCTCTTTGTCAAGCCCCCCATCCCCCCCATGCAACAGGGAAGTTTACAATTTTTGGTTTTCTACTAGAAATCACCTCGATGTAATAGAGAAAGCTGAATAAAAGCAGCTTCCAGCTGTAGATTAAAACAGATGTTAAAAGTTTAATGTACAGGACCCAGCTTGAGTAGCAGGTTGTGTATATGAAGCACGAGAAAAGGGTGAATAAAATTTACTGAGTGACAAGAATAGCCATACTTGAAGATGTTTTAGAGTTTGGAGTTTCTGAGTGGAGTCAACCTTTACTTGAATGATTTCCTGATTTCAATGAATCAACTTTTACATCGAGCTAGCAGTTTATGTTGGTATTTTGCCATTAGACACTAAAGGTTTAAATGTGCGATTTTCTGCCTCTTTTGTACTTATCCCCTTAAAGTTTGTAATGCTTAAAACATTGAATTAAGAATGGCTTTGATTACTGTAAGTATTGTAATGTACTGAAGAACTGAATGCAGTTTATTTGAAAGCTATTTGTTTTTGATTGTTATCATTCCTAATATTGCTGAAATGTGTTTTTTTTTTTTTTAATAAAATGTATATTTATTTCAAGCATTTTCAGTACCATTTGTACAATCTGTACAATTTCTAATAACTTTGGCTTCTTAAGTGAACACATTTAAACATAAATCATGTTTTATTTATAATTTGCAAATGGTACAAATACAATGTGTTCAACCCTTGGACATTTTCGTGTTTTATTCTCTTACAGCATTTTATGATTGTTCTTCTTCTTCTTTTTTTAATAAATCCAAGGGATGAATACCTGTTATACGCACAGCATGTATAATTTCCACAATAACCAATAAAACTTAAATTATAATAAATGTAGAACACCATTCTTCTTTCAGTGCTTTGAGAAAGTATTCAATCAAGCTTCTTTTAACATAAACAGTTCTTTATTTCACAAATATTGAGATAAGAAGTCTTGAGTTAGTGGATTTAATTTCCTGTTTTTTAACCCTTAGTTCTTATTTCATGGAAAGAAATGAAGCATTGCTTGTTTTATAATTATTAAAGGACTTCACATTCAGTCTACAGAAATCGAGCTGGTTATCATTTTCCTAAAACAAAAATACTTCTTGTCCTGCAGTAATTTGGACAAGATACCAGCAAAGGCATTTAGAGGTCAGAATTCAGTCATGTAGCTAAAATAGCAGCTATCTAAAACAAGCAGTTTAGCCATTTACTGTTGTTTAGAACGATGAAGATTGATGCTTAAAGTACAGTTTAGTTCATATTTTTACTCTATTGTATTTATTTCCTTTTCCTTATTTACAGGGAGGAAAATAACTATATATACAGAATTATTAGCGGCCCTTTATATTTCTCCCCCCAATGTCTGTTTTTTTTTTTCAACCCATTTCTAAACATAATAGATTTAATAAGACATTTCTAATAACTGATTTCTTTTATCTTTGCTATATGATGACAGTACATAATATTTGACTACATATTTTTCAAGATACAAGCGTTCAGCTTAAAGTGCAATTTAAAGGCTTAACTAGGGTAATTAGGCAAGTCATTGTATAACAGTAGTTTCTTCTGCAGACAATTAAAAATAAATATTGCTTAAGAGGGCTAATAATATTGATCTTAAAATAGGGTTACAAATATTATATAAAAATATGATAAATATGATTTTTCCCATAATAGAGCAGCCCTACTATAAGTTACAGCTTAAAGTAATTAATGATGAAGTGTTAAATGAGGTTTAAGGAAACGCATCTCTGGATAGAATTTGTTCTTGGAAAATATAGAGCAAGTTTTTTACAAGATGCGAAAGGCGTCTTTTGTGTATCCAGAATGTGTCTGTGAAGTTTCACTTTATGTTTTTTGGTTATGTTCGGTATTATGCCTCAGTGAACCAAATTTATATATTTAATTCAATTACATCTAATTTATAAATCAAACTTGTTATTATGTTTTTAGTGTTTTGGGGGATATTGAGTGGTTCTCAATGACATTTGTGATATTAAATAAGTGACAGGTTTTCTTTCCTGCACCTATTAACGGATGATCATGAAAGACTGCACGTATTTTTTATTTTACTGTTTAACTTACATGTGCGAGCCAGTGTATAATAAAATACAAACTATGCATCTAGTTTTTTTTTTACAGACACCTACGAACGTCTTTTTTAAAGAAACATGTTTTGTGAACACTTACTCTGTCTGTTGGTGCTCTAGATTTGCCGGTTTAAATCCCATAAATTAACATTTTTGGTGCAAACGTGCATTCACAATGGTATGAACCATTATAGGGGTGGTCAAATGTATATTGACGTTATCTATTATTTTAATTATTAATATTACTTAAGATATTAATCAGAGCAAACTATTTCTTAACTATTAATGGGCACACCCCCCATACATCTTGTTTTGATGTCCTTCAGGGGGATCAAGCGTTAAATAGGGGTGTCAGACTCCCCCAAACCCCCCTGTATTCGCACCCTGGTTACAACCTTCGCTGTGCGCGTGCACAAGCAGACAAACAAACATGCGCGTTTAACACGTTGTGCTGTTTTTGATAGGATGCCCACCAAACGGTATGCTGCTGTATTTTAGCTAAGTTACTGTACAAAATAACCCTGGTTTAATATCCACAACCCGGTACTCCTGCTTTATAGTTGTGTAACGTTACACCGTGCAAAAACTCAAAAATTGTTCCAAAATGCTATAAAAATACAGAGTAGGCTACCACTCACTGCAACTTGAAGTGAAGTTGGATCACAGAAGAGTTAGAACAGATATTTTAATCCCAGTGTCTTTGCAGATCCTGTTTTGTATATATGTTCATAAGCGTTAATAATACTGACACATGGCAATACGGTAGGCGGGGAAAAACCGTGCTACTACGCCACCTTGCGGTGGGCCTCAAAATAACAGATCATCAGGAAATAAAAAAAGACTTTGTGTGTGTGTGTGTGTGTGCGTGCGTGCGTGCGGGTCACTCACTCCAGTATGACTGGACACACCACACCTACACACAGCTTCCAAAAGTTGATTTTGCAACAAAGGTGCCACATTTACAATACAGGCCACATAGTTAATGTAATTACTATACAAGAACAATGCTTGTACAGCATTCATTGATCATAGTTCAACATTATCTAATGCATTATTAAATTCAAACACTGTGCTTGGTAACATTAGTTAATACACTGAGTTAGCGTGAACCAACAATGAATTTATGTTAACATGAAAAAATTGTTTTAATATGTATTGTTCATTGTTTGCTCATGTTAGTAAATGCATTAGCTAACATTATTACACAGCTGTCTGGAATACTTGATTCTGATTGGTCAATCATGACATTCCAAAGTACTAGGTAACAATCGCTGTAACTAATAGCAGGCTCATCTGGGTACTTCAAATCATCTTGACAAGCAGCCGTGTAATAAGCGGAACAAAGCCCTTTATTCAGCAATAACAACTGCCTGGATGTACTTTATCCCTTACTTAACTACGTGTCCCATATTGTAAAGTGTTACTAACATTTTATTTGGACTTTTTTTCTTAAACACAAAAACATATTCTTACTCTTATAAATGCAAACATAAACAATACTTTCTTGACAAAAACACATTTTATTCTGTACATTTTACTGTGGTATTTTTCTTGAATTTTAACTAGCTTAGTCTTGCATTACAATGACTTAATTCTTGAGATGGTTTTATTTTTTTAGATTTTCTTGGCCATTTGGTGGCTTACAGCTGTGTTTAAGATTTTTTTTTTTTCCCCAATCCAAGGATAACAATACAGGTGTAAGCAAGGCATGACACATTTTGAGCTTGTCCACTTTTCAACTCTTTTCAACTAAAAATGTATTTGATTGAATTGCTTTCATAGTGTAGATGCTAATGTTGTTAAAAGTGTATTAACATATATAGTGGATATTAACAGCCACTATAGAACATACTATAGTCATACTGTTCTAATGCTTTACAACCTTACAAGACGTATTGTTGGACTGCCCAACTGATGATGAGATTTAAAATGCAGTTTGATTTGAAGGTGTAAAGCTCACTGAACGAGTCACAGATTGTTCATGTAAGTGTTCAGGCACAAGTTAATGCAAATGTTATCCTACACATTAAGAGAAACAATTCCTTCTCACTTATTAAAAAAAAGCTAAATCAGGCCGTGTATTTAGAATGACTAAATTATATTTAGACTGGTCTGTTTCAGCATTCCAAAAGTGCTCAGTAATGCCACAATAAATAAAATCACAGATGGCACGCTTTGCTATTTACTGAACAAACAATTTAGTTTACACTGGTAAAAGTGAGGTAAGATTTAACCAAGTAGCTTAATGTTTTACAATAGAAATATAGAGTGTCACACATAAACATCCTCTGATGAAAACTACCTTTTGATAAATGTCATCACTTTGAATTGAAAACATTAAATAAACCATTTCATTTATTATTCATAACTAAACATGAAAAGTAACATTTTGCATTTTCAATACAAAAAAAATCCTGTTTGTAATATATTTATTTAAAACTTTTTTTTATTTACATTTTTTATTTCAAAACTCCCCATGTACAAAATAAATGGCATGGTAATGGCTTTGCTACAGAGTAGAAATTATAGACTATCTGGTAACAAGTGAAAGACAATCAAATTCACATAATATGGGAAAACAAATGCAAAAATGCATATTTTTGAATGCAAAAAAAAGTTTATTTTGAAAGACTGTAGTCACCAAAAATGCCCTTTGAAGCTAAACACAATCCTAACCTGCAATAATTAGTCTGATTTGCTTGTTTGTGGCAACCGGCTCCCGTGAACACTTCTGAAAACAAATACTGTATCTGACCTTGATAATAAACATTTATTACAATTTCACTTAAAACCTCAAGTTGCAGAGACTTTTAACTATTCAAACTTCAAAGAGTAAAAGGCATGGGTTTTGGCACTGAAAGACATATATTTTGTAAAAATGTAAATAAAAGTAACCGAGCACAGAAACAATCTGCAAATGACTGGTAAGAAAATTCACCTCATAATTATAATCACTCATAATGTGTGCTCCTTGTACTAATAAATAAAACAATGTTTTAAAAATAAAACAAAAATACACAGAGTACGTTACACTGTACCCATGTAATGGCAGTTTCTGCTCTTTTCTACCTCTTATGATCATAATCACTTCACAAGATGAAAAGTTTTCATTTTTAGAGGAAGTGCCACTTGTCCACTGCAATACAGAAACAATAAGTTAAAGTTAAGTCGTTTGTAATGTAAAAACAATAACAAATTCTAGTTTTTACCTTCAGAAGATACAGGAAGGGGTTCCCCATATTCTGCAGTCTACAACAGCAAGAGAGCATTTGTCTTTTGTGTATTAAAATGGGGAAACAAGTCAGAATTAAAGAACAAAAAAAACTCACAGCTTGAACCACAGCACTGGCTTCTGCATCACTGCATTTGAACGGACTATCGTACAAGGAGGAGTTTTGACTAAGACAGAACAAGATCAAAGATCAAAAACCATCACAAATCCTGTCATTACAAAGACTTAAATGTCCATCAAACAAACAAAGTCCACTAGAGGTCAACCGATTGATCGATCCGACACTTTCAATTCCATTACCAGAGAAATTCTCTCCCTCTGAGGCATGCGAGAAAATCATCGCTTCAGATTTATAAGCCAAGTGTATTTTATAGTGCTGTCCTCACCACTGAGTGTAATTTTATTATTTTGATTATGCATAAGCCTAAAATATTTAGATCAAATTTGATAGCCTCAAAATTAGAGACAGTCTGTTAACTGTCTTGTTGATGTTAGTGTTCATCTGCGTGTGAGCAATCATGCAGATTTTAGATTTTTTGCTATTTATTCAAATCAACTATCAAATCGTGTAAAATCACTATTTCACTAACAAACAAAAAAACAGACAAAGACCATCCTTTCAAGTAGGACTGCACAATATATCGTTTCTGCATCATATCGCAAAATTATTTTTGCAGATACACTCACTTGCAAAATCATCTGAATGTAGCTAAAATTAAGAATTCTTTCCAAATACAGCTATGAATTTCATCTGGTGGTCAGTTGGCATTTCTGTGTGGAGTTTGCATGTTCTCCCTGTGTTCGTGTGGGTTTCCTCCGGGTGCTCCGGTTTCCCCCACAAGTCCAAAGACATGCGCTATAGGTGAATAAGCTAAATTGTCTGTAGTGCATGTGTGTGAATAAGAGTGTATGGGGGTTTTCCCAGTGATGGGTTGCAGCTGGAAGGGCATCCGCTGCATAAAACATATGCTGGATAAGCTGGTGGTTCGTTTCGCTGTGGCGACTCCAGATTAATAAAGGGACTAAGCCGAAAAGAAAATGAATGAATGAATGAATTCCATCTGGTGAAATTATGTGCAATATGTATCATAGTAAAAAAAATTTATATTGCAATGTCAGTTTTTTCCTATATTGTGCAGCCCTAACTTCAAGTGTATTTGATTGTGAAACAGATAAACTTTGGAGTTTTACTTGTATATAAATAGTTAAATTAGCTAAAAGTAAAAAAAAAACATCTTTAAAAAAAGGTGTGCATTATAGTACTCTGATTGGACAGGCTTTTGATGTTCAGCAAATGTTTCCTTTAAGCAATTTTCATGTCTAAATACTTAACAGTCATATTTTATTAAATGAAGGGGGTGGGGGGGGGGGGGTCAGCCAAACATATTAGCCCCAAAAAAATTGGCATCATGTATCATCCATTGGTTGATTTCTAAATACTGGCATTGGGTAAAGTCGAGTCATCCTTATTTCAATAGTGCTTTTACAATGTAGACTGTCAAAGCAGCTTAAAAAGAGAATAAAAAGCCATAACATTATTTCAGATCGTGGCAGGGAGCAGAGTTGTTGTAGAATGTTGGTGTAGTTCTATTTCAATTAAAACCTGTTGTCACTTTAGTCACAAGCAAAGCAAAAGTGACATTGGCCATATATATATATATCTTATCGGATGACCTCTAAATTCCACTGTTATTTAATAAACCTGACATCAAAAACTCACACATACCAAACTATTTCATCCTCTTTCATCTTTTTTCTTGTCACCAATGCTTTCCAGTAGCTGTGTGTTGATTTTATGACTTCTATGGAAAAGTCCTAATACGATAATGACAACAAGAACATTAGATGACTGACCATTAAATAGACTTACACATTACTTCCAGTCAATCTACTATTACCTTATCTTTAAATTGTCCATTAAATGCAAACTGATTTTCAGGTTTTCCATCAGGCACTTTATATTTTTTAAACCAATCCACTGTAGCCTCAAGATGGCCAGGCTTAATCTTTCTCACATCCTCAATACCTGTTAATGACACACTTACTATTTGAGATTAAACTGTCATAAATCAAGATAATATAACCTATATATAACACGTCAAAAATTACCCACTGTTAAGGCTTGATGAATCAGGGTCCTCCACATTGATGGCTATTACTTTCCAGTCAGTCTCTCCTTCATCTATCAAACCCAGAATCCCAAGAACTTTAACCTGAATCACCTGCCCCGTAACACACACCTGAGACAGAGATTAACAGGTGACTTACAAAATTCAACAGATTCAAAACAAAAAAACATTTGAAAAATTACAAAACAAAAATATATTTTATTTAAACATTTTTATACAAGTTTATATAAAATATTGAAGTAAGCTTTAAATATATTTTTAAACCTTTAAAACTAATAATATATGCCTTTTATTTTGTAAAACACAAAACTGCATTACGCTTTAAAGGTGCTGCATGCAAGTTTTTGACTCTTCTAAAGCATGAAAATAGCATAATATGTTTGCAGATATTTAAGAAACAAGCCAAGTGAACATACTTGTTTATCTAAAAAACAATGATGAAGTCAGTTATTCTGCTTTGAAAATGCGAGTTACGTGCCAGAACGGCTGTTTTTGTTTTGGTTCTTTTAACCCCCACACTGCCAGTTTAGCCAATTATATTTCAGCCCCCCGGGTAGCCTTGATAAAAAAAAACATTCATACAATCAGTCAGGAAGGCTCTCAAAGTGTTCGCAACCATAGCAGACAGTAGCAGACTCCGAAATGAGACGCAGATTAAAAAAAGTTCAACATGAGGTGGTTATTAATTAGTAAATAATATAAATATTACAAATGTAAACATAGGTGAGCAGGTTACATTGTAACCCCGTGTATTAACAACATACTATGTGATTTGCAGTGATAAGCAATTTGGTGATTTGCAGTGATATGTAAAAACTATATGTAGAAATACAGCCATTCAGAAGCACATAATATTGCACTTACTGCATTCCAATGGTAAGGTTTATAATAATACATATTAAACCTCTTTAACATTATTAAATGTAGATGCTGAATCTGAGTCACAGTTGTAAAGTTTATTTTATTTTCAAGATCTGAGGTAAACTATCTGCTGCTTTCAGTCGTATGGCAATAAATGTCATGTAAAATGGCATTTAAACTCACATTATTAGCATTTACCACTGAATAAAGCACATGAGGTGTACCTGAGGTAAACATTGTTTAATCAGCCTTTATGTTCATAGCACACCTCTGTTGATGTCATCAATCTGGCAATCTGTTTTGAACCCGGCGTGCAATACCATGTTCAACCACTGGGTGTCAAACTTACATATTGCACCTTTAAGTGATTTTGCAAGACAATATTAACCATTTTACCAACCTTGGAGCCAATCTCGCACACGTCTATTGGGTCATTGTCTCCACAGCACATGGTTTCCTTGTCAGTGTGCTTAGGATCTTCCCATGTCTATACATATTGGCAAGACATAAAAAGGACTAAAAATCCATACTCACAACACAATAAAAAATATTCAGGTTTCTTTTTTTTTTTTTGGCTAAACCAAAACTTCACCTGTGGAAGCGCACCATAGTTCCAAATGTATCCTTTGTGTGGAAAAACATTAGCTACATATCGTAGCTTGCCTTTCTTTACATCTTGCTTGATCGGGTTTAATGGTTCCTTTGTGGCTATCTGTGGGAAAAATAAATGTATTTTGTGAACATTCAGAAATGCGACTCTAAATTGCTTACGATTGTATTGAATAATAGAATATAACATACTCTTGTATTGTTCATCAAAATGTCATTTTATTGATAGATGTATAATACTAAAATTGCACAACTTAGATATTAAGCTACATGATATATAACGTAATCATATACAAAACTATATATTGCATTATTTTTCCAAATAAATAGTTCTACTAATCCAATTTAAGTGTTAAATTCAATGTTGAATTAGTGTTCCCCATCTACTGGCAAAATCCGACTGGACATTCAAGCCAAAGTCAGACACTTGAATTAAACAGATAAAGTTGAATTGAAGTGGATAGTTTTGTTAAATGGATTATTATTAACCATCATTAACATTACCAACTCAAAATATTTTTTATTTTACACCCAAAAGCAAAATTCACTTACCTCCATCTTAGCATTTGACCAACGAGGTACTTCTACAACCATATTAAACAGGATCTGTTAAAGACAAAACAAACAACATTATTATCATATACTTTACAATAACTTCCAGACTGACAAATGGTTGCAATACCCCATCCGCTTTCATTTTCTTTAGTGGAATGCCACAGTCCTGAAATGAGAGAAACACAATGTCATTGGAGAAAAGAAAAAGGAAAAATGGTGCCATTTGACATATTTCTAAATTAATTAATCGTTTATTTACTAATAGCACTGATTTGAAGTAGGCTACACATATCTACATTGTACTAACCTGTTCATCAGCAACAAACAGAGGAATGTCATGGAAGGGGGATATGTATTTTCCATCTGAAGTTTCTGCAAAACAAATGTTATAATGTATATGGTTCGTTCAAATTTTAATTAGTAAGTACTGTATCAATGAATCTTTATCAGCTTTTATATTTTTTTTTTAATATGTAAAGGCCATATTTTAAGGCCAGGATTAAAATTTAAAAAGAAAACATTTCAATTCCAGAAATCTCCCGCCATTAAGCGAGGTTAGCATGTTTTGTCAGCAATAATCATTTCAATTAAGAAGATGTGAAGGACTTAAAATGAACATTCGTTTTTGTAAATCAAACACGTGAAGGGCAATCTTACTTAAATAAATCCTGTAGTCAGTCGAGTTTGGTCGTCCTCTCTGCTCTGTTAAGTAATGCACCATTTTTCTCATATGGATGGAAGCTGCTGAAAGTAAAGACTTGCTTTTTCGAGAGGACAATGGACAAAGAAAGGCAGAAGAAAACGTCGTCGCAGTACGAATAACTGAACACATTATTGACATCCACTTACATCGGTTCCTGATTGCGTGTGAATGTCTCACACATTCATCGTCACAAAATGTCCTTTAGTTGTTCCATACTGCCACCTATCGTCAAATGAACGTAATTTACAACAAAGTATAACAATCCATTTTTTGAAACGTTTATTTCTTTGGAGGACATATTTAAGTTATTGTATCATGGATTCTTATATAATGTATTTAAAAACGTGAAAGTCACAATCAATTATATTTTGGTCTTCTGAGCAAAACTGCATGTCATAAGTGTCATTTGAAAAAAAAAATATTTGTTAAGCAAACAACTTTTTAATTTGGCAAATCCACATGACAAACCCATTAAAAAATCTGTGTGCAGGGGAAATCTTTCTTTCATGTTTCATAGGTTTATCCTTCTTATGTTTTATCTTTCATTGTTTGTGAATATGAAACATGTACATATTATGTATATTAATATCACAAATGCACACAGTATGCAATCATTCATTCATTCATTTCAGAGGTCGCCACAGCAGAATGAACTGCCAACTATTCCAGCATATGTTTTATGCACCGGATGCCCTTCCAGCTGCAACCCAACACCCATACACACTCATTCGCGAACACGGGGAGAACATGCAAACTCCACACAGAAACGCCAACTGGCCCAGCCGAGACTCGAACCAGTGACCTTCTTGGTGCGAGGCCACAGTGCTAACCACTGAACCAGCATGCCGCCACAGTATGCAATGAAAAAGTAAAAAATGTAAATAAATAGCAATCAAGACCAATCAGCACTGTGCAAATGTCAATTGAACGATCTAAAAAACAAGGTCCAGGATAAATATATATTAACAGAGTTTGAACTGTGGAATATGGGATCATCAGATGTATACAGACTCCAGTGGTGCAGTAAATTAGAAAGATAACATGTCCCCAAATGTTCAATTAAACAGAATACTAATGTAAAATAATAATTTAAACTAATACACCAAATAGAAAAACAAAATCAAAACAAATAAATGGCAGCATGGATTTCCTGTCAGGAATTACTTTATTTCATGTTTGTTTGTTTTGCTTCAGCATGGCTTTATCTTTGTATTTACCATGTGCTTCTTTCTGACGCATAAAGTGGTCACTGCAGTGGATAGCTTATTAAGCCCTTTTCTCCTAAATGCAATGGTTTCATGGTGGAACAACAAATCAGCCTGTTGAGTGCTCTCTGCTGCCCCACTCCATTAATTTTTTTCAGTGGTCAGTCACTGTAACTGCAAATTAATTTTCTCTGAATTCAAGATGGCTGACAGTCACACTTGCTGACTACTGCTGAGATATTCATATGTGTTCCTTCTATTCCAAAAGAACCAACCAGATATAAAAACAATATGATCATAACCTCTAAGTAATAATATTATTCCTTTATTATTCTTTTTTTTTGTTGTTTTTAAATTTTATTTCAATAAATGAACCAAACTAGTAAACATATAACCTTGAGTCCAAATCACCATGCATCAAACTAAAAATGGCATTATCCTTTATGTACAGCTGTGCCGTTTTATTTACAAATCTAACACCCAGTGGGATCCCAACTCCAGAGACTTTTACTTTGAAATGAATTTTGTTCCATTCCACCTGATTTTTTTGGTTTCTAGATTAAGTATAGCTGTGTTTATGTCATCTTGTAATTCCTGTTATTCGGAAACGGACAATATATAACCTTGTATTGTTCACGTTGTACTGTTCCCAGTTACTGAAGTATTTCTGTGGCAACACTATATTATCAACTATAGTATCCACACTATAGTGTCAACTCACGTGATACTATAAAATATTATGATCCACACCTGTGTCTGATTTAGTTCAATTGAACATGAACATACAGTATTTTGTTTTAAATTAGCATTTATTTAATGGAAATTCTGGAAATGTCAGCCAGCTGACTATTTAGCGCAGTGAATGTGTTTGTGGCTGTCAACCAGTGGAATGCTGCATTTGATTTTTTTCTTACAACAAAGCACCAGCATGCAACAAGCTTTTAATCACAACTTCAGAATTAGGTAGATTGCCTAGGAAACTTAATTATGCATTTGTCACATCCTAGTCCACGTGCATATTGTAATGCATTAAATAATCTAAAGAACAGTCCCTCTCACTAGAAACCCTCTCCGTAATATGTCATCTTGTTATTCTTCCCCATATTCTCATCTTCCCAATGTAGTAAAAGTCATGGGAGCTCATTATACATATTTCCTTATATAGAGAATAAAAACCAACCAGGCAATATATCTTAATCAACACAATTGTCCAAATATTTAAAGAACTTTGAGATTAAATGGATAATGACATGAATTTAGATCCAACATTAAATAATTGGGGTGTGTATGCATTTATCTCTCACTCCTTCATTTATACTCACTTGAATTGATGTCACCTCCACATCTATTGTTTTGTCAATAAAAACATTTGTGAGTTATTGTTACAGAAGTCAATTAAAGTGAAAATGAAGGATACAATATTGACCTAAGCCAGCAATCACATTAACAATCATACCTCACTGTAACTGCTGTCATTGTGCACAATGAAAACAACTACATTTTCCATCTTTGATAAAGACACTGTATTCTTAAGTAGGTTTTTAGTACTATCAGCTCAACATAAACTTCTAGACAACCGGTTTGCTACTGCTATCTTCTTGTTTTACTCTGTACCAGGTCAAAGGTGTATAAATTTAAATATATATTGTATTTTTCCTTCATTTTACCTTTTTTCCACATCAGCTATCAAGACCACTAATATTTTTGTCCCTTAGCCATTGTTGAGTTCTTATACAGTTCACAATGGTACTAACCACTGGATCATGATACTGAGCATCCCTGACAGTTGATGACAGCAAAGCTTACATCTGCTGTACACTTTTGCAAATACTCCTCCATCTCTAATAGTATACATGACCATCAGTATCAGTGTAGGCTCTCTGGACGATACTTAACGAAATTAAAATCAACTCAGCAACCCAATGATGTGTGCTGGTGCTTAATTTAGCTGTTGATGTTGTACATGTAGACCACCAAAAAGAAATGTAATATAGGTTATCCCTGAAGCACTTACCTTTGTCTTTCAAAGTGGTATTTCTGTCCTTTGCCTGTTCCCTCTCATGGTTCCCTCACTAGGGTTGGGAACATCCAGTTGGAGCAATTTTATGAGACCCCCTTCTATCTTGCTGTCTACTGTGAAGGCTGTTGTTAGCATTTTTACTATAGCTTGAGATGGTTTGCCTGCATTATATTCAATGATTAACACGTCTGCAACCCCAGATTGTTTTACCACCAGCAATGGCACAAACAGCTATATGCTGGTTGCCCCAGAAGATTCAAACTGTAACTTCACATTAATCCACCCACTGAAAGTGATGCCCATATTGTTTACAGATTTGCCTGTTAATGTACCAGGTCCTAAATTCTCCTCTGCGTCTCTTAATTTTACAAAAGGTTCTTGTTCCATGCTCTCTTTGTCACTTTTCATACTTTGGGGGAAGGTGAGCTGAGAAGATAGATCCCTCCAGCCTGTCTGAATTTGCAGAGTGCTGCTTTGCATTTCTTGCTGTCCCATATATTTTTTTTCTTTTGCTGATTCCCTGCAATTATTCAATCCATGTTCACTGTATGTCTTGATGCTCTACAGCCTTCTGACATTCCCCTGCTGACCACATTTAAAGCAGTGATCATACTGCTCATTGCCACTGTCTTACCATGACTTCCTTTCCCTCAAAAATCTTATCTGAAGGTAGGTGGCCATGACAGGAGGATGGTTTATGGATGCTGTTTTTAAATTCTGTTACCTTTTCTCTTTAACAAGTTCAAACATCTCAGCCTCATGTTTGAATGTGTAGCTGTAGACCTTCTGTTCTTTTCATTTAGCCGTTGCACCTTCCGTGAACTTTTGCCCCTCTTCTGTCTCTCCATGTCTTTGTAGTGCCTGCAGCTCATTTACTTTAGCCACCTTTGAAAACTTATTCCTCCTTTGCTTCTGCTGTCTATCATTTTCAATACCAGCAGCCTTATTCATTCCTTCAATAAGCTCTTCAACTGTAATGCATGAATTTTGTGTTCTTTTGTGAGTCCAGCACTGATAGATTTCAAGAACTTATTTTGTATGAGCTCAACTACATCATTATCTCTGCAGGCAGTTAGCAGCCTCTCTTTCAGTTCCATAGTCATAAACAAGAAGTTCTGTGTTGATTCATGGCAGTTTGTTTTTCAATTGAGACGGGTCAAATGACTTTTCATTTCTAGCATTCCCAGAGGCTAAGAACAGGAATGAAGGCTGTTATAACAGAATCTAAAATTTGTGTCTATGTGGCCTTCTGAATCCACTTTCAATCTGATATATATATATATATATATATATATCAATTGCCCCAATTTTTGAAATCACATTTGTTGGTCACTTCTGCTGTCTTAGCTATATAAAGTACAGTACAGTTTTTCACTCAACCTCATATATTGACTCTGTTACTTTTGTAAAAGTCTGGGGCTGGATTCATAAAAATTTTTAGAATTGTCCTATACTGTAAGTGTAATTCTTGCAAAAATGTTGAGATCTTAAATTAGTTCTTGTAAAATCTTGTTTTTCCTTATGAATAAAATTGAAGTATAGCTACAACAAATTCATAACCACTACTTTTTTTGTATCACTTTATACTCTTTTTAACATAGCAGCCACACCTCAGTCAAGTTTTTGAATTTATGCCATGCGAGTTGTGCTCAAATAATGACAATAACTGTAGTTGGCTAGTAGCAGATATCTTAAGTTTCAGAAACTATTTAGTTATTTTTTTAGAACATTCTTTTAAAGAATTTTAATTCTTATTAAGTTTTTTAAAAATTTAGGTGAGAACATTTATATGATATATTTATATGATATTATTTATATGAGAGCATTCTAAAGAAGTATTTTTGGGACAAAACATTCCTAATGCTACTTACTGACAAGGCTCCAGAGAGTCAAAAAAAAAAAAAAAAAAAAGCCTGGCTCACAGTCTCCACTCTAATTCATCCCAAAGGGTTTCTGTTAGCTTGAGGTCAGGACTCTGTGCAGGTCAGTCAAGTTTCTCTACACCAAACCCACTAATTTATATCTTTAATCTCAAACAGTTCCCACAAAGTTTGGAGCATGAAATTGTTCAAATTGTCTTGGTATGCTGAAGCATTAAAGGGGTGGTCCAGAGTGTACTTTTAAGGCTTGGTTGTGTTTATAAGATGCAAAGCAATGTGTGCTCATGCTTCATTAGTAAAAAATCCCGTAATTTTTCCATATATCTTACTTTGATTATATACAGCTACTCTGCTAACATGGAAACGACTATCATATTTGCTAGTTCCTCTGAAAGGCCTGTCCTCAAGAGGCTCTGATTGGTCAGCTAACATAAAGTGCTGTGATTCACAGATCAGCTCCAGGTCACCAGGAAAAGTGTCACGCCCCTACAAGCACGTGCTTTTGCGCTGTGTAAACAGTCAGAGTACCTATTAGCCATATCAGTTTGTGCCTGAATCACACAGAAAATGACAGAGGACACAGCTGACCCACATGTATGCTCTATAAAATTAAATTAAGTCACTTTTACATATATTCAGAATAAGCATGTGTAAGTACTATGAAACATTCACATATCTTTTGCGAGTTTGGTATTTATATATCATGGAAAGCGTCCACAAAGAGAGACACTGCAGCGCTGGTAAAGATTGTGGCTGTTTACAGGGGTTTGACGGATAAATATGAATTTGTAGCTAAATTGTTCATGGTGCCAAACAGTATTTCCCATTGTTTACATCTTTGTTTAGGTCCTCGCTACGACATACCATTAAGTTATCGCTAGGAGTCTCTGGAACATAATTAAAATTAAATTGTAAGCACTTCTCTCTTTGTGTCGTGTCCTTTGGAAGCCCAAATACAGAAACAGAACAAGCTCTGTGGAAATAGCAGCATTTGGATGGCATTTTATCTTTCTTTGCTACATTACAGCATTACAGCGCCTCTGGCCACACCGCTTCACTGCACAGGGTATATGCGCATGGTGAATGCACGTAACCTGAAGCGTTTGTGATCTCACTAGCCTGGATGTATTTTTTTGTAGGCTTTGCTAAGCTAACTCTGTAAAAGTCAATGTCTCCCTTTCCATTGAACTTTGAGCATCTTACATTCAGAGATGTTGTTTATGTTCACACAGCTACGTTACACATGAACTATGAATTTAAAATATGATATCATAGTGGACCACCCCTTTAAGAGTTCCAAACTGGAACTATAAGGGGCCAAGCCCATCCCCTAAACACAACCCATACCATAGTCCCTATCCAACAAACATTACACTTGGCACAATGCAGTCAGGCAAATACATTTCTCAGATTGCCAGGTAGAGAAGCATGATTTGCCATTCCAGAGAACATGTCTTAGATCCTCTACTGTAGAGTCCACTGGTGGCCTGCTTTACACTATTGCATCTGACACTTTGCATTGAATATATAGTCACACTATAGTCTTGAGCTAATTTAAAGACCACATGAAGTTTGGATATCTGTACCTATTGACTTCAGATTCTACACACTGCCTCAGCATGCCATGACCCCACTGATTTCTAAATGGCCTACTGCTTTGTGGCTGTTGCTGTTGCTGAGTTGCTGTTGTTCCAAATCAAAAGCAGTCTGCAAAAGCAAAAACAGTCTGCATGCCTAGTTGCTTGATTTTATG
This sequence comes from Danio choprae, assembly GCA_903798125.1. Taxonomy (NCBI): domain Eukaryota; kingdom Metazoa; phylum Chordata; class Actinopteri; order Cypriniformes; family Danionidae; genus Danio; species Danio choprae. Next base: position 8,629,033 of record CAIGQW010054471.1, read on the forward strand.
TAGCTGTGGCCATGGACGTGATTGGAACACATGAATTCACTTTGGCAATGCTTTTGCATTATGAGTAGCAGCTATGCTAATTCTCATGCTTTTGCTTTTTCTTTCTACTTCGGGAGACCCATCCTGAGGCATCTAGAGGTTGTGCAACTTCAGTTTCATGACCTCTAAAGAGGTGATGTCAACTGTGCAAGGACTTTGAGGACAGCCCAAACTACATATTCAAAATTATGTTCTTAATTATTGTAATGACCAGATCACTTTTTTGCGAAAAGTATACTATATTCATATTGTAGGGGCCACTGCTTTGAAAAATTAAATTTTATTATGTAACTGTGCTGATTAAATATATGTATATGCTTAATATATAGTCCCCCCTGTAAACAATACCTTTAACTTTTCGTTTTGGATTTTTAATGTAATAAAATGTACCTTTTGTAAAGCTGCTTTGCAACAATAATATTTATAGTATAAGTTCAGGTGTGTTGTGTATGATGTGTAATCATGATATTTACTTTAGTTCTGTATTAAATGTATTTTTTAAAGGGCACCTATTTTAGGTTTAAGGGTTTGGGTGCTTGATTACCTGCCCTTTTTTCTCTTGGAGAGAAAGTGCCTCCTCAAAATGAATGTGCCCCCTCCTTCGCGCATGGATCCCCCCTGTGCTCTTTAACATAGTTGCCACCACCCACCCCCAACGCCCCCACCTCACACTCTCCCCACCCCCTTCACTAACCTGGCCTGAGGTTCCATAACTTTCCCGGCCAAAAATACTGCCCCAGTCTGCCTCTGCTTTCATGCATCCTATTTTTCATGCCATCCAGAAAGGCAGCACAGCTGAAAGGTTTGCATGTGTTAGTATGTGATTTCGTATGCAGCCTAAAGTTGTAGTGTTTGGGGGTCTCCAAGACAGGTCGGAAAGTCCCTGCAGTACAAGTATTGTACTTATAAACCTTTTAAACCTTTAAGTGTAAATAGGTACAGTTTTTGCTTATTTTTCTGAGATTGCTAATTCTTACATCTTTCTCTCTTTGGGACTGTGAACCCAGAAACAGTCCCAGATTTTCTACCTAATGTTTATATATGTTGTGCTAGAGAGCACTCCCTGTCATTCACCCGAACTACAAATACCATCATGCCCTGCAGTCACACACCTTTTTCAGTTCACCTCCTGATTATATAGTACACACACATCATCACTGATTACATGGACCATATATACACCACTCTCACGCACATCCAGTTGCTGAGTCTTGTTTCCCTGTAGTGAACTTCACGAAGTGGTTTTCCTGTCATGCCTAGCCGTGTTTTGATCGTTTGTTTGTTTATAGTGTTTTATGATTGTTTGCTTCGTTACACTGTTTACTCTTTAGATTGCCCTTGTATCTATCTACTCCTGTATCGAACCTTGCCTGCCTGACACTCCAATAAAGCTGCATATTGGATCCTACCCCTGTTGTCACACCCTCATCATTACAATATATAAGTTAATTTCTCTGAATTTTGTTTGTTTTTTGCTTTTCTGCACATATGCCACAGGATAATGTAGGAATCATCACGTGATTATGATAATTGCATTTTCTCACACCCTTATGGCTGTCAATCAAAGATTGACTACATTCTAATTCTAATATTGACAAATTCAAAAAATATTGCTCAGTCAATTTTGGTCTGCATGACAAATTTTATTCTCACCATATGCTCAAATAAAAACAGGCTCCTGTTTGCATGTGCAGCGAACATGTTTTATATTATGTATGTGTACATGGCGAAGAGTCACTCCCATCTAAGCAAACCTGAGACATAATTAGCATTTTTATATACTGTACAATGTATATAAGTTACAAGAGAGTGTGCTGTGTTGTGAATAAAGCCATAGCTAAAAATCCCTTCAAATCCTTCTCCTTGTTGCGGTGATCCACAAACGTGTCCTAGCTTTGCTTTATAATAAATAAAACACAGCTATTGACCAAACAAGGACCGGTACAACCTCTTTCATACATAGTGTTCTTTCTTTGAAAATTAAAAAAAATAATGCTGTTTTCTGTACTCCATCTGTATCAGCAGTGTACACAATGCAATCATTACACAAGAATCCCTTTTCTGATTCTTTCTGTAATGCGCAGATGAATAATTTAATTCTATGATCATTTATGTAGATTATTTATCTACATGAGAAATTCATTGTTAAGCAGCACAGAAATCCAGATAAACCAGATTTTGCCACTATAATCAATAACTTTTACATTAAAACATGTTAGGTGCATAAACATCTTTTCAACCATCTCTCATTAAAGTACATTTAAGTTTTGATGGCACAATCAAATTAAAGAAATCAAAAAGCAGATTGCCCGTCACATGATTTTTTCACAGGGTTTACACATTTGGTCTTAATGTTGATATATACACCAGTGTTGTCGTAATGCTATGTAAATGTTGACACAAATCGAAAACTTTACAGGCCTGTTTGATATGTCGACCTTTGTCATGGCCTTCAGAGTGAAGTCATCAGACCCTCCTTCTTGTTTAATATTAACTCTATCTGCACCCATCAGAAACAAAATTTCCAGTAGTCAAAGGGGATTGTTTAGCTTCTCACATGCCACTGACAAACAGATTTCAAGGTATGCTTATTAACCTGTATCAAATTTGTTTATATATACAGACAGACAGACAATAGATAGATAGATAGATAGATAGATAGATAGATAGATAGATAGATA
>CAIGQW010054471.1:8634287-8659748 GCA_903798125.1 Danio choprae
ACACACACACACACACACACACACACACACACACACACACACACACATTAATACACATAAAAAGTTTACAACTAGTTTATCTACATCGACTGGTCAGGGAATGAAGATTTTCAGGGCAGCCAAGTCATGACATTGAGTACGTCTGACAGCTATGAGGACAATCTTGTCATACAACCTTCACGGTTTTCAGACAATAGCTCTTATATAAACAGAATGAGCTGTCATCCACTCAACTTGTGTCAAGGAGAATTTCTTTATAATTCATCTTTAGAAAGTAAACAAACCATTTTATGTTCTGAAATCTGCTTAACAAACAATGTGTCTGAAACATTGACAAGAAAATATGCCCAAATTTTTATTTTATTATGTGTAAAATACTGTATTAGCAGTCATACTCTTATTTTCATTTGTTAGCAACAGCCAACTACATTGGTTAACATGAACTGACAATAACAACAAAAAAATACAAATTATTATTAGTAAAGGTGAATTTACAAAGTTTACTCATACTATATGAGCTCATATGAACTAACAGTGAACGTATGTTTTTAATAACTAACATTAGTTATTAAAAAAGATTAATACATATTGCAACAAACGTCTTATTTATTGTAAGTGTTGGTCGTCTAATGTAAAAAAAATGGAACAATATTATAAAGTGTTACTATTTACATCAGCTTATTTGAAAGAGATTTAGCCTCTACAACATATTAGACATTGACAGCCAGCTGTATGTCATGTGGCACATTTAAAGTCAAATATGATGACATCATTGAGGAAATGTTGATCCCTGAACAGGAAATGCTCATAAAACCAATTGTTCTGGCGTACTCAAACCTTATGCTATGTAATGAAACAATCAACTAAATAAAATGACAGTGTATTAGCTGGTGAGTATTGTGTAAATGTGTTTGAAATATGATATTCCCTTTAAAAAACGAAAACAAAAAAACAATGTCCTAAGCAAACACTTCACATGAGATCACATGAGACAGAAGCTCTTAATGGGCACTTGCAGGGCAGGTTCCACTTGTGTGTATAAGAGAAATATTTGATGTGTGTTTGCTTTGTGTTATTGAGACAAACCAAGCAGAGAAGGTGCAGGATGGGAGCAAATGTTGCTTGAGGCTTTTAGTTCATTGAAAATAATTTTCAAAATAGTTATGGATGCGATACAAAGGCAACTTTGACTGCAGTAAATCAAGTTTAGTCAGTTCACGTTTTCCTGCCAATATGTGATCTGTTCTGTGCCGCACAAGTTTCCATTAGTCTACCTTTAGTGAAAAGTCTCGTCAAAGGCTTTGTGCTTTCCTTTCATGAGAACCTTCTGCCTGTCTTAATTGCTCAGTCAGATGAATTCATGTCCACTGGAGAATAATTTAATACTATTCGAATTATGCAACATTTGTTATAATCTTGAATAACCTGTATTAGCTCAAGCTTGGTGTCATATTCAGACTTATTCTGCATCAGTAAGTACATGAATGGTAGGTAAATTGTAGGGCAGCAATTTGTTATATGATTCTGTGTGAATGACATGAGTGGAATACAATCCTCTATTGTCATAAGCAAACTCTTTGTCTAAGACTTGCTCCTCAAATTTTATCTTTGCGTTGCACATTTCTTGGATAAATGAGTCAGAGTATTGTGTCCTGGATAGAATGCAACAATTATTTTTATATATATTTTTTTTTTAAATGAATGTAAAAAGGTGTTAAAAGTAAAACTACCCCTACATATACAGTGACAACTTATAAATAAATTTAAATTGCTGTAATTTTACTGTAAATGAATTTAATTTTTAATGCCATAAACATCAAACAGGGACACAGGGATATCTGAGAGTGTCAATTAATGACCTTTGACTTCTACACTGTAAAAAATATCCATAAATTAACAGTTTTCCATATTTTGTGATTCATGTTTTATTTATTTTTGTATTATTTATGCTTTTGAATTGCATTATGAGACCTTGATCTTGCTTCTGACAATTTTTAACCTTAAAAAGTTGGAAAAAGTGACTTTTATGAACATTTTTAATAGTTTAAAGTGATATATTGTCTGGGTTGGTGTTGTTTATTAAGCTGCAAAAATCTTGTAATAAGCTGCCAATACATTTTCTGTTATTTTACATACTTCTCTAAATATTATTTCTTATACATTATATTATTTCAAACTACTAAAATGTCAATAAAAGTCACTTTGTTAAACTGTAGAGTTGAATTTTCAACATCAAAAGTCGACAGAGCAGAAATCAAGGTCCTATAATGCAATTCACAACCATAAATAAAGGAAAACACAAAATATGGAAACATAATATTTATAAAAAATAAACAACATTCATTCATTCATTCATTTTCATTTCGGCTTAGTCCCTTTATTAATCTGGGGTCGCCACAGCGGAATGAACCGCCAAAATAAACAACAAAAAAAGTTAAATAATTAACCTATTTTTTACAGTGTAGGATGATTCGGTCTTTACAATGATATCTTTATATATTTGACTTTAAAATTACATTAAATTATTAGATTCAATTTACACTTGAAGACAACATAATAAAAAATACAATAAATAATGAATAAATATTTATCAAGTGCTGTTTAACAGATTTTTTCAACACATTTTTTTCTAATAACAACTTCTTTTGTCTTTGTCTATATGACAGTACAGTTTCTAGTTATTTTGCAAGATATGAGTATTCAACTTAAAGTGTAATTTTTAGGTGTAATGTAAAAAAAGCTATTTACAGTTGGTAGGCAAAGTTAATTAGGCAAGTCATTGGACAACAGTGGTTTGTTCTGTAAACGAAGAAAATAATTTTTTAAGGGGGCTAATGATTTTGTCCTTAGCAGTTTTCCAATTTTATATATTTATTAATTACCACCAGATTTAAAAATAAATATAATAAGTAATATTTGAAAAGGAATTTAAAAAAATTTGCAGGAAGGCAAATTATATTGTTTTCAACTACAGTACGGGAGCTTAATGTTAAAAGCCACTGGATTAATTTCAACTGTAAGTGTGGATCTTTTCACAAGTATCATTAACTTTTAATGTGACAAAATTAAAATGATGTGTAATGATTAGTCTAAATGCTAAATCTGTATCTATAAGATATAAATATGTTGGACTAAAGATATAAAAGATTGGTTAAGGCTTTTACAGCCTAATACTGTGCCAAAAAGTAATATGACACTTGACCCCACCTTTGCCTGTGGCCTGTCTTTCTCTGTCTCTGTAAGGAGGAAGTGTCATATGGAGGTGATCAGCAAAAATCATCTCACTTCCCAGACTACATGCCCACATTGTTGAACTTTCATTTTTAGCTTCATGTAGATTACAGCAAAGGTTTGCAAATTGTAATCTATATTAAGATATTTTATTCAATACAAAATCACATAGCTAATTAGACTCTTAATTTCTAATTAGACACACACACACACACACACACACACACACACACACACACACACACATACAGCTAACTTTATGGGAAATTCCCAAAGACATAGTGATTTTTATCTCCCTACCACAAACCTACTCTTAAACCCGATCATTACAAAAAAAACATTCTGCATTTTTAAATTTACGATTTATGAACTATTTTCCTCATGTGGGCCAAAAAAAGTCCTCACAAGGATTTTTGGGGACATTGGTTTCCCACAACGTGAGGAATACAAGTTACACACACAGGTACGTCCAAGAACCCTTTTCTGCAGGACATGTTTCTACTAAAGTCGGTTTAGTACCTTTATTGTATACTGACAACCAATATAATAAACACAGGGGAAAGGAAGGAGAAAGCCACTTGATGAATGAAAGTTCATCACAAGCAGCTTTTACACAAGCTGATGTAAATACTTATTGCAGAATGTACACATAATTCATTCACTCATTTTCTTTTTGAAAACCGGAGCACCCGGAGGAAACCCACGCCAACAGGAGGAGAACATGCAAACTCCACACAGAAATGCCAACTGACCCAGCCAAGGCTCGAACCAACAACCTTCTTGCTGTGAGGCAATCGTGCTACCAACTGCGCCACCATGACACCCCAGCTACATTTTATGTTGTTAAATGAATGTTTATTGCAACATTCGTTTAACAACATGAAATGCAACCAAAAACCTTAATATACATAAGTAATCTGTTAGAACAATTTTGACCATTACAAAATTACAAACAATTTACTGTTGGTGGCTTATTTTGCTTGAAGTCCAGCATTCGATACCATTTCCCATCAAGATATTTTAGATATTAACCTCAATTGGCTTTACAGTTGTTCCACTCACTTGATTTAGGTCTTATTTCTCTGCTTCCACACTCAAGTTGTCCAAATTAAAAATATTTATTATTAAATCATCATATTATTTACCTGTTACTAATGATGTTCCTCAAGGCTTTGTCTTGGGTCTTCTTTTACCTTTTTAATATCTTTTTATTTCATAGTAAATATTCATTCATTCATTCGTTTTCTTTTCGGCTTAGTCCCTTTATTAATCAGGGGTCGCCACAGCAGAATGAACCGCCAACTTATCCAGCATATGTTTTACACAGGGGATGCCCTTCCAGCTGCAACCCATCACTGTGAAACATCCATACACACTAATTCACACACATGCACTACAGCAAATTTAGCCTACCCAATTCACCTATAGCGCACGTCTTTGGACTTGTGGGGGAAACCGGAAAACCTGGAGGAAAAACCACGCGAACATGGGGAGAACATGCAAACCTGTTAAACCTGTCAAACTACAGAAATTAATTATCTTCTTTTTCCTCCTAACATCAGAGAAAATGTCCCCCCATGGTCTCTCCTCACTTGCATCTCCAGCCATGGATCCAGAAGAGATCCGTCACAGGAAGATGATAAAAAGGTCAAAGGTCATTGAGGAGCTGGTCAGGACAGAGGGAGATTATCAACGGGACTTGGAGCTTTGCATAAATGAAGTTCTGCTTCCTCTAAGAGAAGCACAGGCATGTCCACAGTTCCACATTCTCTCAGATTTGTGCATAAAACGTCTGTCTTGGTTGAGAACTTTAAATTCAACCAAAAGTTTGATGGGCATGTTAAACACACCATATTTTAACTGCAAAACTAGAACAGGTTTAGAACGTATTGGATTGTTCAGCATCTACTTGCTATTTCTATATTTGATGCATTAATTTAATTAGGGTCTAATGTATTTACTTTGTTGTAGGTTGTGGATGTGGATCGACTGTTCACCAACATTGAGTCTGTGTGTGATGTCTCTAACGATCTGCTCCTAAGGCTCCAAGATGCCATAGCTGACCCTGACCCTGAAACACAGCTTATAGGTATATTTCAAATATCTTATTATTGTATTCCACAAGCGTCAATAATGAACTTATATTTTAAGTGGAAATATTGTGTCATTTATCATTTTGATTGTTGTTTTTGATTATTAGATTCGATTAGATTAGAGTTTGGATTAGAAATTACAAATCTTTATTGTCCACACATGTAGAAATTAATTTTCAGCCCCACAAAAGCATGCCACACAAATGCACTTGCTTCACGGTAAAATACACAGGACATAGACTTCTTGACTTCTTGACCCGTGGATTACACACACATGAGACAGTTTAGCATAAATCCCTAAAATCATATGAAAATAACAAATAACAAATATGACTATATAAATAACTGTAAAACATTAATGGGATAGTTCTCCCAAAAATAAACATTTACTCACAATTTACTCTCCCTCAAGTGGTTCCAATTCATGATGAGTTTCCCATTCTCTGTTGAGCACAAAGGAAAATATTTTGAAGAATGTTGGAAACCAGTAACCATTAACATATATTGTATTCGAAACACTCACTCACTAATTCATTCACTATCCTTTGGTTTAGTCTCTGATTTATCCCGGGTTGCCACAGCAAAATGAACTGACTATTACTCTGGCATATGTTTTATGTGGCAGATGCCTTTCCAGCTGCAACTCAGCACTGGTGATCATCTACAGGTGAAACAAGGATTATGGAAATCAGTGGTTAACAGTTTTCACCATTTTTCAAAATGCATTGTTTAACATTGGGATGAACAATCCCTCAAATAGATTACAGCAATGATTAAATACATTGACCTGATTATGGGTTATTTGTTTAATAAAGTGACGGCAGATGGTATAAAAGAATTTCTTAAAATATTCAAAATTTTAATGTTGATTAATAGAATACATATATACATATTTGTGTTTGGGGAAATGCCATGACATTTTTAGCTACAAATACATTGTGAGGCCATGACTTTGCAATTTCTCAGCAATCACTGGAGCTGTACATGTTGGAAATAAATCTGTTAGTTGTACTGTACTGAGAAAGTTTCCTCAAATGCCTCTGATTTACATTTATAATCTCAGAAACATGTAATTGTTTAAAATGCTAAATGCTGCAAGAGAGAAAAAAAACAGACGCAGTATGCACTGCATGGAGTGAACACTTTTCAGTCATGTTCACATGGTGCTCACCAGGGTTCATTTAATATCTGTTTGTTTTCATCAGATGTGTTTGTTTCATCTGGATAAAGTAAACACTGTTTCTGAACTCATGTGTCCATGTGAACTGTACCCGAGTCTGCATAAATCTGGGAAATAGTTCATCTCCTGATGTAAATGCAATTATGCTAAATCACAGAAGTGAGCTGCTTGTTGTGAATTGGGGTGATAACAGAGATGAGGTTCCAAATGCAGCTTTAATAAAATAGAAACATACAGGGGTGAAAACAGGAGCAAAAAGTAGTACCCAAGGTAATCCACAAAAGAGTAATGATAAAACAGGCAAAAGATTGGGTCAAACAGCAAACAATCATGACATGCAGAAATAGCCCAGAGACAAAACAGTTAAGGCAAAACATACACAAAAAAAACTGGGAAAGAGAGAAATACTTATAAAAGTCCACAACGGTGAAAACAAGACTGAGCAAAGACTGAACAAGTGAAAGGGGTGCTTATAGTCAGACTCAGGTGTGCATGAGTAATGAGATTGCGGGAGGTGTAGTCTGGGTGGTAAGGGGAGTGTACGGTTAATTGTAAAACCACTATTGATGATGTATGAATTGGTCAAACATGTTTATCTGTGTATTTACATACTCGCTTTCCTCATAAATGTGACTTGTACACTGTAAGCAGAGAGAATACATATCTTATTGCTACTCAGAAATTGACCCCTGCATTATTTGGAACCTGTAAATGACCTGTTATCTAACAGAGAACAGCATTGATATTATCAAATGAACAAAAGTCTGCTGAGCACCAAAAATATAGCGATATGCCCTTGATTTAATTATACAGGTTTGTCCTTTTTTTTTTTTTTAGATATATATATCTTGAATTGATATATCTGTGGGGTGTTTTTGTTCATTTTGGATATTGAATAGCCCCAAGCCCATGAAAATTTCATACAGGGAATTCTAATCATAATGTATTTTAAAAAACAATGAACAATACATTTATTACTGTTTATTGGTGGGGGTTTTTAACAATTGTTAATGAAAATAAATGTTATCATTGTCAGTTCTTGTTAACTCACACTGCATTAACTAATAACAAGCTAATGTTAAATGCTGTACAAGTGTACATATTAGTAAATACATAAATCTTATTTTAACATTAACTAATGAAACCTTGGGCCTCATGGTGGCGCAGTGGATAGCACGTTCGCCTCACAGCAAGAAGGTCGCTGGTTCGAGCCTCGGCTGGGTCAGTTGGCATTTCTGTGTGGAGTTTGCATGTTCTCCCCGTGTTGGCGTGGGTTTCCTCCGGGTGCTCCGGTTTCCCCCACAAGTCCAAAGACATGCGGTATAGGTGAATTGGGTAAGCTAAATTGTCAGTAGTGTATGAGGGTGAATGGTTTGTATGGATGTTTCCCAGAGATGGGTTGCAGCTGGAAGGGCATCCGCTGCGTAAAACATATGCTGGATAAGTTGGTGGTTCCTTCCGCTGTGGCGACCCCAGATTAATAAAGGGACTAAGCCGAAAAGAAAATGAATGAATGAATGAATGAAACCTTATTGTAAAGTGTGACCAATTAAATACGATATAAATATATAGATTTTTTTTCACACTCACAAAAAATATATAATAAATAATAAAAAAATATTATTAAAAATCCAATTTCATTACCTAAAGCTGTCCTTTTCATTTATTTTTTATTAGGAGAAGTGTTTATCCAAACCAAAGCTGTCATGGAGGAAGTATATAAAATTTACTGCTATCATCACGATGAAGCTAATGCCTCACTCAAGTCTTATGAAGCACAGGAAGACATTCAGCAGCAGTTCAGAAAATGCATATCAGCACTCAAGTAAGGATGTTAACTGCATTCATCTCTAAGATATAAGTGTAAAGTTCAGGTTTTTTTCAGGCTCTGACACTGACATTTAATGATGTGTTGTTTCTTCTCTCACAGGAAAATATATGACCTAGAGTGAGTATGCATTTCTTGACCTAAACACTGTTATAAAGATTACACACAAAGTAGTGAACAATCAGACATTTAGTCAACATAAATGTTAGCGTATATACTTATGAAACATAACTTTTTCAAGCAATACGTTTTTTGAAAATAATCAAACCTGTGACTTTTAAAAATACACTTTAAAACATTGTGGCTTGATGTAACACAATGTTGAGTCAGATACGGACAAACCCAACCATTGTGTTTAAAAGTGTAATTTAAATTTAATTTAACACAATGATGGGTGGCGCAGTGGCACAGTGGGTAGAGCTGTCGCCTCACAGCAAGAAGGTTGCTGGTTCGAGCCTTGGCTGGGTCAGTTGGTATTTCTGTGTGGAGTTTGCATGTTCTCCCCATGTTCGCGTGGATTTTCTCCTGCTGCTCCAGTTTCCCCCACAGTTCAAAGACATGTGGTATAGGTGAATTGGGTAAGCTAAATTGTCCGAAGTGTATGTGTGTGAATGAGAGTGTATGGGTGTTTCCCAGTGATAGGTTGCTGCTGGAATGGCATCCGCTGCGTATAACATATGCTGGATAAGTTGGAGTTTAATTCTGCTGTGGTGACCCCTGATTATTAAAGGGACTAAGCCGAAAAGAAAATTAACAAATGAATGGGTTTGAATGATCTCACAAGTAATATAACTATTTTTACTCATTGTCATAATAGTGGCTAATTTGTAAAAATTCGATTCCATTCTAATGAACATGTACGATTTTTGAAAGGAGGCATACCCCTAAACTCACACCTTATTGGGGGTGAAGACAATCATACTAAAATGTACAAATGAGATCATACAAATGAATACAAATCAGTCACTACATCGAAAAGATCCAACGCTGAGTTATGACAACTGCAGATTTTTAAGAGTGAATCCAATCCATACTTTATGTTCTACCATTTGAGCTACAAAAACATAATATATAATATAATAATATAAAAACAGAGTGTATTTAGCAAACAAAGTGTCTGAAGCATGTTTTAATATTTCTGTCACACCTCCTTTCTTCATTCAATGTTACTTTTAGAGGGAAGCCCAATTTGCTTGACATGGGTTCTCTACTCATTAAACCAGTGCAGCGCGTCATGAAATACCCACTTCTACTGGCTGAACTGTGGAATGCGACACCCACAGATCACCCTGACCACAGGCCTTTACAGGAAGCTCTGACAACTGTGAAGATCATTAACATCAACATTAATGAGTTTAAGAGGAGGAAAGACATAGGTAAGAGATATGGTCTTATGTTGCATGGATATATTTTTTGGCAATACACAATCAAAATTACCGATTTTTCTTTTCTGACAAAATTCATTCGAATATTAAGTAAAGGTGTTCCATGAAGATGTTTTGCAAATGTAATACCATAAATGTATCAAAACCCCATTTTTGTATTAGTAACATGCATTAATTTGGACAACTTTAAATGCAAATTTTAATTTTTATTCCAGATTTCCAAATATTTGTATCTCGGCCATACGTTATCTCATCCTAATAAATTCTACATCAATTGAAAGCTTATATTTTTAGATACTCAATTTTCAAAACTTTACACTTATGACTTTACCACATTTATTTAAATAGCTTGAGCTACACAAAGTTATTTCCAATAGTGCAAGCGTTGTGCAGAAAATAATTCAGGTGTGTTCTGTTGACAAAATAATGCTGGCCATTCCATGAACTTAAATGTATAGTTCATCTAAAAAATTAATATCCTGTCAACATTTACTCATTCTTTACTTGTCACACACCGGTTTGAGTTTCTTTCTGAAACCACTTAAGGGTGAGTAATTTGTGAGTGCATTTATATTTGTGAGTGAACTATCCCTTTAATATTGTAATTTAAACTTTGAGATAAAAAAATAAATAAATGAAATATGGCAGTGGAATTCTAGTTCCCATCATTTTAGGGAAGGGAAAAACCTGTTACAGTTCCTTGCTGTTATGTCCGAAGTTTTAAATTACAAAACATTTAACCTGTACGTGATGGCTATACCAATCCCAGAAGCAATTAACAATTAATAAATAAAAATTAATAATAATAAAAAAGTTAAATATAAATTTAGAATGAGCTTTCTGTTGACATTAACTGGTCCCAGTGTCACAACTCAAATTATTAGAGCAACATTTCTTTTTTTAAATCAACTTAAAATGCTTTGTTTATGCTACAACTTGTAACTCAGTACAACTTGTAATGTTTACCTTTACATTTGAAGTTCTCAAAAACACCAATGCATATTTATTTATTTATTTAGCATCCATTTGTTCCTTATGAGGTATTTGAGTGTGCAAGTAATAAAATGATTGTTGTTTCAGTGCTGAAGTATAAGAGGAGTGACGATGAAACCTCACTGATGGGTAAACTAAACAAGTTCAACATTCATTCTATAAGGAAGAAATCTGACCGCCTGACAAGTTATTTCAAGATTCTCACTGGTGTCGAGCCGCAGGTACATTAAAGAAACAAAAAAAAATAAGCATGTTTTTACACAAGCCTCTGGAAAGTCAGTGTGAATGTGTTGTTGTGGCTTCTGTCTTATTCACAGGTGAGAGATGAAGCTTTTGACAAGGAGGAAAAACTTTTCCGTAACCTTGAGAAAGCTGTGAGACAGCTAGTGAAAAACATCAGCTGTTACTTGCTCTATACACAGGTATGAAGATGTATTATTAAACGTGACTGACTTACCTTTTAAGTATCAAAGAAATAACACCAGTAAAGGCAAGAACCATATGTTTTCATGCATCAGTTTGACTCTCATAACAGACTACAGTGGAAAGACAATATCCAAAAAATATGTGACCCTGGACAATAAAACCAGTCTTAGGTTTTATGAGTACATGTAGTAAATGTAACTGTTTTAAGTTTTTGTCAGTTTAGTGGCTAATTTTCAGTCGTATGAAAAAACAAGGTTTTGTAGACGTGGCACCAAACCTCATCCCTAAACCCAACCATCATTGGGGAATGAGCAAATCATATTAAATTGCATGCATGAGATCATACAAATTCATACAAATAAGCCACTAAATCAAAAAGTTATGAATTGTCACGAGGTATCGTTATTCATTCATTCATTTTCATTTCGGCTTAGTCCCTTTATTAATCTGGGGTCGCCACAGCGGCATGAACCGCCAACTTATCCAGCGTATGTTTTACGCAGCGGATGCCCTTCCAGCAGCAATCCATCTCTGGGAAACATCCATACACACCCATTCACACTCATACACTACGGACAATTTAGCTTACCCAATTCATCTATACTGCATGTCTTTGGACTTGTGGGGGAAACCAGAGCACCCGGAGGAAACCCACGCCAACACGGGGAGAACATGCAAACTCCACACAGAAACGCCAACTGACCCAGCCGAGGCTCGAACCAGCAACCTTCTTGCTGTGAGGCAAACGTGCTATCCACTGCGCCACCGTGAGGCCCATCGTTATCCAAATATTATTCATTTTACTTTTAAGCCAAACGTCATTAAAATATCAACACACTTGGATCCACGATGACATTGTCTTCTATAAGTAAAATACTTAGTATAAATAAATAAACATTTAATATTTGATTGATATTGATATTCTTAGTAATATGCATTGCTAAGAACTTAATTTGGTATTTTCTTAGTATTTAGATTTTTTTAGATTCTAGATTTTCAAATAGTTGTTTCTCTGCCAAATATTGCGCTATAACAAACCATATCTCAATGGAAATCATATTTAGTTATTTATAACATCACAAGTATGTATAATAATACAATTTACAGCAGTATAATGTTCACTAACTTCGATGTTAGTATAGACATATTTCACAAATGAATCTCCATTATGATTAAAGCAGTCCTTTCGACCAAATCCTTCACAAACATTTGTTGCACTACAGGCAATCTACATCTTACACAGTATTTTGGGTCGTGGGTTTTGTCACAGTAGGTGAAAAGCACACTTTCATCATAATTATTTGCATGACTACATGTTCAAATGTATTGATTCACGACACCAAGAGGAGGTAATCTAAATAAAAAATTATTACAAAGAGAATCGTTCTGGATTCATAAATTAAAATCACTAACACCAAGAGGAATGAATGAGGAATTGGACCTCTCTGTGTTCCTTTGATGTCTAGTTGTGGTGTTGTGAATCATGGATTTTGAACATGTAGTGATGCAAATAATTGTGATGAAAGTGTGCTTTTCAATGCTTTGGACTGTTGGAGTTTCATTACATTGATGTAGATACGAATAAGTGAATGATGATATTGATATGTTGTTTTATTGTGGAATGATGTTTTTGAAAGTGAAGGAAAACTTTTCTTGTGTGGTTAATTAAAGTATTTAAAATGTAAATGAGATTGTTTTTCATTTTTAATTATTAAGTGGCCGTCTAATTAATGAAGTAATGTGATAAAAGGGTGGAGTGAGAGGATTATGTCACACAATGAGGAAGGCATTGGGCTGAAACGTTTGTTTTTGTATCACCGAAGAATGTAAAATAAAAACTATACAAAGTAATTAATTAAAGAGTGTGAATCATGACCTTCTAAATAATATTATTGACAAGATTAACGCACCAGAAAAAGGTTTACAAACCGCGAGCGCGCAGTGCAAACTTCTTTAATTAAAAGTTTAAAATAAAGACTCCTTTACGAAACTTTAAAACTACAAGACTACTATTTTTTAAGATATCAAATTACAGTAAATTATTGAAAAACTAAGTACTGTGCCCTATTTTTAACTTTTTTTGTTGTTTAAATGTGTTTATTTTATATTGTAGGAGATGATATCAGTTGCTGTTCAAAATGCACAGGACCTTGAATCTATAATGAAGGATCCAGACAAAATAGACACAAATGGCTTTCAGCAAAAGAAGAATGGCAATGACCCATACAAACACTTTGTAAGTCTTTTCTCTGTTCACAAAAAATGAACCACTATGATGAATCACAACTATCTCACACATTCATTGCAATTCTTTATAAATGAGCTGAGTTCCTCTTTTACATTACCTGGCAGCAATGGGAAGTACAGTGATGCACCAGCTCAAAGTAATTACCAGAAGGCTTTTGTTTAGAAGCTCTGATTAAAAGAACAAATACAACAGCTTCATTTAAGTTATAGTTACTTACTGTTTATTTGTAAAAACTAAGAAAGTTAGGGATTTCTGAGTGAAATATTATACTTCCTTTTTTTTATCAAAGCATACATATAATGTGTAACGTAATATACATTTATTTATTAATTAATTTGTTTTATAATCTTTGTACTTTACCACTATTCATTTTATTCTATTCTACTCTATTCTTTTACATATTTTAAAAAGTACAGTTTTATTTTTACATAAACACGTCGGTTTTGCCTGAATTGCATTGGAACATACAGTTTTATTACAAAATTATTAGTCCTCGTGTGAAATTCGTATATATATTTTTCAAATTGTTCCCATGCGTGTAACGCCATTGGTGGCGGATGATGACAGAACGAGACGGAGAAACATTACAAAACGGGTTTATTGAACACTTACGGGTAACAGATATGGGATGCGGGAAGACGGGACGACACAGGACGAGACCCACACGATTCATGATACCGGACAACAATGGACACAGACGAAAGGGTACATATGGATGACAGATTGATTACACTGATGACACAGAAGGGATGAACACAGATGGAACAGATTAACAATGACGGTGGTGGGAGAAAGACAAAAGGCACGTGACAACAACAAACGATGACGCGGACGAACACTGACAGTACACCCCCCTTTTTGAAGGCGCGTCCTCGCGCCTTCAACGGGAAACAACAAAAGGAAGAAGGAGGGTAGAAGGGGAGGGTACCCGGGAGGAGTCTGAGGGAGACACAAGAAGGGAACCGGAGCAGGAGGACCCAGGACACAGCCAGAAGGATGGCCCCGGGCGGAGTCGAGGAAGGGAGGATCCATGGAGGAGGAGTGGCTGCTGACTCCAGGGGGCCGACCGAGGGAGACGCCGCTGATGGCGGTGGAGACCACGGAAGTGACGGAGAGCCGAAGGGCGAAGGTGACGCCGAGGTTTCTGAGGGCCGGGCGAAGCAGGCGGCTCACCCGAGCAAGGCGACGGCGGGGTTCCGGAAGCCCGCAGCGTAGCCAGAGCGACGGAGGACCAAGGCCTAGCTGGAGGGATGGAGGAGCTCAACGCAGCCGGTGGGACGGTGCGATGAGGTGCAGCCGGAAGAGTGGAGTCCAGAGGCGTAGGAAGGGCGACGACTGACCAAGGTGGAGCCGGAGGGACGAGGGAGCCTGGTGGAGCTGGTGGGCGGACGGCCCACGACAAAGACAAGGGAGGAGTGAGCCAACGCGGAGCCCTAGGGTCGAAGGGCCGAGGTGGAGTCCGCAGCTCGAAGGCCGTAGGAGCTGACGCTGGGCGACACCCTCCAGAGGGTGACGCAGACAGGTAGCGCCCACAAGCGAGCTCCATTTCCGGAGCTGGAGCGAGAGCTGGGGGGGATGGCTGACTGCAGCAGTGCTGGAGCAGGATGACTGGCTGCAGTTCTGGGGGACCGTGGGAAGCTACTCATGACCCTGGAGCTGAGGCTTTTTCCCAGAAGGAAGGTTAAAAAACTGTGCGGAGACAGTTGGTTGCTGCCTGAATACAGCGGACGGATATTGCTGCCTAAATACAGCAGACGGATATTGCTGCCTGAAAGCAGCGGAAAGCTAAAAATGAAGCCCCAGAAACCAATGAGTAGCCTCCCAGTGTCCAGCCGCTGTCCATCTGCATAGGGGGGGTGGGCGGGACTCTCGCTGCTGTCGCGAGTATCCGCCAGGACTCCCCCTCTTGGCGGTGTTGCCGGCTCTCGCACCTGGTCAGACGGGTGTTTAAGCTCCTCCATCTCAGCTCGATTCTGCTCCGTCGCTCTAGGGGGCGATAGCTCATCGGCTGGGGTTGGCTCTCCGTCTGCGGTGGGCTCTGGCAAGCGCTCCCTGCAGGTGGATGGTGATGCTTGGCTGGTCACTGGGTCTGGAGTGGCACTGACGAGATCTTCCTCCAGAAAGGCGGTGAGTGGAAATATTTTACTCGCCAGTGTCCACTCCATAATTGCCGCGATGTTGCCCCGAGGACCATCTTCGGGCGATCGTGCTCTGCCACAGATGATGGGCGTGCAGAGCACGTCGCCCGGAAAGCTGTTCACAGTTGCTCGGATATGGTCCTCAGGGCTGCTTTCCCCCTGCTCCAGCAGGTGGTGAAGAGAAACGGAAGGGCGGACGGGATTCAGGGAAACACGGAGGGAGAAAAATAAAACACTGAGGGGCAAAAAGACTAAAAAAAGAAAATCGGGGGAATGCACGCCGCTAACTTTAGGTCCGGTATTATGTAACACCATTGGTGGCGGATGGTGACAGAACGAGACGGAGAAGGAGAAACATTACAAAACGGGTTTATTGAACACTTACGGGTAACAGATATGGGATGCGGGATGACGGGACGACACAGGACGAGACCCACACGATTCAAGATACCGGACAACAATGGACACAGACGAAAGGGTACATATGGATGACAGATTGATTACACTGATGACACAGAAGGGATGAACACAGGTGGAACAGATTAACAATGACGGTGGCGGGAGAAAGACAAAAGGCACGTGACAACAACAAACGATGACGCGGACGAACACTGACAATGTGATGCTTAACAGAGCAAGATTTTTTTTTCACAGTATTTCCAATTATATTTTTCTTCTGGAGAAAGTCTTATTTCTTGCTCTTATTTAAAAAAATATATAATATATAAATATATATATTTATTTATTTTTTTATTATTTTTTTTTTTAACTGCTAAGGTCAATATCATCAGCCTCCTTAAGAACGAACCACTGTTGTCCAATGATTTGCCTAATAAACCCAACTTGCCTAATTAACCTAGTTAAGCCTTTAAATTTCACTTTAAACTGAATACTAGTACATTGCCAAAT
This sequence comes from Danio choprae, assembly GCA_903798125.1. Lineage (NCBI taxonomy): Eukaryota > Metazoa > Chordata > Actinopteri > Cypriniformes > Danionidae > Danio > Danio choprae. The sequence goes on from CAIGQW010054471.1 coordinate 8,650,719, forward strand.
AACTAGTAAAATATTACTGTATGTGCTGTCATCATGGCAAAGACAAAATAAATAAATGATTTAGTCAAACAATTATGCTCTCTCCGTTAAACAGCATTTGGGAAATATTTGAAAATGAATTAAAATTTCACAGGAGGGCTAATAATTTAGTTTTTAACTACACCACATTTTATTTTCACAAATTGTTTTTAAAACAATAAAGTAGATACATGCATTAACATGCTTTCTATGTATATAAAAATCATGTTTCATTTAATTCTTGCACTCCAAAATGCAACATCTCTTCTCTGACCCATATATCAGTTCCCCAAACTTTCCAATCATTAAAAAAATGTATATGTATTTCCTTTCTTAGAAAGATCACATGGAGCATCTGGTTGTGGCTCCTCTGTCCAGCCTACTGGGAATGTTTGCGTCGCCGCAGAAGCTAATACAGAAACGCTACGATAAACTGTTGGACTACTGCAGTCAGCTGGATTCCCGTTCTTCTAAAGAGGAGCAGGGTCTGGCTAAAAGAGATTACCAGGCCCTCAATGCACAGCTGCTGGAGGAGCTGCAATGCTTTAACCGAGCCGCCAGGACGATCCTCACCAACTGCTTGATTTGTATAGTGAAGTTAATACGAAAGCTGATGGATGCAGCTCAACCGCCCGTCCAACAGCTACCGGTGAGTTAAAGCCAAATAACTTTTTTGCAAATTACTATTAGGTAGCATTAAGAAAATGACAGATCCATTTGTCCTGTTGCTCAAAACCAGTTGAACAAATTCTGGGTTGTAGAGTAAGCTTTGGTTTGACAAACCTAAACAATCCAAGATATAAACTTTCTCTTTTAACTTGGGATTTGGCCAGAGATTGTGATTACCTTGCATCAAACAGCCAATCACACAACATATGAGAGGATCAAATTAATTCATTACAATTCACGTCTTTGTTGAAGATTAGAAGATATCATTATCAGAAAAAAATGAATTTAAATGCATTTACAAACTGAAAATAAACACTGTGGATGCAGCAAAAGTTTAGGGCAACTTAAAGTGAATATTATTATATCAATGCAAATCAATCAATCAATTAAAGTCATTTTAAAAGCCTTATACACTCTGAGAAATAAAGGTACAAAATCTGGCACTGGGGTGTACCTTTTACATATTAATACCTAAAATAGTACAAATCTGTACCCCAAAGTACAAAAGTGCACCCTAAAGGTACTAATGTGCAGCTGTAAAGTACAAAATCTTACCGCTCCGAGTGTATAAAAAAAGCAAATTGAATACCGAGTGAATACCAAGTGTGTAAAAAAAGCAAATTGATATGCAAATATTTAAAAGTAAATTACAATTTAAGGGAATTCATTTTAATTTGCAATTCAAAACTGTTATACTAAAATATAATTTCAAGTATAAATAATTATAAATCATGTAATATAAATAAATTATTAGCAACAAAAGACAATTTTGACTGAATAATTTGGAGCAAAAAATATTCATGGGTACTGCACTGTAAAAAATGCTGGGTTCCATACAATTCCTTTATGTTGTCAGAACACAAATCAATTAAGTTAACAAAATTGTTTTTACAAATTTAAGTTGATTGAACCTAAAACAATTAAGTCCCTGGGGAAAAGGTCTAGGCGTGGCCGACAAGGCAAGTGTCTAGGTGGTGCAAGCAGGGCTAGGAGCCGGGCTGGGGCCGGCAGGGCAAGACGTCTAGGTGGTGCAGGCAGGGCTAACAGCCAGGCTGGGGCCGGCAGGGCAAGATGGCGGGCGCTCTGGGCTGGAGCCAACACTGGGAGGCACTCTGGGGCAGGAGCCGACACTGGTGGGCGCTCTGGGGCAGGAGCCGACACTGGCGGGCGCTCTGGGGCAGGAGCCGACACTGGCGGGCGCTCTGGGGCCCTTCTCTTCAGCCTCCGCTTTTGGGTGCGGGTCAACCTTTGGGGGTTGGGCATGGACTGGGAGGTGGTGCTGGTGGTGGTGAGAGGGGTCCATTCCCCCTGCAGGATCTCCCTCTCCTTCCTAAGGCAGGCATACTCAACCACCTCCCAATAAGTCCATGTACCAAGTTTACCCAGCTCCTCCCAATCAAATGGTTCATCCAATCCAGCCAGAAAGATGTGGATGAGGTTGGTCTCGCTGAACCCAAGCCCCCGGACTGCCTCAAGGAGACCTTTGTCGAAGATGCCGAAGGGGCGATGGTTCTGCTGGTGTGGCAGTCCTCTGGCTAAGGGTTGGTCTTGGAGTCCTTCTTGCTGAGAGAGAGCTGGCCGCAGAAATAAACCCATTTCTGCTGAGTCCTCTTGTGGCCAGTTTGTACTGTCAGGGTTGTTGGGTGGGGAAAAGAAGCGAGGACTCAATTGCAGAAACTTAATTATTAATGATATAATTAAAATAAAAAGCAAAACAAACTACCCAGAGGGGGAAAACATTCACAAAAAGGTAAAAAACAAACTTGACTGGGCTAGCAGTAAAGAGCAGGGCTGGACACAACAGGACAAGGAAATAAACGATGACAAACTAGCACAGGACAGCAGACATGAGAATATAAGCAGAAATAATTAACACAAAGACAGGTGAACACAAACTAATCATGGGTTAACAAGGAGGGTGGGACTACACAATAGACGGGAGAGCACATGGCACAAAGAAACAACATAAGCCATGTGCTCACACAAAACGAGACTAGAACTTGCAGCCAATCAGAGAACTCATTAACCGCGTGTTCACATGTAAACATGCACCAGAGTATAGGGTCCCACAGAACCTGAAACACAAGAACGTTACAATTAAACACTTTAATAACTAGGCTACATTATACTTTCTATGAAGGTTTATGTGGCTAGATTACTAAACAGGGCAAATTAGTATGATACCACCTTTCCATAAAAGCGCAGAGGGGGGTCGACAGTTCTGCAGATGATTCAACTGACAATGTGCAAATTAAACAACATACCCAGAAGATCATTTCCATAATAACCACAATCAACTAAGAGCAGCACACATTGTGTTGCAAAAAAGCAGGTTCAATAGTTAGGACAACTAGCTTAAGAAAAGCTGCTTTTCTTGGGCATTAAATAATGGTGCAAATACCAGTAAAATGACTTGTTGCACTATATTGTGTCAGAAAGAGATACTCCTACATATACAATAAGATCAGCTGACAAAATGATCGTGCACATTTTTTTACATCCATTATTTTACAACACATTCTGATGACAAAGATGTACTAAAAAAGTCCTCTGTAATTTTGAAAAGATTCACCTAGAGATACTGTAGCAACAATCTCAAAATATGCTAATACGTATTTACATGCCAAAGCACTAGCTGTTGATGTTTCTTTGTAAAGAAACACAAGGGGCCTCATTCATGAAACCCGAGCAGAATTAATTTTTCTTTAAATCGTTCTTAAAGTTGCTCTGATGTAAAAAAAAATAAATAAATAATAAAAAAATTTTACTTGTTTTTTCTAAGCGTATTATCCTAATATTAGTTGATGTGAAAGAAATGTACACCTGCTCCCTAATAAAATCCCGAATTTTGAGGGCGTGGCAAGTTTGTTAGGTCTGTTTTTATTTAATTTATTTTTTTAGCTAAAAGTTGGTAACTAGAACTTTGACTAGAACAAAGCGATCATCACAGTCATTGACACTTTTTACCCTGTTGTCCAATCCTACAGTACTTGTACAACTACTGAACAACAAAGGAGAAGTCAGTATTACTGGTTACTGCATTTCAGTGAAATTCTTCAAGTTATTTGGATTTTTCGAATTTGGAATTCAAGACAGTAATGTATAACTAGTATTGGACACTCTCAGAAATAAAGGTCATTGGGGCAGTACCTTTACAAAAAGTTACATATTTGTACCTAAAGGATCTATAATGGTACGTCAAATTTACATTTTAGGTACATTTAGGTACTAATATGTATATTTGAGGTACCATTAGGACCTATGTACCTTTCAAAAGGGTACTGCCCTAGTGACAGCTCCGGTACCTTTATTTCTGAGAGGGTACAATACTAGTAATATGTTACTGTCTTGAATTTCAAATTCAAATTTAAACATACTTTTATTTATTGTTAGGCATATGGCCAGTAGTCTTTCTTAAACTTATGAAGTATACTGCAGCCAAACCCTTAAGGAATTTCAGAATATTCCACTGCAATGCAACTTTGTAGGTGGAGATTATGCTAATTGTAAATGAGTGTGCAATCGCACCATATTTATAAATGATTGGAATTTATCAACGTACATGTTTAACAATCAAATCTGATGTTTAACAATCAAATCTGATGTTTAGCGTTTTGTGAATTCGGAAGTTTGTTTAGTGAAAATTACTCAGAATCTATTATTATATAAAAATGTTTCATGAATTTGCACACATATGCATTCTTCTGATGGCGTCAAGTACTTAACTTTAACACATAAACCAATGACTATAGAATGCACTTTCCCTTACAGTGGAAATATGTCTCTGGCACATGATGTCAACATTTTGACAAAAATTCAGTTCTGGTTTACACACACACACATACTATGGGGGTATTGTTTTCTGAAATTTACAATTTTAAACTATTTTCAAAAGTCTTTGAAATTACGCCTTTAGTGTAAAATTATATTTTAACCATCACTGTGGTTGTCCCATCAACAGCAGTGGTTCCCACTGGATTTGAAGGCCTCTTTGAATGAGAAAATATTCAAAAGTCTATTGTAAATCCAATAAAAGTCCATATGTACCCCTGGGCAGTGGTGTAAAGTAACGAATTACAAATACTCAAATTACTGTAACTGAGTAGTTTTTCCTCAGGAATTGTACTTGACTAAGTTGTTTTTAAAAATGTGTACTTTTACTTGAGTAAATATTTAGTGATGTATCTGAACTTTTATTTCATTATTTTCCTTCAACCTGCAGTCCCTACATTTTTTTTCTTGTCTACGGTGATTGGCTAAATAGAATAATCATGATCCCTGTCCAATCAAATTGCGCATAGTTCAATCGCATCAGACAGGACAATCGCAAGGCATGGGTACTTTATAAATGCAGCAAACATGTATTGTGTGGAAGCATTAAATGTGTCCAAGAAGATGGCAAATCATTACACGCAATGACTGAGAGACTGTTTAGACTGCATGATGAGGGATGCCTGTATAATGAAATCACCAACGGCTTTAAACAATAACTAAATGCACTACAGAATGTAACATATTGGCACAGCTAGATTTTTGCCTGTAAGGTTACACAGATTTCACTTTGCATGTAAAATGCATCAACCTTAAGCTACACTTTTAATTTAAAGCATCTAATGTGAAATAAGGGCTACTTTTTACTCAAACTTTCAGTAGTATTTAGAACAGATAATTTTACTCTACTTGCACTACATATTTTGGCAAATAATGCTACTTTAATTTGAGTATACTTTTTTCAGTACTCTTTCCACCATCTCTGGGACTTGAGTTTTAATGAAACAAGTAAACGCAAATGTAACTTTTATTTAGCTTAATGTAAGTGAATATTATAATTTTATTGTTTTAGCATATCAGTAAGGAACAAATACATTAAATCCTTTGAATAGTTTCAGAGGACCTCCTCTCCTCTGGCCTCCAGTAGAGAACAACTGATCTGATTCTATCATGTTTAAATGTGCCATATTTACCTTTGCATTGCTTGTTCCATCTTAGGTTCCCTTGTCGAACTTCAATGAAGTTCAAAATTCAATCATGGAAGAGCTGAGCAACCTTGGATTCTTCAAAGAAAATTCCCAAAAGCTGATGGAGCGCAAAGTGAGCTTTGAGAAAAGGGAAAAGAAAATGGTAGGATAGCACAATGGTAAATACAGATAAACTGAAATGAACTTCAAAGTCTTATAATAAAGTTCTGTTCAGGCTCCAGAGATCCTCAGACAGACAGAGGAACAGAAGGCTCGGCTCCTGGAAGAGTATCCTGTGAAACAACTCTACCAGCTCAAGCGCAACTGCAATGCCTGTCAGGAAAAAGACATCAGCCTGCTAGAGGGAGAGCTGGTGGCCCTGCTGGAGGACAGAGACCCGATGGGCAGCAGCAGCCGCTGGCTGGTGCACACTGGGAGTGAGTCTGTTTGTGTTTCTTAGACTTCTGTGAGTAGAAGCATCATCACTGAAGATCTGCTTAAAGGGACAGTTCACCCAAAAATTTAAATTCTATCATCATCATCATCATAGTGGGGAAACAAATACCGTGAAACAATGGAAGTCTTTTCACCACTGTAATTTTAGTTGTATTTTTATGTTTTTGTTATTACAAGGAAAACTGACAGCACAAATTTACATATTTATCTAAACATCAAAAAGAACAAAAAGTTTTTTTGACATTTATTTTTATAAGAAAATAACAGAAAATGCACAGTGAGGATTCTGAAATACAGTTATTAACAAATGATAAAATTCATTCATTCATTCATTTTCATTTCGGCTTAGTCCCTTTATTAATCTGGGGTCGCCACAGCGGAATGAACCGCCAACTTATCCAGCATATGTTTTACGCAGCGGATGCCCTTCCAGTTGCAACCCATCTCTGGGAAACATCCATACACACTCATTCACACTCATACACTACGGACAATTTAGCTTACCCAATTCCCCTATACCGCATGTCTTTGGACTTGTGGGGGAAACCGGAGCACCCGGAGGAAACCCACGCCAACACGGGGAGAACATGCAAACTCCACACAGAAACGCCAACTGACCCAGCCGAGGCTCGAACCAGCGACCTTCTTGCTGTGAGGCAAACGTGCTATCCACTGCGCCACCGTGAGGCCCCAAATGATAAAATATAGAGCCTTAATGAAAAGTGTTAAGAAGATTTTTCTTTAGGTACGCATGCTGCCAACCATTTAATTAATGAATGGATGGATGGATGGATGGATGGATGGATGGATGGATGGATGGATGGATGGATGGATGGATGGATGGATGGATGGATGGATGGATGGATCTATCGATCTTGCAAAACTGAATTGCCAGCAGTTTTCGTCAGGGTTACATGATTCTTCAGAAATGTTAGTTCGTAAAGTAAATAGTTAATGCTATCTTATTTACTGTTCTACATTGTTAGCTAATATTAATTTGTAATACATATACTGTTAGTTTGTACAACTTGAAATAGCCTATTAAAATAAAACATTAAAACTAAATGAAGTTAAGATTTACTAAGATTAATGAATCATTGTTTGTTCATAATATTAGCTCAGGTTAAAGAAAATATGTTAATATTCTTTCTTCTCCCAGGATCCTTTGAATTTTTTTAACTTTTCAATCATTTTTGATCAGCATAAACCAAAATAATATACATTTATGCTGTAAACAAACAAATTATTAATACAAAATTAATACAAATGCTACTTTATTACAAAATGTTGGCAGTTTCTTCCCCTTATTTACACTGTTAAACTACAGTGTCAGGTGACTGTCTGTTATCATCTATTCTACGGTATAGGTTGCTCAGGTCAAGACATATACGATATTCAACACGATATTTAACAACTCAATATATATCATGATCATGAACATGCACAATTTGGTATTGTGGGCACTTCAAAATACAAAAGTTAATGATTATTTATTATTAAAAATTTTCGAGTGCTTTTTAACAGTATTCAGATTGAAATTGCAGTGGTGTTGGACACTTACATCTTAAATGCTTGGAGATTTAATTGTATAGCTTAATAGTTCAAACATTATTATTTTCACATGCTAATCTGGCTTAAACTACATGCTGAAATATTGCTTAAATAAGACTATTTATAGGGCTATTGTACGTTAACATTGTGCAATAAGGCTCCAATAGTTAACATTAGGTCATTTAATAACCTCATAATGAAAACTTTAAAAATTCTGTTAATCATAAATTATGTTATTTTCTTAGTTAATGCCTCATAATAACACGTTAAAATTGTCGTAATCTGATTACATCGTATTAAATGGTGTAAATAACTAATAAAACGCAGTTGTATTTGTTTAAACTAATATTAACCTAGCAAGTGTAATAAATCAGCTTTTTTTTTTACTGTGATTTTACACAAAATTTACTGATGATTTATTGTAAAGTGTTACCTCCTGTACTTTTTACTCTTTTACTTTTACTTGTACTTTTTTTATTTGGTTGAAACATTTGTTTATTCTGAACATTTATAAACAATAAAGCAATAGATTAGGAAGGATTTTTGGTAGTTATGCCTGTTAAAGTAAGTTTTTTTGCAGCTTAGGTCAATCACATGATAATACTGTATACCGTATTGACACAAAAGCTTCTTTCTTCCATTAACAGCAACAAGAAAATTTGAACCATCATAAGCCTACAATGGAGAGTAATCCAACTGAAAGTCACTAAAGCCCTTGAAATGACTCTACTTAAAATATAAAAAAATCGCAGTACTAAAAAGAAATTGATATCATCAGCACTTTGTCACGAAACTTGTCTTTTAATTGTATCGTAAAAAAAAAGTGAAAAGTGGAATTCGAGGCCTGAAACAGATCTGGCTGAGATCACGTTCACTTTTACAGTCTCACAAAGCTGCCATTCTTTTGCTCCTATTAGGTGATCCAGACTCCTGCTGCTGCTTCTAATGACATTTCTCTTTGTGTGTGTGTGTGTGTGTGTGTGTGTGTGTGTGTGTGTGTGTGTGTGTGTGTGTGTGTGTGTGTGTGTGTGTGTGTGTGTGTGTGTGTGTGTGTGTGTGTGTGTGTGTGTGTGTGTGTGTGTGTGTGTGTGTGTGTGTGTGTGTGTGTGTGTGTGTTTAGGTGTGCAGGGATATGTGTATTCCTCATTCCTGAAGTCTTATAACCCCCAGCGGGAGGTGACAGAGCAGCCGGATGACTTTGACAATCTGAGTCTGTTTGTGTCGGCCAGCAGGAGCAGCAGCATGAGGAGCTTCAGCACTTCAGACAGTGTGTCTCCTCAGTCTGGACCACAGGATGAGCTGGACACCTCAGACGACCAACATGTAAGACACATGACTGTGTGTGTGTGTGTGTGTGCGTGTGTGTGTGTGTGTGTGT
>CAIGQW010054471.1:8660148-8727125 GCA_903798125.1 Danio choprae
AATAATTACATTTATATTTTTGCACCCCGATACACCAATATTTTGCCAACTGTAAATATCAAGGCTAAACAATTGTCAAATTATTATAATTATTATTAGTTTTTAACATAACACCTGACTGAAACTTTTTATATCAATGACTATTTCCTGAAAAACAATGCTGTGAAGACATTATTATCACAGGATTTTGGAGTTTTTTGCCTAATATAAGATTGCATTCTGGCAATTGTGCAAGCATGTAGAGTGAAACTGAATATTTCCATGTACATACTGTATACATGAGGATTTGACTGGATGGTAAGGAGGTGAAATATGTCACCCTATGATGTCATTTTTTTTCACTGGTCACACATCACCTGATATATTTAGGAAAAAATTAATGTTTCAGAGGCTGAAACGGGTGAAAAACTCCATATTTGGACAGACAGCGCCATCTACTGCTTTGTTTTAGAAAAGATCTTACGACAATAACCCAATTCCTTTTGAAAATACTGTTTATTTTTCATCTAGTACTAGTTGTGTGTCAGTGTAGTAAACGACAGCTGATATTTAAAAGTTCTATTTTCGTGTTTTGAGACTGTGGTAATATATAGTGAGCAACAATGAGAGATTAAATAAACTGTTCATTTCTTCACAGTTCTATGCCGTTTATGCATTCAAGGCTCGCTGTGAACAAGAGCTCACGCTTCAGGAGTACCAGCACGTTCGTATCCTTCAGTTTTCAGATCTCGGCGGAAACAAAGACTGGTGGCTCGCTGAATCGAATGGACAAAAAGGCTACGTTCCAGCAAACTACCTTGGAAAGATGTCATACGCCTAAAGCAATTTTTTTACATCTAATATTTAAAAGTGATTAATATTTTATTTAAATAAATATGAAGTTAAATGCTTAATGAAGGCCAATCACGCACAGCTATTTTGCACTACAAATGATGCTACCAACAGTGTTTAAATTCTATACAAATTAAGAACTAGTTAATCAGAAAAAAATATTTTAAGCAATGTAAATATAGTAATATTAATATATAAAAGGCTATATTGTGAATAAAATATTTATAACCATAGAAAATGATTTCCTTGTTTGTTTGTGAGCTGTCTTCAAGTACAGGTTCGTCTAGTGTCTGCATCACATTTCAATTACAAATGCTATTTTTATATAGACAGAGGGCATGTTAAATAATGTTTCAAATAAAATGTTACAAATATTGGTGAGACAGTGGGTGTGTTCTGTTATAATACTTTATAGTTTGCAAAGGAAAATTTTAAACACCTAATGCAATAAAAAAGGGTTAGTTCACCCAAACATTTTATTAATAATTAACGTTGCAATCCCCTGAGACCTCCATTCATCTTTGGACCACAAATTAATAGATTTTTAAACAAATCCAAGAGCTGTTCCCAGTCCAGAAAAGGAATCAAATATATTTGAAAAACATTCCCAGGATTTCTGCAGGTTTCACGAAGTCAAGACCATTATAAATAAAATTTCAGACTTAGTGCTTTATTTTTTTCCCTCGAATGGTCCAGCGGAAAATATTTTTACTATATATATATATATATACACACACATATACATATATTTTATCTTTAAATACTAGAATAATCTATATAAAAAAATAAATAGAACAAATTTTATTGTAAGGATGAGAATTAAACCATACTGGTAAATAGTTTTGTTAAAAGTTTTGGTTGGTTGATTGGGTAGCTTTACATGGAAAGCTCCAAATACTGTATATTCCCCTGCTAAAATAAAAAAAGTAACAAATGACTGTTAGTCTATCTTCCATGTCAGGTCAGGGTGTGCATTTACTACGGGCATTACAACGCTGTGTGTTGCACTTCTGACTCTAATAGCAACACGTTGTACTACCCTACCCTTAGTAAACACACACCATGACAAGTTTTTTAACCATCTTTTTCAATTAAAATATTATTTTTATTAGGTACTTTTATCAAAATAAATCTGTATTTTAATTGGATGTTTGAAAGCTTCATTCAAACTCTGACCTGTATTCAAATAAGTTAAAAACAAGATTTTTTTTTTTTCTTTAAAGGTGTTATTTATTAAACGCATCATTAAAAGGAGCAGCTTCTTTTCAGTAATGTGGCTGGTTCAGAAAGAAAGAGGTAAATCTCCAAACCAAACCAGTTCAGAATGACCAGTAACATTCAAATTCAAGTATGTGATCTGAAAACAGGATTTGACGTGCTCTTTATCGTGACATTCTGCCTGCTTCCTCTTCATTTCTTCAGTTTTTTCTGTGCTGCTTTCTTCTTCACCATCTGCAGGCGCTTCATAGCATTGAGCTGAGACTCTTGGGAAGTGGGTGCCTTGCCATCAGCCGAGGCTTTTGCTCCATTGTTGTTGTTGCCACTGCTGCTGCTACTCCCACCACTATTGCTCCCATTGCCCCCTCCATTGCCTCCTGAGCCACCATTGCCACCCAGGTTGCTAGAAGGTGCCGTTCCAGGTGACAAAGATCCAGTCACAGTCATTTTCCCCAAACTATCTCCACTAGCCGAGCGGCTCAACACCTGTTTACCTAGAGTAAGTGGAGGAGGTGCTTTTAACGGTACCGTACCAGAGCCGTTGTTTCCATTGCCACTTCCAGCCCCGCTTCCTCCTGCAGGTTTAGTGGCCAGAGCTGGTTTAACATTGGCTAAAGCAGAGAGACCCACAGGTTTGGAGCCTGAGGCAGCTGGGGATGTTTTACTGTTACCTGGCTGACTGGTGCTCAACTTGGTGCTTGAAGGTCCCACGTTTGAGGTTGCCTTGGTGAAGGCAGCCCATCCTGTAAGACCCGAAGGCAAAGATGAGCTGCTGCTGCTGCTGGACGAGTTTCCTGATGCCGCAGATGCCTGCACAGAAAAAAATAAGACTTTTTAAGAAATTATTTATTATTAAATCCTGTCCTTAGGAGTCTTACAATACACTCCTGTCTTGATACAAATCACAACACAAACTACAAAGACATATGATGAAAAGTGAACTAAAATGTACTTTGTACATTTTTGGATTCAAAAAGTGTGGGAACTGTATGAAATTGAACAAATAACATATGCATTGCAACTTCAAAAAACTATTTTCCTAAAGAGATGGACTCTTAGATACTAGACTGTAGATACTGGAGTAATATATTTACTCTATTAGTAATATGACTAGTAATACAAAATTACATTTTAAGACTAAAACTAAATCAAAAGTTGCTGTCAAAATTAACACTGTGTAGAGCACGTCAAAATACTAAGAATGGGTCTTGATCAAGTCTGAACACAAATACTTATAAGAGATGCATTATAATGCACGTTAATACCAGGTGAAAATGACAGTGTGCTTCTGCTGAACACTTGTGATCGGATCATTGAAAAAACAAGTTACTATTGGTATGCTGATGCGAATACAGTTGTTGCCAAAAGTTTTGAGAATGACACAAATATTAGTTTTCACAAAGTTTGCTGCTAAACTGCTTTTAGATCTTTGTTTCAGTTGTATTTGGGATGTACTGAAATATAATTACAAGCACTTAATATGTTTCAAAGGCTTTCATCGACAATTACATGACATTTATGCAAAGAGTCAGTATTTGCAGTGTTGGCCCTTCTTTTTCAGGACCTCTGCAATTCCACTGGGCATGCTCTCAATCAACTTCTGGGCCAAATCCTGACTGATAGCAACCCATTCTTTCATAATCACTTTTTGGAGTTTGTCAGAATTAGTGGGTTTATGTTTGTCCACCTGCCTCTTGAGGATTGACCACAAGTTCTCAATGGGATTATGATCTGGGGAGTTTCCAGGCCATGGACCCAAAATTTCAACGCTTTGGTCTCCGAGCCACTTAGATATCACTTTTGCCTTGTTCTTCACCAAACTGTTGTTGGAAGAAGTTGCTGTTGGAGGGTGTTTTGGTACCATTCTTTATTCATGGCTGTGTTTTTGGGCAAAATTGTGAGTGAGCCCACTCCCTTGGATGAGAAGCAACCCCACACATGAATGGTCTCAGGAAGCTTTACTTTTGGCATGACACAGGACTGATGGTAGCGCTCACCTTTTCTTCTCCGGACAAGCCTTTTTCCAGATGCCACAAACAATCGGAAAAAGGCTTCATCAGAGAATATGACTTTGCCCCAGTCCTCAGCAGTCCATTCGCCATACTTTTTGCAAAAGATCAATCTGTCCCTGATGTTTTTTTGGAGAGAAGTGGATTCTTTGCTGCCCTTCTTGACACCAGGCCATCTTCCAAAAGTCTTTGCCTCACTGTGCGTGCAGATGCACTCACACCTGCCTGCTGCCATTCCTGAGCAAGCTCTGCACTGGTGGCACTCCGATCCTGCAGCTGAATCCTCTTTAGGAGACGATCTTGGCGCTTACTGGACTTTTTTGGAAGCCCTGAAGCCTTCTTAACAAGAATTGAACCTCTTTCCTTGAAGTTCTTGATGATCCTATAAATTGTTGATTTAGGTGCAATCTTAGTAGCCACAATATCCTTGCCTGTCAAGCCATTTTTTTGCAACGCAATGATGGCTGCGCACGCATTTCTTTGCAGGTCACCATGGTTAACAATGGAAGAACAATGATTTCAAGCATCACCCTCCTTTTAACATGTCAAGTCTGCCATTCTAATCCTTTCAGCCTGACATAATGATCTCCAGCCTTGTGCTCGTCAACATTCTCACCTGAGTTAACAAGACGGTTACTGAAATGATCTCAGCAGGTCCTTTAATGACAGCAATGAAATGCAGTGGAAGTTTTTTTTCAGGATTAAGTTAATTTTCATAGCAAAAAAGGACTTAGCAATTCATCTGATCACTCTTCATAACATTCTGGGGTATATGCGCATTGCTATTATAAAAAACTTAAGCAGCAATTTCCAATATTTATGTAATTCTCAAAACGTTTGGCCACGACTGTACACTTACCTTCACCTCTGTTCTCTTAAAGGCCTGGAATGAACCTGTTGTTTCAGGTTTTGGTTTTAGTTCGGCTTTCTTGACTAGTGGATCTTTCAACAATGGTACTGTTGTAGCCAAAGCAGGAGCTGGCTTCTGTGGCGGTTTCTGAGTCTTTTGCGCCTGAGATGTTAAAAACACATAACAGGTATTATTATTATTATAATTTCTAATTTCAAGTGACATCAAATTCATTGTCATAAACTACTTACCATTCGTTTCATTTGCCTGGTGCACCGAGCACAGTACCACACCAGCCGCGGGTCATTCACGTCCTTGTCAGTAACCTGAGGTTTGTGACACTCTTGATGATAAAGATTATGGCATTCTTGACACTCCACAAGCTGATTGCCAGAAGTGACGGTCATTTGTCTGAGAGGAGAAAAAGATGGATACATTTCACATGAAACGGCCTGAGTTAAATTAAAGATTCAGCAGACATCAACAACATCAGGGTAAGGACACAAATTAAGTCCCAAAAACGTTTGTCAACCACTCTAAAACACAAATGTCCAAACCATAATAAAAATGATTTCAAAACCAAGAACATTCTAAAGCTGCTTCTCTCCAGCTCTCCATTCTGTCATCATTTACTCATACTTCACTTGCTACAAACCTTTAGTTTTAGTTTGCTTCTTCTGTTGTACATAAAGGAAGATTTACTAATGATTATTTGAAAAATCAATTTAGGATCTTTATGAGTAAAGTAATGCCTGTCAGTAAACATAACTTGACCATACTTGTACATTATTTCTCACTTTAAACACACTCACATCTAGCTACTTATTCGAAGAAGAAAAAAAACATAACTCTATCATAATTAGCATTTTTCTACATCACTCACCGACAAACCACACAAGCAAGACCCATTTCCATGGCAAAGTCATCAGCGTTGGTTTCATCAATATCTGTGAAATCTGGGATGGGAATGTCCTTGGTTTGAAAAGCAATCGGAGAGGAATGACTGTCCTGCTTCTCTAAACGAGGTTTCTTAGGCGGCTCTGCTCCTTCTCCAGGATCAACCCTAATCTGCATATCATACAAAGATTTAAAAGTGAATTATGCAGAGCTTTTCCAATTATGTCCCATTTACAATCATAAACAAATTTTAGTGCAAACTGACTTTTTCCAAAGTTCTTTTCTCGCTCTCTTTCTTGGACTTCTCTGAGGTGCTTGATTTACTGCTGCTGCTGGTGGTGGTAATGGATGATGAAGATGATGAACTTGAAGAGGATTTGGAGTCTTGTTTGGTCATTTTTGGCAATGACACTTTGCTCACTTCAGCTTCCTGTTCAATGGATAAATATTTAAAAAATAACATCTAACAATTAAACATAAAAATACCTTTTTGATTCGATCACCTTGATTGATGTCCTATAGATCGAGTCACTGCCTCTGGCTAAAGACTCATCTAGCAGGGCCTTGAGTTTCTCTGCTGAGTCTTTGCTCTTGGAGTGAAGATACCCCAGTCCCTTCAGAAAGATGGGGTCTAACTCTAGACTTACTGTCGAAGCCATTGTTTAGCAATTAGTATCTAATTTGACATAAGACAATGACTAGGCCCTCTAGTAATAGAGTTTACTATGGTATATTCCCGAATAACACTAGAAAAGCTTCATTGAAGACTCGTACAATATCCAGTCTTTCTGAGCTTAAAAAAACAAAACAAAAAAGCAACCTGAACTGGCTGACACCAGATTATGCTCAAGCGTTTGTGTAAAGAAGATTTTTATAAACAGTAGAAAATCACCATATTACCCTTATCAGTAATTAACTAACTTAGCAATGATTATTCTCCTGCTTGAAATGGTCCGGCTATCGAAAAAAATAGAATGAGTAGAAAGAGAGCGCTTGAAAAAGTAAGAAGACATCAAGAGGGCGTGGCTTAGCGGCCATGAGGTTGTCTCTAATTGGTTGGATGAATCTGTTTTCTGTTTTTGTAATAATCTACATTATAATTTATCTGTTTTTGACATGTTTTCCATTAAAAAACAACATTTATTTTAAAAGTGTCATATTTTAATAATTGGCCACATAAAAGATGAACCAACACACCAACGGTTTTGTCACGTGATAGTTGTTACTTTTCTTATCGGTGTTCAGAACAGCTTAATCACAGTCGTTTCTGATTACTAGATAAAAAAACCTGTTGGTGAAAATTATGTAGCAAATTATTAGAAATTAGTGGGCCAGACACCTTTTTTTTTCAATATACTGTTATATATGTATTTTTATTTATATTTTACTGGAGTATTTTGATTTCTTTATAGCATTTTGAGCCATCCAGTGCCCCCTACTGGATAATATTTTTATAGCGATATTTGCTCACTGTTCTTTTATTTCTTTCTAATGACGCTTTGTGTTTCTTTTAAATCCTACCGACATAAGCGACTCGTTTCCGCTGTCATTTGCACTGACAGCACCTCTACGTGAAAAATCAACCTCCATATTATTTAGAAATATCACTGTATGTATAAATCTATTAAAAACATCAGGAATGCGAGCGTATCAGCAAACTTAAAAATTTAATCAGCCGGACACTAATAAGTGTAACACAAGGAAATGCTACGTAGTGCGTAAAATTGAAATATCCTAGATCAAATAGGTCAATGACGGCTCATAACAAACTCTCAAAACACTATTGTTAAATAGCCATCCAAGACTATTTGTTGTGCGAATTTAACGGCACATCGTGTCCGTTATGGCGTTGTTGACAAGGGTCTGAGGAATGCGTTATAAGAGCGTCATAATTGTGTTGTCGAGTGTAAGAAGCTGATTGGCTGTTTCAGTGTGTCGGGGGTTCTTGTCCCAGATCGCAGGGGTTAGACAATAAGAATCCAAACAGCAGCATTTCCATGAATAACACAGCATAGATGGTATTTCTATCTCTCTGTGATTACAAGTAGCTGGCGCTGTCACAAAAACAGCTGTTCTAATTATATCAGGCGACTCGAAAAATTCTTCATATTTATTCAGTCACTTAGACCAAGCAAATACATCCCAGAAAAAAAGGTAAGTGCCACAAATCTATAGGTCTTATAAGCATTTCAGTTGATTTCGACATGCTTCACTTCTTTTTAGTCTAACTGGATTCATTCAGATTTCCTCAATAAATTTGTGTGATTGCGGGTTAATTAATGTTGATTGTGACGTTATTGACAGTTATCAGATTGTAAAGTTGTAAATGCTCAGTTTCTTTGTCATTTAAATGCGTTGAATACAGCCCTCATGTAGGTACGATTATAATAAATGACATGAGATGCATTTAAAGCCTTTTTTGAAGTATTAATTCCAAATTAAAAATGCATAAATGAAAAAGTGAAAGTGACCAGGGGCTTTTTCATTTTGTAATTGTTTAGTTTTTTTTGTGTGTGTGTGTGTGTATGTGTGTTTGTTGTTTATATTTATTTTTATGTTGTTATTGTGGTTGTCATTAACAATATTTTTTCTATTCAGAAAAAATATTTTTTTTCAGTAAAGAAATGGTGATGGAGAAGCCCAGTCCCCTGCTGGTAGGGCGGGAGTTTGTGAGACAGTATTACACACTGCTCAATAAAGCACCGGATTTTCTGCACAGGTATGCCTTATAAAATCATAATTTCCTGACGTCTTTTTTTCATGGCATTATCATATTAAAAATACAAATTATTCAAAGCATTTTTGTGATGCAGATTTTATGGACGGAATTCATCCTACGTCCATGGTGGGCTGGATTCGAACGGGAAACTTTCAGAGGCAGTCTATGGGCAAGCAGTAAGTTTTAAAGATAGTTGTGTGTTCAGGTAGGCTGAATTGTTAGGATACTCATCTATTGTCCTCATCTACAGGAGATACACAAAAAGGTAATGTCCTTGCAGTTCAGCGAGTGCCACACTAAAATCCGGCATGTGGATGCCCATGCCACGCTGAGTGATGGTGTGGTTGTTCAGGTGATGGGAGAACTTTCCAATAATGGACAGCCCATGAGGAAATTCCTACAGACATTTGTGTTGGCCCCAGAGGTGTGTAGAACAACAATATACTATTATTATTATTATTATTATTATTATTATTATTATTACATATTTTTAATTAATTTATCCTACATTAAGTATTTAATCATTATACAAGTACAAACTTGAATTTGTGGGTATTGCACATCTGGCCACTGTAGTTTCTTTGCAGAACTGTTGATTAGAGAATGAGAGTAAGGCAGCCTTTTGTTTTTTGTTTTTCAAACACATCTATAAAGTCTCAATTAATTTGAGATTTGGATAAGGATTGTTTAGCCAAACCATTTACTGACCCTGGTGTTGTTGTAATGCTGCATGCCCTGAGATTACACCAAAAAAGGCTGTTAGCTATTCAATTCAATTCAAGTTTATTTATATAGCGCTTTTTACAACGTAGATTGTGCCAAAGCAGCTTAACATGTTCTATTAAAGTCCAGATTTCAGAGTTGATGTTCAGTTCAGTTCAGTGTGGTTTCACTGCCCTTATCTGGGTGAACACGAGCAGGGCAGTTTTTAAAAATTCTATGCTATTATTTAAAAAAGAAAGAAGGGCGTGCAGCATTCGAACAATGCCAGGTGAGTAAATGATGAAAAATTTTGGGTGAAGGATCCTTTTAATAACTACTCTAGCAAACTACCAATTAGTCGAATTCACATTATACCTTTTATGTAAATGACTTTAAAGTTATGACTAGTCTTAAGGGGGTAAAATGTAATGGATTCCATTAACTAGAACTAGCAGTTAATGCAACTGCACCTATAACATGCCATTTTTAAAGATATTTCTGAGTATTTGTAGGCTTGTTTTCTTTCTGTAAAGCAAATCTTTTTAAAAAAACGTTTTTTATATGCATTATGTTCTTTTATAGTTGCCTGTAACAGATACATTATGGCAAACACTGAATATTGTCAAATGGAAAACACAATAATTAAATTAATAAGGATGTTCATTAATGAATTATTAATAATTAAAATAGTAATATTTGAATTCTGAATTTAATAATAATTTGTTCTTTAAATGTACCTTTCTTCTTAATTGGTGTCTAGGGTTCTGTCGCAAATAAATTTTATGTCCACAACGACATCTTCCGATATGAAGACGAGGTCTTTGGAGACTCTGAGGCTGAGCTTGATGAAGGTTTGTTGAGAATTACTAAAGATTATTGCATTTACTTGGATTCATAGATAAAGCATCTATAGACAGGATATCCTGAAAAAATTTTATAAATAAATTGTAGCATGCATGTCTTGGCATTGATATTTCCACCCTGTTGTTTTTAGCTAAGCTGTTCTAACCTTGTTACACTTTAAAGGAATAGTTGAACATTTACTCAATGTTTACTCTCCCTCAAGTGGTCCCAAACCTTTATGAGTTTATTTCTTCTGTTACACAAAAGCAGATATTTTGAAGAAAGCTGAAAACTTTTAGGCATCGACTTCCACAGTACAAAACTACTTTTGATACTTGATACAAATTTTGATAATTAATACTATTAAAGTCAATGGTAACAGGTTTCCTGCTTTCTTCAAAATATCTTAATTTGTGTTTAACAGAAGAATGTGAAACAGGTTTGAAAAGGGTGAGTAAAAGATGTATTTTCAGTTTTGGGTGAACTATCCCTTGAAGTCATCGTATCCACATTTACATTCTTCTTGGACCACAGTGATTTCCATTTGCATCTGCATTTATTATTCTTCCTCACTTTGAACTTTTTATCCAATTGGTCCAATTCACTTTACTTTGCGTGCATGCATAAATGATCTGTGGCTATTTATATTTTGTGTCATTTTGAGATGGATGTGATATATAGTTGCCTAGCAACAAGTGATTAAAATTGCAATAGTCCAAACATCAGCACTGCTACTGCATTTGAGCTAAAAACTTCACGAGAATCCCTCTCTGCATGAACGACAAACTGGTTTAAGTACCATTTTAGATAAAAGCTTTACAAAGTGACTCTGAGATATTTTTTTCCTCTCTCTGTGATGTTTGTTTGCAAAAATGTAATCGTTTTGTTAGATACAGTATGCTTTTATTTTGATAATTTTAACGAGGAAAATACTCCTGTGTACTAAACAGCATTGTTATATCTTAAATTAAAATAAGCTTGTGTTGATTTATTGCTTTTTGCACAGAAAGTCTGAACGGACTGGGCGAATTAAACTACAGCTAGGGGTTCACAGGGACATTCTTAATGATTGCATGTGCACCTCAAATTGAGTGTAAATAAATTCTCTAAATAAATTCTCTTCTTTATTTTTGTGTGGATGACAAGGATATAAACTGTCAATTTTGCCTTAGGGATGGTATTTGTTTTGTTTTGTTTTTCGCCCAATGGTTCACCTTTTTCAAAATATACCCTGACAGAGTCAGAAGAAGAGACTGATGAGCCAGAGGACAGACAGCCATCGCCTGAACCCCTCCAGGACAGTCCCAGTAATGCAAACTGCTATGAATCCCATCCTGTGAGGTAACCCACATTTCAGTTTGAACTAAAATTATAGAGGATTCCAGTATGAAACTACCAGATAAAGCAGGGCTGTAGATTTGCTCTTGACATTTGTGGGGACTTATGAATCGAACCCCTCCCCCTTCACTTTTGCACGTTTAAAAAGATGATTATACCTAATACATGTCAATAAATCAAGTATGTCACATGCCATGATTTTACATGACGTGGAGGAACAAACAATGACTGCTGGAAAGCAGGCAGGATATAATGCAGTATCGTTTTATTTTAAATCAGATTTTGTTTTGTCACAATCATTGGAGGTCCAAATAAAAATTTTGATTAATTGCACAGCCCTGGTTACCATTCTTATGATGGGCTCATTTAGTAACAAACTTGACTTTAAGTGACTTTGACACAACTGTGTTAGCAATGTTGTGCACAGTAAGCATAGGTTAGGATAACTGGATAATTTCATTGCCGTTTTGGCGCTGCTATCATCCAAATGTAGCTACAACCTCTCACATGAGAGCACGGAAAGGCACAGCCAATCACAGTGTCATATGTGTTTGAGTTACATTTTATGTTTCATCCATTCTTAAATATAGTGGATCTGTCCAAAAACACACAATTGCAGTTTTGGCCGTTTAAGAGTGTTCTGGTAACAGAAAGTGAGCAACACTGTCCCAGGTTTTAGAAGTGTCCCAGCACACATTAAATCCACACATTCTACCCATAGCTCCAATGCAGTATTTTAGGCTAAGCATATCCCATTTCACTGCATTCAGGATTGCGTGTGCTTCAAATTCGAAATTGGTCATGTCAGTAAAAACATTCCACTGTTAAATGAAATTAATTACATATAATTTTAGAAAATGTTTAAATTGTTGTACATTTTTATTGGTTTTTATAACTATGTACTTTTTATATGAAAAATTTTGATAATTGGTAAAAGATGTATTTTCAGTTTTGGGTGAACTATCCCTTGAAGTCATCGTATCCACATTTACATTCTTCTTTGACCATAGTGATTTCCATTTCCATATATAGTACTCAACTCAGTTCATTCATTCATTCATTCATTCATTTTCTTTTTGGCTTAGTCCCTTTATTAATCTGGGGTCGTCACAGCGGAATGAACCGCCAACTTATCCGGCATATGCTTTACGCAGTGGATGCCCTTCCAGCTGCAACCCATCACTGGGAAACATCCACACACACTCATTCACACACACACACTATGGACGGTTTAGCCTACCCAATTCACCTGTACCGCATGTCTTTGGACTTGTGGGGGAAACCCATGCAAACACGGAGAGAACATGCAAACTCCACACAGAAATGCCAACTGACCCAGCCGAGGCTCGAACCAGCGACCTTTTTGCTGTGAGGCGATCGTGCTACCCACTGCGCCAGCATGCAGCCTCAACTCAATTCAACAAAATATATTTACTGTATAAAGCACTTTCAAGTGCTGTACAAAAAAAAAAAAAACAATAAGAAGGGGCAATTTTAAAAGACATTTTTTTAAAGAAACAGTATTTAGCTCACTCTGGAATAGATCTAGTGTTGAAGAAGATGTCACAGAGAGAGGAAGGTCGTACCAGAGTCTTTGTGCTGCGGCTAAGAAAGCCCTCTTTGGAAATTACCTTTACATTTTAGATGAGAACATGGAACTGCAAGAAGCAACTGATCAGTTTAACAAAGAGTAATTACTGAACAGAGAGGTTTTTTTTATTTAATTTGGGCCCTTCAAGCACTTGCAAAACACAAGAAATATGCCATGGAAGTCAAGTATGTATGGCTGCAGCCTGGAGACCTCCGAGTGGTAGGGGCTTACACCGCGAGTAGGTTGGGTTACCTCCAAGAGGGAGGGACTTCTGCAGTGAGTAGGTTATGCTCCAAAGGGGTGGGGCTTATACAGAAATACACAAGTACTTCAGGCAAAAGCGACACAAATGAGATATGAACATTAAATGTCGTGAGAACATATAACCTCTTACGTTGTCAGCCGAATTTCATTTCTTAATATATCTTACCTCTTTGTTATTATCAAACGCTATTTTAAACAGCCATTTTATTGCTTAAAATATATAGAAATTTGGACAGCCCCAGTGCGTTTCTAAATCAGTTGTTAAGAATGAATTGTGACTAAACGAATCAATGGATGGGGTATATGCACAGGGACTTTTAATTTTGAATAAGCCAGCCCAGGTGCTTCAGATGAACTTTCATGCCACTATGAACTCGCAGGGTTTAAGAGCTGGTTTGTTTAAAATCAATGATCTTCACTGCCTGATTGAAATATAAAGTGTGTTTCAATCCAGACAAAAAGCACTGCATTAAATTCCATTGTCCTATGCCATGTCTGTAAAATATGGAAATCTATTTTACCACAGTATTTATTTTCAATGGCGTTCCTGAAAGTGCTTACGTTTAAACAGCCTTTCATCTCATTTTACCCTTGAACAGCTAAATGAATGCTTATTTAACTGACTATATTTTAATTCAATTACTTTATTAATGCTTTAAAATGAACCTCATGAAATTGAAAATAGTCACATCAAACTTTCACCAAAAGTTTATTGGTTGGTTGAAAAACACTTGCTGTGCCTATGGCCCATTAAGCAGTGACTTTAAGCTGTGGAAACAGCCAAACAACCAGCAAAGAAAACATAAATAATGATTTTTTTTTTTATTTAGTCAACATCACACACCAATAGTCTAATATGTTCTTCACCCTCAGCTGTAACAATGGTGTGGAAGAAGCTCATGAGGAAGCAGTTATGGACCTAGAGTCTGAAGTAGCTCCAGATCCCAAGATTGAAGAGCCGAAGCTCAAGGCAGAGGAGAAGGTTGCAGAGGAGTTTGAGGAGAAAGCCCTGTCTCCTGTTCCACTGGAATCACCACCCAACATACAAGAACCACCAAAAGTAAATCTTGACATTTACTGCCTTTCCTGACGTTTAAAATATAAAAGTAGATTATTCTTCATCCAAGCTGACCAAATGAGACAGGAGATATATATTTTTTTCTAATGTCTTTTTGTATTATTGCTGTAGTTGTTGCTGAGAAGTTATGCTAAATTGTCTCGTCTCTGCCAGACTTCTTCTTGGGCTTCTGTGACCAGCAAAAACCTGCCTCTTAGTGGAACTGTTCCATCTGCTGGCAGTCAACCACATGTTGTTAAAGCACCAAACACACAGGTAAGTTCTTATAAGTTCAAGTCAAGTTGATGTATATCGTCATTCCTCTACATGTGTGAAAATAAAGTAGAATGAATTGTCATGTCTCGCAGGACAACGGTGCTACATGAATTCAAACACAACACTGGGCGTAAGAGCAATTTTTAAACCAATACATAACTAACATACTGGAGAGGTAATCAAACTATACATATACTATAACTATACAAGTACTTTACGTAAAACGGAAACGATATTGTGCAAAAGAGGCATTTAAGGTCGAAAAAGTAAATAGTGCAACAAGATTTTTGCTACATTCACAAGTAAACATTCTTTTTCTTTATTGAATCCTTGTAAGATGGAGTTTAATAAAGTGTCCAATGTATATGGAGAGAGGATTGTACTCCATATGTTCGGGTGGTTTGTCAAGCCTAATTTATAAATGCATTAATATCATTCAATTTCCATTTTAATACAATGCTGTTGACCCAGATTTACTTGAGTCATGTTTCATGTGCATGTCTTTTTGGTTATTATTTATTATTATTATTATTTTTTTTTACTATTGTCAGGCCAGAGTTGAGACCAAGCCAGAGGTGTCATCAGCTTCAATCCGTCCACGTGACCAGCGCATTCGTGACAGACCTCCAGTATCCTCAAGAGGGCCTAGATCTGGTAAGATTCTAGAATATTTGGGCAGTAAGTCTGTGTGCTTCATGTGGCTTTCTTTATAGCTGTTCAAGAGTTCACACTTAGATATTGCTAGATAATGTTAGCAGGTTTGGCATGCTGTCCCAGGAGAGAACCCTGAGCTCGGAGATAATTGAGCCCAAGGCTCCCGCCTGGTGAATGAGCATGCAAGGGGGTACGAGATCAGGTAGTTCTCGAGAGCTCCCTGAATTCGTTCGGCCTATTCCTTGATTATCGGGAGCAGCCTTAGGGGAATAGACCACCAATGCATACCTGTGCGGTGAAAGCTCAGTACCAAAGTACTCATATACTGTTCTTATTGGTTTATTTAATTCACTAATGTCGCATGTCTTTGGACTGTGAGAGGAAACCGGAACACCTGGGGGAAACCCACATGAGCACGGGGAGAACATGTAAACTCCGCACAGAAATACCAACTGGCCCAGCCGGGACTCGAACCAGCGATCTTCTTGCTGTGAGACAACAGTGCTAGCCACTGAGCTGCTGTGTCACCCAATCATGGATTAATCTAGAAAGAGGAGAAAAGAGATGGGGTGGATGGGGGGGTTCTTCAAAAAATGAAGATAAGGGAGTAAAGTTAGACCGAAAATTTTATGTTGAGTTTGGAATGATCTTATTGGCTTGCTAATGAAAACAGATGGAGGACCAGCCGCGATCAATCATATTTTGTGCTTCTCTCGAAATTAGTTTGTAAAACTTCACTTAAAATAAACATTTTAAGGGAGAATCAACGCTTCAACAATATTTTAGTTTTTGGACAGTTGATCTAAAATATGTTCTCATAAAATCTTTGTATATTCTTCTTATAAAATCTCTTGAGTTATTTCCTAATCCTAAAAACAAGTTTCCCTTGAATCCGCTCAATCAGAAGATTATAATAGGGACAACTTGGCATTGTCGGTTAGTTTTTAAATGTCATATTTGTTTATCCATGGAAGGCCTAAAACAAAATTGGTTATTATTTTAAAAAATCTGCAAAGGTTGTTTATTCAGCACGTCATGAGTTTGCCAAGTACGATGCAATCCTGGATTAACATCTATGTTGATCCTGGAACATTATTTTTGTTCGAAAATGTAATCCATACCTATTCCCTACCCCTAAACCCAACTATAACTGTAAATTATAAAACTGTAAGCCTAAACTTAACATAAACAGTAAACGATTGCCTGATTGTAGATGTTAAGATGTTAGTCCGGGAACATCTCCTACTTGGTGAAATCACGTTGGCAAGTTTATTCAGATAACTCAATATAGAGAGTTTGGTGACTAATTGGACCGGTTTAGAACAAATACTTGTGTATTAAATTAAACTTTTGTTAGCGACTTGGTTATTGTAATGTTCAGTATACACAAAATTATAAATTGACCCCTACTGCTGATTTCAGTTTTGATTTCAATCACTCGAATTACACAGTTTTGATCGTTTTCATTTCTTTTGATCTGTTTTCTTTAATAATTAGATGGCATCTCATCCTCTGAACCTCAAGCTGGAAAACCACATTTCAGCTTCGTAAATAAAGGTAAATGTCATTTCTTAGTAACTTTTTTGCTCGGTGCTATTGTTTATATATGCAGAGAAAATGGTGTTGTTGATCCCTACAAAGTTAAAGCAGGTGAAATCTTGTTACCTAGGAAGGGCTGATGAGTCAAGTGAGATGGACAGCAGAAGGGTGGTCCGCTATCCAGACAGTCACCAGCTGTTTGTTGGAAATCTCCCTCATGACATTGATGAGAGTGAACTCAAAGACTTCTTCATGAGTACGTTGTTTTGTTGGAAAAAGTTGTGGCAACCACTGCATTGATACCTGTTCTCTGATATTTCTTGATTAAATCTTCACATTTGCTTGTTGATTCTCTCTCCTTTTAAGCATTTGGAAATGTTGTTGAGTTACGAATCAACACCAAAAGCACTGGAGGAAAGATTCCCAACTTTGGCTTCGTTGTCTTTGATGATTCAGAGCCGGTGCAAAGAATTTTGGGAGTCAAGGTAAGGCAAATCTATTTTTGTTTTGGTAAATAAAGTTTTAAAGTGTTGATCCATCCGTCCATGTTCAGATTGTAAAACTAATGTTATTGCTTCATGTTTCAATTGTTTCATTTAATTTTACCACTTGAATGGATTATAACTTCCACGGTTTATGGTTCACCTAAAGAAGAACAATGTGCACTAGTAAAATAAACATAGTAAATTTTGATTTACTATTTATTTATAGATAGATAGATAGATAGATAGATAGATAGATAGATAAACTTGCTATATCTCATCAAATAGTTCTTGCTTTAAATATGGCTGACAATATGTTTGAGTAAATAAATAATGTAACACTAAATTAAATTTTAGTGGGTTTTTTCTATAAATAGTGGTAGATATGCAAGGTAGTATTTCGTCCCCCCCCCCCCCCCACAAAGAAATTCTATACATAAGCGAGTCATATTTAACTGTACAAACAATGTAGCTTTTTGTCGTTTCCACAATTAATGCATGTTTTTTCAGGTGTAAATATTGAGTTAATGCTTCATAACTGTTTTCTCTAATTTCACTTGTTTCTGTCATTTGTGTTTAGCCAATCATGTTCCGTGGAGAAGTTCGTCTGAACGTTGAGGAGAAAAAGACGAGGGCGATGCGTGAGCGGGAAACCCGAAGTGGAGGAGGAGATGACCGTCGAGATGTGAGACGCAGTGATCGGGGGCCAGGGGGTCCGCGGGGCATCGCTGGAGGAAACATGATGCGAGAGGGCAGAGGCCCGCCTTCACGTGTTCCCTCTGTACCCAAGCCAGGCTTGGCTTCCGGAAGGGCCTCTGGTTCCAATGAAGGCCGTTTTACTGGTCAGAGGCGCTGAGAGGAGCTCCCCTGTAGTTTGGAAGTAGTACGATGTTCATTTATTCTGATATTGAGAAGTCTATGTAAAAACATATACATACTTCAGGTTTTTTTTTTTTATCTTCCTTGCTCTTTGTTTTACACTTGCATTTTTGCCTTTGGAATGTCAGCTGTTTCCGGTGAAGCAGTTCAACGACTTGAACAACCTAATGACTCATCACACACTATTCACTTTAAATTGGAATCGTGTCCTCTGTGAAATCCTCTGGTTGGTAATTATCAAAATGGAAACATTTGCAAACTTAGTGGGGAAACAAGTCAGTTAGGTGTTTTCAGTGCCGTTCGAAGTTTAACCTCTGCTCTGTGGCATTTTGTATTAGATAACCTTCTAGTTTCTGTAAACTGTGCAGATTGAGAGATGGCCTTTTTTTCATTTTGTTGGTTTTGTTTTATTTTTCAGGCTAGCCTTTACTCCGTATTATTTTGAGTAATTACACTGAATGGCTCATTAATAAGCTAAAGGCTACCTGAAGTTGTAACTGTGAGCTAATAAGATTTCATTTAGCTTTATTAAACTGTAAAGAAAGACAAGAAATGATTTAAGTTTGTAATCTGAAAAAAAAATGTAAGGGAGGAGAAAATACATTGTCCTCTCCACTTCTGTTTCTATATAAATCTTGTTTTTCTTTTTATTGTACAGGTTTGACAGCATTTTATGTTCCGTGTCTGCCTGAAAAAGTGAATGGAGCAGTAATAGATGCATTTGTAAAGGTACCATGATTTTTGTGCAAAGGCGTTTCAGATTTGAATGTTTTTCTTAAGGCAGAGTCACTTTATGAAATTTAAATTCTCAATAATCTTTTTATATCAGTTTTCATAACCTTAATCTCATTTTGTGATGTGCGTTTCAGTTTACATCCAAGCCATTGTTCTTTTTTCATGACAGTGTTCATACAGGGTACAGATAAACCTTGCTGGTGTATTTCTGATTGTCCCAAATAGACTAGTTTTACATTCAAACTGAAGTTATTATCAATAGCATTTTAAAAACAGTACTGATTAGAAGAATAGTTTGAAACACATGAGATGGAAGAGGCTTCATAATGTATGTTTTATACATTTGTGTTTCCAAGTAGAGTTTTTGTTTTATGTTTGTTTTTTAATATCTACACCAAATTTCCATCTTTGTCTGGTCATAATGAGGATCCT
This sequence comes from Danio choprae, assembly GCA_903798125.1. Lineage (NCBI taxonomy): Eukaryota > Metazoa > Chordata > Actinopteri > Cypriniformes > Danionidae > Danio > Danio choprae. The sequence continues at coordinate 8,679,465 of CAIGQW010054471.1, forward strand.
GTAAATGCCGTTCTTCATGAATTGGAGGAACCATAGGAACAGTAGAGTAGACACTGTTTTCTTTTTACAGTGGTACTCAAAAGTCTAAAATTTGCACTGATTTTGTAAGTACAGTTTGATGTAGCGCTATTTTTGATGTTCAATGTCTTCCGTGTCAGGTAGATTGCACTATTTGCAGTATTTCTAGGACAATCCTCATCAGGGACATTGCATTTTTCTTTTGTTTCATTCTTGATTTGTTGACCAATTATGGGGACAACGTGTTCTCCACACAAAGACATTTTTGTTACAGCTACTTTTGCTATTTGGAAGATTTTGGAAGAAGGTATATCAGTAATTCCTGCCTAGAGACTTCTTTCCCCATCCATTCTACCTAGTTCGTACATGTTCTCACTTTGGGAACTGGTACGTTTTAATTACTGTGTAAATAAATGCCACAATGGCCTTTCTGTTTAGACTTAAAGCAGTTCAATCAGCCAAATACGTTGAACGTTTGATTCACAGGGGAGAAAAATAAAGAAGACTACATTACACAATAGGGCTTGGTCAAATAACTGTGCTTTCCATTCCAAAATATGCATCAGACTTCTGATTTATTTAGTTTTGTTCACATAGCATTTAATTAGATTTTTTTAACCCTCTAATCCTAATGCAAACTGTTTCGATTGGTTTCCGTGCAGTTTCTATAAAGGTTATTATAGCGGCTCTGTTCGTAGATGTGCTTTTATTTTGGTGGAACAACAACATGGACTTGTATTAGCAGGTGGTTAACATTATTTTACTTGGACTGCATATTTGTGTGAGTAGAGTACGTTGCAGCTGAGTGTTTATTTATTACCTTTTGTAATTTTTCTTTCATTTTCATTCAGTTTCAATGTGTTAGACTTCACATACAATAAACAGAAATCTGTGCTGTTCATTATAAGTGTTGTGGCTTTAATTTACCACCTACATTTCAAATCATGTTGGTCATGTGGCTGAATTAAAGATGTTGCAGTAATGCAGGCCAAGGCTGTCACATATACGCTTACATTAGCTAAGTTATATGAACCTTACACCATTTTATTAAGGTTTAATTACTCTCTCTTTTTATTACTCTGTCCAGTGTGTCGTCAAAGGTGGGATGCAGGTTAGGTGTTGTGTAGAACATTTTGCCTCTAATACAGTAAATGTTATGCTAAAGGATTGAACACATATTGTTACTTGACTTTTTCAGGGTAACAACAATAATATTTATGTGGCAATCTCAAATCCTGAATGCTGCATTTGATGTCGTCTGACTCTGTCGTTTGGATATATCTTTGATCCACACATTTATTGATTGTGTTAGATTTTGATCTTTGTGCATAATTTGCAAATCTTTCTCTCTCTTTGTATATTGCAAATCCATGCAGTGAATTTATATCTTTAAAAAAATTATTTGCATTATGATTAACCGATTAAATCAAAGAGGAATGTATTAAAAAGAGCCAGAATAGAGGACTGGGAAAGTTTGATAGTAGCGTTATAAAAGGTTATTGACAAAATTGTGATCGTTTTGAACAAAAAATTTAAAGCATGCTAAAATGATTGAAGAAAATTTAGCAAATTTTTTTCAACATATTTCTTGAAAATAAAGAATATATTTTTCTTTAAATAGAATAGATTTAACAACGTAACATTGCGCAAGGAGTATTTATGAAATACTTTTAAAATGTATATTTTTTAAGTCACCAGTAAAAATGTCTAAAATTGGAAAAGTCAATCACACTTTAAAAATTATATTAAATATATATATATATATATATATATATATATATATATATATATATATTTTTTTTTTTTTTTTTCAAAATATGACAAAAGCAGCAATGTCGAATTTAGAACTATTGTGAATAACTTTTTAAAGAGGAATTTCAATGCGGTGAAAATGTTGTCACTGAATTTATTAGCCTATTTCCAAAATGTGGGAAATTGTATTTATTTTGTTTGTTTGTTTAAAACGCTACTGCATAAAAGAGATTTAAGTAAGTTAATCATATCCGTCGTGTTTGTGTGTCGACTGTCTCTTTAAGAGATCGTCACTGACACTGTGGTCAGCCACGTATAGCCACGTTTCTGCGCATGCGTCTCAGTGTCAGTTCCGGGCTGGCTGCTGGTGTGTTGTGAGATCAACATCAGGCAGCTGCTGTTTTTAATGACATTTGCTGTCTACCTCTCCTGGAATATCTGTTCATTTCACCTGAAGTTTAGTCTGCCTTGAAATCGACGTTAAAAATATTAGTAAAGCGGACACACAGAACGATGGATTTCCTGAGGGGAGTAATGGGAAGCAAACCAGCAGGCCCGCAGCCGACTGGAGCAGAAACAGTGAGTTTATTTACTGCATAAACAAATAAATCTATCTGTGTAAACCAATTAAAACGAATACAGCTTGCAGATTACTGAGACCATCTTCAATCAAATGACAAAACAACCCTGTTGTAAAGTGAATAAATGTTAAATGACATATATGACAGTCGTTTTAGTAATAGTGTTCTTTTTCTTAATAGTGATGTATATTTAACTTCTATATGGACTAATTGGATTATTTAAATATAGTATGCCACACCATGATTAGGCAATTACGAACCGTTCTTGTGTGTCTTTCTATTGAATTGATCTTCAGATTCAGAAGCTGTGTGACCGTGTGGCTTCATCAACCCTGTTGGAGGATCGAAGAGATGCTGTTCGTGCCCTCAAATCCCTGTCCAAGGTGACCAGCAGTTAATGCTTGACATGTTGATGCTTGTCATTGAGGTGTTTTAAATGTACACTGCTTTATACACAATAACAATGCATTAAATTGAGCAATAGTGAAAATAAAATGTCTGTCAAATGCTTTGTGTCTATTTCATTCATCAAAGAATCCTTACAAAAAAGCCACTCTGTCTAGAAACTATAAAGTAGCGCATCTGTTTTCAGTATAGATAATTCCAGATTTATGACTTCACACACAAAGTCATACAGGCTTCTAACTTTTAACCGATAGTGTATGCTTGATATAATTGCAGCATAGTTCAGTTGAGAAATATAGCCGGAGAGAAATACTGTTGTTTGCGTTAATGCACAGCAATCTCTTTTTCTATGCCATATAGTGATTGTATTGTAGCTTTTAAATGGTGCTTTGTTGAAATTCTTAATGTCATCATTCCAGACTAATCAGAATGTTACTATGCAACTAAAATTACTGTCCGCTATAGGAACTGCACCATGACATTTTATATTTATTATAGAAGGTTGATGCATTTATGTATGCAATAGTTGTTTGGGGGATATGCAAAATATTTTTTTCAATTTCAGAAATACCGTCTGGAGGTTGGCACTATGTCAATGGACCATTTGGTTCGTATACTGCAGACTGACCGGTAGGTTCTAATTTTATAAAAAATATTGCATTGATTGTAAGTTGAATCTTTTGTGTTTCGGTAGTGGTGTAAATTGCTTTGTGCTATTTATTACACATTTTGACTTGTCTGGTGATTCTTTGGAACAGGTCAGACACTGAAATCCTAGGTTATGCTTTGGACACTTTGTACAACATTGTTTGCAATGACGAAGAGGAGGAACAAGGTATGTTTATATTCCATATTGAGCGTGCCTCTAATATTGTTCCTGTTGGGATTCTGAGTCATTTCATTGTCCATTAATCGTCATGGGTCTAATTCACATCTTATTCTTTTATTCCAAGATCATAGTTTTCTTTCAGTTGTTCTTACGTAAACCCTTTTACAGTTTCTGTTTGATGAGCAGGGAAATATTGTATATCTGATCCTCCTCCTTTTTCTTTCCATGTTTAATCCGCCAGATGATTCTGAAGGTAAAGCACTTTTTTGTGCATGATGTTGTCTAACCACTAGTTCGTCCATTCCTGTAGAATACCTCAGCTATGTTTGGCACCAATCCCATAAAACAGCTAATTTTGAAGAACTGTATTACAGTGTAATGACATCAGCAGTTTGGTTTGGCTTGGTTTAGTTTAGTCAAGATTGTTGTAGTTCACGTCAAAATAAAAATTGACATCCTTTACTCTCCTTCATATCATTCCAAACCCATGCGACTTTTGTTCATCCTCAGATTAAATGATTTCTGCATTGAGTGTTTGTTCACCCAAAACTTTGTCGCTGAATCCGCTTGAAATGAACGGTTTAATCCTTTGATTTTAAAAAGACAGAGTTAATTTAGGATTTTATTTACATGTAAATGGTAATCAGCTAACTTGTATGTGGAGTGAAGGAATAGAAAATAGCAAATAACATCTCTGATTTTAATAACATGTCTTCATTTGTGTATGAAAATGAATAAATAACTCAAAGAATTGTTTAGTAAAATTTTTCATCTAATATTAATGTAAAAAGTCTAATGTAATACAACTTTTATTTATATATATATATATATATATTTTTTTTTTTTTTTTTTCTGTGAAGAAAGCCAATGAAGCTGACATGACATTAAACAAAACAATGCAATTATAAATAAATAAAACGATTTGAAATTTCATGAGGGTGAGTAAAAGATTGTTGGTAGATAAGAAAATAACCCAAGACCTAACAATAGGTAATTTAGCCGTCCCTTCTTTTTTATTAGCTAATTTAGCTCCAGATCTGCTAAAAGTTTTGTCATTACATTTTTACTCCCGATTTGCACTGATTGCATGTACTGTCAGATAAATAATAAGTAATGTGCAAACATAAAATTACTTTCATATTAGAAAATTTAAGAAATAATATTGTAGTAATAATAATAATGTGATTGTGATGAGCAATTATTTGTTTCCTCTATAGGTAGACTACATTATTATTTACTTTTAATTAAGAAATCCAAATCAAATTTCAGTTGCAAAAACGACAACTGTGCTCGTCAGTTTGTTGCTTGGTGTTCTTTGAGGCTGAATATGAATGTCTTTTCAGAACAAGCACTGGGTTAGTATTAAGCTATAGCTGGTGTGTTTTTTTATGTTTTTTTCCTGATTTTATTTATTTGCATTTCACTGCTTTCCAGTTTTCTAATCTGTGGGTTGATGTGCTTCCTTCTGTTTCTATTTGTATTAATACACTTTCTGTCTGCAGTTGTTACACTGCACTTGATAAGGCTTGATAACATCCACTGAAAAGTTAATTTTCTGGCTCTTTGGGGTTTTTTTTCTGTAGTGTCTCTATTAAACTGATCAGACAAGTTAAAAGCAACAAAAATACATTTCTCTGTACATTGTTATCTCTTTTAGAAGAGAACCAGCAGAAGCAGGAGGATGATTTGGGAGCTCAGTTCACTGACAAGTTCATCCAGGAGTCAGAAAACATCACTCTCCTTCTCACACTGTTAGAGGTAAGCTTGAGCTGACATTATATCAGACAGTAAAGCTGACAGATGAAGAGATCTTTAGTTGCTTTTATTGCTCCATTGACATATTGTTGACTGTTTTGTCTTTGTTAGGAGTTTGACTTCCATGTTCGCTGGCCAGGTGTTAAGCTTCTAACTGCACTTTTGAAAAACCAGTGTGCTCAGGTCCAGGGCATCGTCCTGGTCAGCCCAATGGGTGAGTTCAAGAATCTTCTCATGCATTTAGAGGAGCATCAATGCAAGATTCATGTGTCAGATTGTTTAACAGTCTTACATGATTGTTCAGAATGACTGCTATGACCATTTTAATGCAACTCAATTTCAGTTTATCTGTATATCGCTTTTCACAATAATTATTGTTTCAAGGCAGCTTTACAAAAGGTGCACTTTATTGCATTACAATCAATTTAATTTTAGTAGTTAAAATTCTGGCAGCTTTGTAGACTGTAACTTCTAAACTACTAAAATGGCCATAGCGGTCATTCTGACCAATCATGTAAAAATGAGGAGCAGCAAGGTTTTCCTGCCTCTCCCTTTTTCAAAATATGATTTCCACATACATAGTACATTTAATATAAGCTTAGTTATCCTTATAAATAAGGGAATAAGATGAAAAAAAGATTGTATTCTCAATTGAAAATGTTCAGACTCAGACTATGTGCATCATAACAATCTATGTTTTGTTCTGATTGGTCTTTTTTTTTTTTTTTTACTCATTGTATGACAATGCCATGAGCTGAACTCTTATTATTCAGCTATGGCTAGCTATATCCTAATTGAAATTTTACCATTTACTAGAGTTTGGTATCATTTGAATTTTATAATTTTCGATTCCGATTCTGCCTATCGATTTAGATTATTATTGATTCCCAGTTTCGATTCCAATGTAATAAAATAAAAAGTCAAACATTTAAGCTATGTTCATGAATTTACATGCACCTGGCCTGATGAATATGTTTTTTTTTCTCTGATCTTTTAATGTAATACTGCAAATGCTAATAATTGGAAAAGAACAGGAATTGATCATGCGAAAAAGACCTATGCTCCGGCACATGCAAGCCATCATCAACGTATTCGCATCCCTGAATATTGTTTTGAAAAGAAAAAATTATTTAAAAAAGCACATAAAAGACTATACTCATAAAATAAACAAAGCTGTATCTTCTGAAAAAATACCAGTTAATCCCACGGTACAGCTGCATGATTAATTGTTAAAAGATTGCGAACTTAATTCGCCCACACAATATTAATTCAGAATTTCAACGATTCTGCCAGGGGGGCACACACGTCTTAACATTTTCTATATATTGCTAAGTAACGCAGACAGACTCTGTATGCAGTTGAAAGAGTCAGCTTAGTGTACGTTATTTATAAGGTGTCAAATATGTATATATTTTTTCAGCATTTCAGCAGAGAGGATGCGTTGTTTAGTTTCATCTCAAGTTACAAATAAAAACCAGCACTGAGCCGTTCGGCTACACGTTCAAAAGGTTAAAAAAATACGCAACAGTTGTTGGTTGCACTTGGGATGCGCAATGGATCTAACCTCATTCTTTTAATTTAATGTTGTGAACCAACCGCGGATGCTTGGTTATGTTGGTCATGGCCAGTGTTGGGCACGTTCCTTTAAAAGAGTAATTAGTTATAGTTACTAGTTACTTCTCATAAATTATAACTGTACTAGTTACATAGTTATAAAAAACTAGTAAACTGGTTACATAATTATAAAAGTAACATTTTACCAGGGAAAGTAACTATTGTGTTACTTTAAAAAAAAATCTAATTTGTTAAATGACTTTAAAATAAATCTAAAACATTGTACACTAATCTACACTATTTTAATGTTATTGTGGGACACGGTGAGAGACAACGGCAGCATGTCCTCAACTATATATCTAGATGTTATTTAGTTTAATTCTATTTAAGTGGTTTGTGGAGAAAAATGAAGTTTTATTTGCTTTGACGTCGTGGCTTCGTCTCCTCCTTTGGTAGCAGAGCTCACGTTATCACCTGCATAGCTACTAATTTTGCGGTGGCATGTGACGACGTGAGGTGCTTCATTGGATTAGAATTACTTGTCACCGATGCACAGAGAGTCTTTTTTTCCTGGGCATAAATTGCACCATACATAAACATTTTTGCCTTTCACCTCAATGAGGGCAAAAGTAGTGCTTGTGTTTTCAGTCTGCAAATGCTACCTTTTGGACTTGTTGGATTTGCCATCATTCTGACTCTTGGTCTTTGGTGTGTGCCACTGACTGTGTGTGTGAACACCCGCACTCTGCCTCTGATTGGCAAACAATGGAAATGTACTCTATTCAAGCCAATCATCACGTTCTCAGTTACACCATGTTCTCCAGACACACCAATCATCATCACTGGTTGGTTATGTGTCCCGCCCCAGCCCCGAACACACACACACCCACCACAGAGAAAGGGAGGTTCTATGGCTGAGAAAGACGCTGCTCACATGAAAACTGCTTCAGTGTTCTCAATTATAGTAACACGCATTTTATTGTCAGTAACGGTAACGGCATTGTAACTGGGGAAACTAATTAATTTAATTGCTCACTACTGAAAAAAGTATCGCCATTAGTAACACCGTTTATTTATAGCGCCGCTATTTCCATCACTGGTCATGACACATTGCTTGCACCATATTCATTTATTACAATATTTACACTTAGCTTTGCCATCGTTCTTTACAAAATGTAGCCACACTTTTGAGCACTTCATACAGTCCATCTAAACAATGTTTAGATGAATTGTTCAAGGTCTTGCCAGATTGCCAAGTGAGAAAATAAAAACTAGCGTGCAGGAATTGATAAGAGTAATCAAGATTTAAATTTTATAACAAGTGTCCAATTCTCAAACTTAAGTATTCAATTTCATAATTGGAATCATTTTTGACTCCCTACCCTACCAATTTCAAATGACAACATATGATATAATCCAAATGACTGCCTCTATGGTTCTAGTGTTAACTTTGATTTGAGGTACCTTTTTACAAAACTGTGAATTTAAAAACAAAAAAACAACGCTTTGTGATAATTAAAAGTTTTACAACAAAAGTGGTTGTGGCCTTTTAAAAGTGGTTTATGGTTTATTTTGTGTTGTACTACATGCAACAAAACTGCAGCACCCTTTTGTTTGGTTAATCTCTGAATAGTGGCACTCCCAAAAATCTAGGAAGCTACACATGTCATTAATATGAGGCCCAGGGGCAGCTTTTAGTGGTTAAAGGCTTTAATTTATGCTGATGTCTGGAGTGACAGCTGCTCATGCAATGTGAATATTGCAAAGAGAATATAAAGTGTCTAAATTTAATATATGTGTATAAATAAAACATGCAAGCCCGGTGAAGGTTTATTGTTTTTTCAAAAGAATGAAATTAAAGTCTTGCAGACCCTCTGGGTCATGTTCAATATTCACAACCCATTGCTCTGGTCACTAGAAATATGAAAAAAGTGAGTTTTTTTTTGTGTACCCCTCACATGAGTATTTTATTGAATATGGTCGCTACTCTAACTTGTGCAGATGTCTGTGCTGATTGGTGAATTCGAGACTTTTTATATCATATTGCTTATATTAATGTTTTCTTAATGCAGGAGTATCCAGGTTAATGGATCTTCTTGCTGACTCCAGAGAAGTTATTCGTAATGATGTAAGTGTTTTTGCTGTACATTAACATGAGTGTTTCTACAGGAAGTCTTTGTTGAAATTGAGTTTAACCATTATGCTTTTTTCCCATTAAGGGTCTGCTTTTACTGCAGCAGCTAACCAAAGGCAATGCTGCAATTCAGAAAATTGTGGCTTTTGAAAACGCATTTGAGAGGCTTCTTGATATTATCACAGAGGAGGGTTCAAGTGATGGAGGTAAACGGTTAACAAACCTGTTTTGTTTTTGAGATGGAAAAGTATAGCACAAAAATATCAAAAAATGGCTGGATTGTCAATTAGCCTTTATCCTTGCCTCACAGGTATTGTGGTGGAAGACTGTCTCCTATTGTTGCTCAACCTTCTGAAGAACAACAGCTCCAACCAGAATTTCTTTAAAGAAGGCTCCTATATCCAGAAGATGAAGCCATGGTTTGAGGTGGGGGATGACAACTCTGGCTGGTCGGCACAGAAGGTCACCAACCTCCATCTAATGCTGCAGGTCTGGTATAAAGAATCTACTTAATAATTTGTGCTTGCTTGCTGTTACAAAGTTGCCCACTGTACTATACTAATACTAAAAACATATCCTGTAAGTTTCAGACCTTAACATTAATAGGTTACACTAGAAACAGCTTATATCAAAAGCAGTCTTCCAAAATGACGAGAAAGTAAATGTTATAGAAATGAAATAATGTACTCTATAATTTAATATGGTGGATAAGTCCCACATCCACAGACAATCAACTCCTACTTCATTGCCAGTTACTCCTTGTCAATATTCAGAACTGTCACCCAATCACAGCAGTGGGTGTTTACCTCAGTCTACAGTCTGCCACGCCCAGTATTAGGTGACCACAGAGTCAGAGTTGAGGTAGGTACCTCAAAAAATTGGGGTAGTTCATGGCAAAACACTTCAACTCAAACACAGTCACCAAAATGTACCTGTTAACTAAGGGTAACGTGCCATGATAATATACATTTTAAGAGCTTTGGCTTCAAATTGACCACTTCACTTCGGGTGTTAAAAAGTAGGAGACAGAAAAGCTAAATATGAAATTTGTAGAACTATTAAATATGGGAGAGGGAGCATTTGTTAACAGTGAATACCTCAGATTTTTTCTGATTTTTTCAAGATCTGAGTTAAATTATCTATTGTTGTTTCCATAGTGGCTATTAAAGTCATGCAAAAATATATTTAAGCTAAAATGGTTTTAAAGCCTGTTTGTCCATTAAATATAGGTAATGGAAAATCTGCTTTTTTTGTCCGTGAAAGTCAGGGATTTTAATATTTGAACCCTGAGTAAAATTGTGTGGTCTGCGCTTTAACACTAGTAGTTCCAGAGTTATATACTAAAATGGCCATAGCATTCCGACTGTTCTCATTTAAGGTCTCATGTTGTCACTCCATATTTACATTCAAAGCTTCTATTTGAGATATTATAATTCAACTTTTAATGTTTGTTGTCATATTTTATGAAGTCATTACCCTAGTAATACAGCCTATAAATATGTACGAGTTACTAGCCTGGCTGCGGAGGTGCATACCTAACTTTAAGTTTATGATGACAGAATTTTCATTTTTGGGTAAACAATCCCTTTAAGTTTCTCTCTTCTTTTCTCCCAAAGTAAAAAAAAAAATGTTTACAACATGCTAAACAACAGAAAAATTGTTATGCAAATATTTCTGCAAATTTTGAGAAACGCTGCCACAAAATATAGTCATTTTAGGCTGCAAAAATTTGAAGAAAAATGTACAACATAATTCTGGAGGGTCTGGAGAATAACTTTGAATTGTGTACTGAATCATGACACTGTTATGTTAGTATAGATTTATCATTAAATCAAGCTTTGAAAAAAATAAAAAAGGTAAACATTTTAAACTGAACTGAATCAACATTGACTTTACAATGTTGTTTTTATATAGAGATGATCATAACTTAATTAAACAGGTTATGTAACTGATGAACTTTACAGTTACTGAACTCTGTCAACGCTGAACAGATTTTTAGTTTTTATAATGACACTGTTTTGTTTAGTTTTTTTCAGATGTGCTATTTATTACAGTAAAGCTGCTTTAAAGCAAAGCATTGTAGAAATAAAGATGCATTTGTGTACAATGTAAATAAATGTTTCTAATTATAATATTATTATTATTATTATTATTAATAACCTTAATAATACTGATATTTTATAGATACAGCTTATTGGTTAGTGAGTGTTCTGTTGTATTGTTTATTTGATGATAATCTGTTTTATGCCGATAGCTTGTGCGAGTGTTGGTTTCTCCAGTGAACTCTCCAGGGGCCACAGCCAGCTGTCAGAAGGCCATGTTCCAGTGTGGGCTACTCCAGCAGCTCTGCACCATCCTTATGGCCACAGGTGTTCCTGCAGACATCCTCACAGAGGTCAGACCCTTGTTCTCATTGGCTTTAAAAGGCTCACACAAACCAAAACGTTAAGCGCATCCATCTAGTGGGCTTTGTTTTTTTTTGTTTTGTTTTCAGATTATTTACACATGCGCACAACTTTGTGCTTGTATGAACATTGAGCCTGCACGCTGGTGTGTACATGCATAAGCAGACTCTGTTGATGATTAAAACTGTCAAATGAACTGTAGATTACAATGCTTTGCATTATAGGGATAAATGTAAATAAAGTCATCTTCTTTTGATCACAAAATTAGGATTAGATTTTTTTATGCTAGTTGCTGCCACACATATACTTCCATAATAGTAAAAAGAAAATACTATGGAAGTCAATTGGTGCGAGCAACCAACATTTTTCAGAATCTCTTCTTTTGTGTAGAATAGAAGAAAGAAACTCAAATAGGTTTTAAACAAGTTATGGGTGAGTAAATGATAGCACAATTAAAGTTTTTAGGTGAATTATGCCTTTAATGATTCCTGACTCATTACTGGTCATTTAAAAAAAAAAAGTGCAGTTATTCTGATGAAATAGATTAATTAATATTATTATATATTGATCATGTTGTCTGTATTCACTCGAACTGATTTGCTGAAATTGCGGATGGTAATTCTTGAGTACTGGGCTTTGCCCAATATAGAAGAAACCAGCAACAAAGTATATGATTTTGAAAATTGTGGTGCATGAATTACCTATGGTATGTTCTAAGCCTGATTAACTATTCAGATGCCACTGGGCACAATGATTTGATTCTCACATTGTGGAGGGTTTTCTGTCCAAATCAATTTTTTTTTCAGTCTCAATTCTGTTAATTTAGCTCTCCATGTTCTCTCATATACTTCATGCGAAGCCAAACTGGACATTAACAGGGGGAAAATTTCCAGTATTTCTGCTCTTATCATTCTTGATGCTCCACATTGTTCAGTCCAGTTATTATCTTGTCTGCCATTACTATAGCAACTAATATAGATCACCAGCTATTGAGCGAGCCCACTGCTCAAAAAGGTGGACCATTGTTTAGCACTTGCACAATTATTTTTTTTATTACATTAAATTTACACATTTGACAGACACTTTTAACCTAAGTGACTTGCATTGCATTGAAGGTAGACATTTTATTAGTTCTTGTTTTTTTTTTCTGTCAATCAAACACCTTTGAATTCACAAGGATAAATTACTTTTTCACATGTATTCAAATAAAACATTTATTGGTGCTCAGGAAACAAAGACGTAATAACCTTGGTGTTGCTAGCGCCATGCTCTCCTATTTTAGCTAAAGGAAATGGTAAAAAATACTTTTTGACTTGGCACCGCATTCTATGGTGGTGGCGTCTTTGTGTGACACTACAAAAGATGTGAGCACAAGGCTAACAAACATCTTGGAAAAACAACTGAAAAGTAGGGCAATGGAATGTTAAAAAATGTGTTGTGTATGAATGGTCACTAACTGTTGAGCATTGGAAAAAAACGAGAAACATTTTTGTTAAACTGCCCCATGTATGCACGGTTTCTGTTTTCCCAAAAATGTTTTAAGATGTTCTTTGTACTACTTGTGCAGACCATCAATACTGTGTCGGAGGTCATACGTGGCTCTGATGTGAATCAGGACTACTTTGCATCCGTTAATGCACCATCTAATCCACCAAGGTCTGTTTTTTTTTCTTTGCACCATTTGATGAAACCATACAAAAAACATTTTCTTGTAAAGAGTTGAGAATTTGTGCATGCCTGTTTTTTTGCTAGGCCTGCAATTGTGGTCCTCCTCATGTCCATGGTAAACGAGAGACAGCCGTTTGTTCTCCGCTGTGCTGTACTTTACTGCTTTCAGTGCTTTCTCTACAAGAACCAAAAAGGACAGGGGGAGATTGTTGCCACACTGCTGCCCTCCACCATTGACGGTAAGTTTTGACCCAACTAGTTCCGCCGTTATTCAATGCATTGATCTTCACTTTAATGGTTTGCTTGTTGTTTCACTGTTTTTGACACGTTGACAACAGGAGGACAAAAACTATTCAAAATGTTTATACAGTGATCTGTAACCAAATATATTTAGAATTGCATGGTAAGACGTAACACTTTGTTACCAAAACACATAATTAATATTATATATATATATATATATATATATGTATGTATGTATGTATGTATGTATGTATATACATGTATGTATGTATGTATGTATGTATGTATATATATATATGTATATATATATATGTATATATATATGTATGTATGTATGTGTGTAAAATATTATATCCAAATGCAAATTTTATAGTCATCTAGTAAATGTCTTTTTTTTTTTCTATATATGACAAAAATATATTACAACAAAATATTACAATTACAAAGTTGTAAATGAAAGATCCAATTTGTGACTCTTTGACCCTGGACCACAAAACCAGGTATATTTTTGGCAAATAGTATGGGTATCCTTTATAGTAGTATAACAATATATAAATAGACATTTTGTTTCTTTTCACAATCAAAATTTCATTTCACAAATATATAAAAACTTAGTTTTTGATTAATAATACTTATTGCTGAGAACCTAATTTGAAATTTAAAGGGGATTTATCAGTATTTAGATTTTTTTTTTAAACCCTCAGATTCCAGATTTTCACATAATAATGCATACAAATAGGTTAAAATGTGTTTTGTTTTTTTGTTTATTACATATGACACATTAACACTTTTTGAGCAAATCTATATGACTACAATGAATAATTGATTTTATTGAATTTTTTATTGAATGATTTTATTGAAAAAAAAAACCTCAAAATAATAATTACATCAAAATAAATACTTTGTGGGCGGCGCAGTGGGTAGCGCTGTCAAAAGAATGTTGCTGGTTCGAGCCTCGGCTGGGTCAGTTGGCGTTTCTGTGTGGAGTTTGCATGTTCTCTCCGTGTTGGCGTGGGTTTCCTTCTGGGTGCTCTGGTTTCCCCCACAAGTCCAAAGACATGCGCTATAGGTGAATTGGGTAAGCTAAATTGGTCGTAGTGTATGTGTGTGAATGAGAGTGTATGGGTGTATGGGTTGCAGCTGGAAGGGCATCTGCTGCGTAAAACATATGCTGGATAAGTTGGCGGTTCATTCTGCTGTGGTGACCCCTGATTAATAAAGGGACTAGACCGAAAAGAAAATGAATGAATCAATGAATGACTAAATACTTTGTATTAACATTAATGTACTATGAAATAAAAAAGAAGCTAAAAACAATTAACATAACATTTAAGTACTAATATTTACATATTAATTTCATTTCTTCTTTTTTGAACCGTAATCCATTAATTTTATTTGCACAGGTTGCCATGCCTGCTAGTTTCCGAGTTAAACTGCTAAATCAATTTAATTATATAAATATCGGCTAATCATGCAGCCCATTTACATCATCTTATATTATTGTTGCCATTGATGAAGGGATATTGATCCAAATGAAGCAAATGTGGTTTATTAAGAGAACCAAAAGCACAAAATAAGAAATTATCCAAAAAAAAATTGAACATAGGAGCAGATTTGCTCTTGAGTCGTTTGTGTACTTCATTACCCACAACATGTCTGTCTGTCTCTTTCTCCTCAGCAAACTCTATCTCAGCGGGCCAGCTGTTGTGTGGAGGTCTGTTCTCAGCAGACTCTCTGTCAAACTGGTGTGCAGCTGTTGCTTTGGCTCATGCGTTGCAGGATAATCTCACCCAGAAAGAGCAGCTACTGCGGGTACAGTTGGCCACCAGTCTGGGCAAACCACCAGTTTCGCTTCTTCAGCAGTGCACCAACATCCTCTCCCAGGTACCATCTCTCAGTCTCAAGATCTTTCAGTGACTGTTACAATCCATGTGTTGACATTTTGCTAGAGATGCATCGATTGCCTGGCCAAGGACCACAATTGGCTGTTTCTTTGCATGATCAGCCTGACCGGTGACTGGCTAGTTTTCTGGCCAATTTCAGCTGGTCTTTATTGTTAGTGGCCATCATTAACAGAGCACGACCTCTGTGCTCCAGATTAGCCATACTCATTTTGACTGACAGCAAGAATTTTAACAGATTAGTTCAGTTAAGATTAGATCAGTTAAACAATTTAAATTCTTATCTTGGCTATTGTCAGGAATGTTTGTTTCAAGCTATTTCAAAAATTTTGTTGAGTAAGTAAAGTTCTGCTATACATATCAGTCATAGCTGCTTGCAGAGACAAAAAAAGTATCTATAACAGATGCCCAAACTAGTGCCCATCTGAGAAAAGAGGGAGAATGATGGGGATGGTTTAGAGATTGTCATCTCAAATTTAATGTAACCTTTTCTTTGTTTCTTTTATTGTTAAGCTACAAAAAAGCTAACTGGTGACAAAAGTGACAAAATGGTGACAATTATTCAGATTTAAAGTGTACATGCTGTCACCCAGCGGATAGAGGACTTTGGTGAGCAAATCAAGACAAAGGTAGATTCTGCTTGACTAGTGTATTCAGCATTGAACTTCACTGTGTTATAAATGTGATTGTTTATGCTTTTATTGCAATAGTTATCATTTAAAAAGTTATACTGCATTAGGTAATACGATTTAAAGTAATGTTTTCTATTTATTTTTAACTGTTAGGAAATAAATTAGAAAATTACCCATGACAACTTTAATGTAAAATAGTTTGGTATATTTATCTTCGGCCCGTGGCTATAAATGATATTTGGTTTTTGGCCCTTCAAACAAAAAAAAGTTTGGGCAGCCCTGATCTATAAGATAATAGTACAAAAGCGTACATACAAATTATTAAGACATAATAGAAAAGCACAGCTTTTAGTTTTGAGAAAATGACACGTTTTGTTAGTGTTGGTGCAGTTTGAGGGAAACTAATCTTTTATTTTAATAATATTTGTTTTACACTTTTTAAATAAATCTAATAACGAATATTTTTTTGTATTAAAGTTAAAGTTCAAGAGTAAAAGTATATTTCTTGTCAATTATAATTCTTAACATAAAAAAGGAAAAAATGGTGTCATTTACCAAAAAATCGGAAATCTGAATCAGCCAAGAAAATTCCAATCGGTGCATCTCTACATTTTGAGTTTAAACCTTTGGGCTAGTTGACCTCAGTCAAGGCTATTGAATAATTGTTTTTTTTCTACCTTACCTGCCAATGTTGCACTCTCTCTGTTGGGTATCATGTTGTGTTTTGGTTGCTGGTCTAAAGCATGGAACGCTGCTTTGCTAATTTGTTCACCAGCTAACCATCAAACCCCCTTTTTCAACCAGCTGCATGGCTTTCCATCCAGCTAGACCAGCACCAAACCAGCATGAAGCAGCCTGGACCTTCATAAAAGTTGGTCTCGGGTGTTTTTTCGTTTTTGGCAGGACTGGGCTAGGTTTCCCAGCAGTAGTGGACAGTAGGAGCTCATATGGGAATGGTAGCTTTTGGTTGTGACTGAATTTCAAAGTGAAATGTATTATGGTTTTTGCAGGGTGATAAGCTCAACCGAAGGGTGAGTATCTGAGCGTGGGCAATGTGATGGTGTGGCTTGGCCTCATTTTCCACATTGGGGCTTCATTAGGTGTTTTGTGTTCCTTCTGTTTGCTGTTTCTGCCCTGTTTGTTGTGTTCCCTTACTGACTCCGGCAGCCCTGGCTTTGATGGTTTTATTTTCAACTGCTGACCGCATGCTCTTTCAGACCACAAGGTCTTTCGGGCTGGTTCTGGAAGATACAGATGTTTTGGACTCGATCTGTAAAATCTGTACTGTTATTCACCACTTTAGGGTGGAGGCTAAATCTACTGAAGTTGTATTAAGTATTCAAAACTAATATTTCTGATTGCTTCTGCTGCTGCCCAGCACTTTCCTGTTTTGCTGTTTGCAAAATATTTTTAATGAATATGTTTATCTAGTGTCGTTTTTATAGGTAATTAACTCTCATTTCATTTCTGTCGAGTCATGATTTAGAACTGCATTTTAACACCACATCACATTAACTAGTGCTTATGGATTCTGTTGTTTTACAAACAGTTGAAAAGTAAAATCTTCAACTAAAACTTCACGGTCTCTTTTAAACAGTAAATTATTTGCCCATTAGTGGCAATCTCTCCCGCATTAGAATAGACAGCCCTGAGTGAGAAGCAGCCATCCGCCATTAGAGTTTTCACAGCGTACCTGCTGAAGATAATGTCAGAGACTAAGAGGCATTATAAATGTCAATTATAAACACCGGAGTCTCCAAAGACTGCCTTCTTCCGAGACCCTTTTTTTGACATTTTCAGTTCTTCACAGAGATCATGTTAGTTCTGTTTTGAATCTGCTGCTATGCTAAAGCAAAGCACAGACATTTGTAGCTCTACCCACTTTTGAAAAGAGCACAATCTCAATCAAATTTAAAGTGACAGTCACCAAAACAGCACAATTTGGATCAACGCCAGGTTCAAGGGTTATAAAAAAATTATTTGTGGGGTAGTTTGAGCTGAAACTTCAGATACACACTCTAGGCACGTCTGAGACTTTTTACATTTTGGAAAAAGGGGGCATAATGGGTCCCCTTTAATACTTACACCAATGATGGAGTTAATTGATTAGTAATGGCAGAAAACATTTTTAGTTACCAAAGCTTTCTTGTCAAATAAATACAAATAAATGTCAAATAAAAACATTTCCACAATTTTGTTTTGTTTTGAAAAAAGGTGACGCTGTGTTTACAGGCGCAATCTCACTTTACCTGCACATCAGCAGCAAGCAAGAGGTTGAGCGGCAGACCAAAATGACCGTAGGGAAGTGCCCCAGACAAAATACAAACTGTGTGCAAATACTGCAAAAAGACATTTACTTATACTAACAGAACAACGAATATGATGCAGCACAGTGGAAAAACTACTGCTACAGACGTCTATAACGTTAAGCAAAAAGCTATTAATAGGCCACGCTGACCGATCCGCTTGCTCCGACGAGTGCTAACGCCACCGAGATCACACAGTGCATCAGTGTTTTTATATGAAAGTGTAAAGAGTGAAAGAGAAAGCTGTGCTGTTACAGATCCAGGTATTAGATTGTTCACTTTTCCCTCTCTTTTTCAATTTAGATTATGCAGCTTTTAGTAATTTGCTTATTATATCGTATATTAACGTTATATATTATAATCAGTATTTTATCCCAGTGGCACTCTCCACTCCAGCCATCTCAGTCCCCAGTGAAAGAGTTTTTTTCATCAGCAGAGGACATTGTAAATGTGCAAAGATCTCAGCTTATGCCAGAAAACATAGATATTCTAATATTTCTTTTAAAACGCATGTTAAATCCCAGCACAGTCACAGTTTTGGTTTGTTTGTATTACAGAGCCTTTTTTCATTTGTATTGTTCTTTTTGGTTTGAAATTCATTTTACATTTGTAATTTAGCTGCACATTTAAAGTTTTAGATTGTTTATATTAAATAGTTTTCTTTAGTTTGTATTATTTGCTTTTTTATTTGGATTTTGTTTTACAATTGCAATTTCGTTATTGCAGAAAAGATTTTATTTTGTAAAAAAAAAAAAAAAGTGCAGCATTTGAGAAAAATTGAAAGGGCTTTTGTTCACCTTAAATTAGTCTCAAATAATTTTGTAAAAACAATCGTGATAAAATCTTGAATCGTGATATTAGTATTGTGAATCGTATCGCATCGTGAGTCAGGTGAATCATTACATCCCTAGTTGCTACAAGGATTGACAAAAAATTTTTTAAAACTGCTTTAAGTTCAGCGTTTCCCTCAGAGGATTACATTTTAAAATACAAAATGTTAGGGTTATTTTAAAATTGTAATAATATTTCACATTATTGCTTTACTTAGGGTTAATTCAGAGTACTTGAATTTGACATTTTGAAGTAGAAGATCTTGTTTATCAGAACATGAAAAATGTCTAATTATTAAAAAACGTTGCACACGTATACTTAAAACTGTCAATGAATGCTGCAGCCTGTCACCCTTTCCCCCTTCTGCTAAATTAATCGGATATAAAATGTACATGCTGTCACCCAGCGGATAGAGGACTTTGGTGAGCAAATCAAGACAAAGGTAGATTCTGCTTGACTAGTGTATTCAGCATTGAACTCCACTGTGTTATAAATGTGATTGTTTATGCTTTTATTGCAATAGTTATCATTTAAAAAGTTATACTGCATTAGGTAATACGATTTAAAGTAATGTTTTCTATTTATTTTTAATTTGCTAAAATAATAAAACAGTCTCTGATTGTAATTTTTCAAACTAAAGCAAGTTTTCTGGGTGCCTAGATTGTGTAGTTCTTTTAAAAGTATGCAGCTTTAAACCCTTAGCAGTCACAGCTTTCTTCAAGAAGGCGAGAGGCATTCATTCTAATCATGCTAATGCTAACACTTATGTTAGCACATGCACTTGACATTTATTTTCTTCAAATAAAATAGTGAATGATTTTATGTCGTGAAAATGTGTACAGTACAATTACTTTATTTCCGATGTGACTCTTGTCTTGACTTTAGAGGTTGTTTTTGTATTTAGACCACGTTTCACACTGAGGAACTTTGTGTTGCGAGTATCTCTGTGGATTCAAACTTGCTTTTGATGTTTCCTACTGCTGTGTTTTTTTCACAAAACTATTAATATTTTACACTTAGATGTTTTATTAATGGGAAGTCATAGAGCTTATCTAAAAACATTTTTGTTAGATCATCCTGATGTCTTTTTATCGTCAAAGTGTGTGTGCCAGTAGATAGTATCCTACAGAAAATTCTTAAAGCTTGGACTTTAACCTTCTGCTTTGTCTTTTTCACTAACAGATGTTCTTTATATAGTTTTCTAATTGAATGTTTGGTGTGGTAAAACATGGATTGGGTCGCCATAGTTTTAAAATGCAAAGTTTATCCTGTAAAGGCCAAAGGTGACTTATGCATACATAAAATATATATATACTAAATAAATGACTCGTATCCTTTTTTTTTTTTTTTTTGCTTATATGGCCCACTTATAAGTCATGTTAAATAATTGTGAATAATTACAACATTGAGTAAAATAATCATGATTATGATTTTTGTCATAAACAAGCAGCTCCATGTCTTTTTGGACTGTGAACCGAAAAAAACCCTCCTATAATTAAATAGCAAAGGGCCTACAGTACCCATGTACTATTTTGATGATGGGATTTGTCCTGCAGTGAAAGACCCTTGCATATATGTAAAAGCCAAAGGATACTTTGAGCTTAATCTAAGAAAATATAAGATCTTTCTACCTGTTTTTCCTTAGCTCTAGATTCTTTTTGAATACAACTTGACCCTCTTGGCTATGAACATGATTTAAATTTATTCTTGATTCAAGTTTTTATAACCTGTAGACTTAATTCATTTTGTGTAAAGATCGACCATCCAATTGCAAGCAAAACAGGTTAAAGACAAGGGTTAGATGGGCTCCACTTGCTCAATCTTTCTATTTTCTTGTATTTTTCTCTAAAAATGAGCAAATATGATATGATTTGGAAATACTGTCTAAATTGACTTTTAGAGTTTTACAATGTGAAGTGAGAGTTCTTGCAGCACGTTCTTTTAGAAACGTATTTGCTCATTTCTTAGATGTTAAAAATGAATGTTAGCTCCATGTGTCTTACGGTATGAGTGAGTAATTGATTTTGTGTTTTCTTCTGTGTACAGGGCAGTAGGGTGCAGACGAAGGTCGGTCTCCTCATGTTGCTCTGCACCTGGATTAGTAACTGTCCAATCGCTGTCATGCACTTTCTGCACAATCAAGACAATGTTCCCTTTGTATCCTTCTGATAAACCAGATTTATTTAGTTGATATACACACAAACCGCTTGCTTAATCGTATTACACAGTGATTATAACGCTCGAATCATTGTTAATAATTGACAGATTAAACTCTCTGTAAGTGCTTAAAGGTGGCTTACTAAAATAAAAATGAAGTGTTGATTGTTCCAAACCATTAAGAAATGTATCTTAAACACAAACGAATAAAATATGACTATATAAATATGATATCTCTAAAACTATATACAAGTAAAAGCAAAAAATAAATAAATCTGTTCATATATGAAGTGATCATGTCTCTTCAGAATTGTGGATTAAACTACTCAGTTTATTTTATTTATTTTTATCAACATTTATCAGTGTTTTGCAGCATTAGAGAAAAGACAGGAAGACCATGTAAGGACAGCAGTCTAATGATTTGTGTATCTTTATACTAAAAATATTCATTTGTGATCAGTCCAATTTGTTTGGAGTGACATTAACCCTTATTTGTGATGAACAACCCCACACTAACCCTAGGTTTAGTGTTTTAGGTTTACTATAATGTTTACACAGTAATATTACAATCTTAAGCCTGTTTTATTCTTTAAAAAAAAGAAAGAAACACAAAAATAAAAACAATCTTTCACATTACTTTTCTTACAAAGTAACTAAGTAACAATTTAGTTACTTTTTAAACATAAAAGTAACTTTAAAACTATCACTGCTTATTTATTTTAATTTATTTATTTTATATACATGTTTATACAGTGCTCAGCATATATGTTTGAAAATGAATATTTTTCTCCATTTCTCAGTGAATATGGGTAATATATATTGGTGCATTTGAACAAAACACATTTATTAAACAGATACAGTTATTAAAATAATATTTTAGTCACAAAACATCTTTAGAAATGGAAAGATAATACATTTAAATTCATGAAAAATAATGCAAAAACATTTTTTACAAACTACAACGTTTCAACAAAATTGTAGATTTTTTTTGTTTCTCTTGATTTGAACATTTTATATTCAATATTTTTCCCTAACATATAAATTTGGGCTACTAATTTTTGAACCATTATTGTAAAGTTATTTTGTTAGATTAGCTCCAAATTTGGCTTCAGTACTGACTAAACTACTGTATATGCACAAATATAATATTGTAAAGCATCCTATAGAAAAAATTCATTTAAATGAGAGATTTGTGGGGGGTGTACTCGTATATGCTGAGCACTATGTATGTATGTATGTATGCATGTATGTTTTGTGTCAGACAAACATAACAATTCACTGTTCAATAACAAACAAAAAGAAAATTAAAAAACATGTATATAAAAAAACTATACAAGCAGATACCATGAAACCTCCACTTGTACAAAGATAAAAAAATAAAAATAACTAAAGATCAGATTTATATAATAGGATGTCAACTTTTATATTTATTATTATTGTTTATTTATTTTATTTTATTATTATTATTATTTTTTTTTTTTGGCAGATGCAAGCAACATGTAGTTACCTGTTTGTCCAGAGCTTTGTTTTGTTTTGTTTCCTTAAATTCTGTGTTCAGCTGACAGGTCAGATCTCAGAAAACCTGGGTGAGGATGAGCGACTGGTTCAGGGTCTCTGTGCTCTGTTGTTGGGGATTTGCATCTACTATAATGACAACAGTTTAGAGAACTACACTAAGTATGTTTACTTTCTCCCTTTTCTTGATTTCCTCTGATGCTTCCTTTTGTTGTCTTTGTCTTATAACTAGGGCTGGCAGTTGATTTCAAATTAGTCATGATCAATCTCCCACCCCACCCCCTCTTCATTTTAGTAATTAATAAATGTTGTGTCTTTTAACAGTGGTTACTAAATAATAAAAGAGAACCAAATAAAATGTCTGGCAGTGGAACTTTACCTTTGAGTAATGAACATGGAGCAATAGAAAGCAGATTTTTAAAAAAGACTTATTTGCAGAATTAGGCAAAATGTGTATTGTTGTTGTTGAATTGATGTTTAAGAGATTTACCCAAAACTGAAAATTCTGTCATCATCGACTTTCTTCTGTTGAACAAAAAAGATATTTTGACAAAAGTTGGAAATTCTTACAATGGATGTCAATGGTTACCAGTTTTCAACTTTCTTCAAAATGTATTCTTTTGTATTCAACTGAATAAAGAAACTCATAAAAGATTAGAACCACTTGAGGTTGAAATAATAGTGTGCAAATGTTCATTTTTGGGTGAACTTTCCCTTTAAATAAAACATATAACTACTTTAAAATAAAAAAATAAACTATTTTCCATTACTTACAGTTCTGCCTTACACTTTAAACAAAATATTTTTTTCCTGCTCACAGAGAAAAGCTGAAGCAGTTGATTGAGAAACGCATAGGAAAGGAAAACTTTGTGGAGAAACTGGCCTTTGTAACAAAACACGAATTATATTCCCGGGCTGCTCAGAAACCTCAGCCAGCCTTTTCCACACCAGAACACATGCTGTTTGATCATGAATTTACCAAACTTGTCAAAGAGTTAGAAGGTAAGTGTCATATTTTAGTTTTTATACTCCTGTGAAAATTTGGTTTTGATCTTTTAAGCTCAAAACGACTAAATTAAACACACAAAAGATTTAAAAAGCACATTGGGACATTTTATACAGTCTTATAGAAACACAATGTAAAATCTGGCAACTGCAAGCCTTTAGGATGGGCCAGAAGGTTTATTTTTCATAATCTACGGCTCTTTGTTTGTTCACAGGTATGATAACAAAAGCAGTGCTAAGGTCAAGCGAAGAAGAGAAAAAGGAGGAAGAGGTTAAGAAAACACTAGAGCAACATGACAGCATTGTAACCCAATACAAAGAGTTAATCAGAGAGCAGGTAAAAATACATCCAACTGTTGTATATCCCATTCGCTCATTGAAAATAAGACTTATTTAAAAAATCACTTATTTATGTATTTTGTATAATTATTTTAAATTGGGTTATCATATCCTTATCCAATAAAGTGTTAAACCTGTTCAGGAGGCAACATTAGATTGCATACTTAATCATTCGGTTATATAAAATGAATAATAATAATAAAAGTAATATTAGCTGAGTACATAAAATGCTAAATGTTTTATTAGTGCAATTAAGAATTTTCTATAATCATGCTGTGTTTTTATTAAATGATTATTTTTTTAAATATTTGATTATAGTCTGTACCTGCCATGAAGCTGATACACAAAATGGCAGGTATTAAATATTAATATGTTGTGTCCTATCAGTCAATGCACCTTAAGCAAGTTATGCTTTTTGCGAAACTACCTCTTTGAGCTTGGTGTTCAAAATTGTGCAAAATCTGACCTAGAAGAATGTGCTAAAAGACTATTACCTTGTAATGTAGCTGCAATTGCTGCCACTTGTAGCCCTAATTTAACTTAATCCAGAGAATTGATTTTTGTTTATAAAATACGGCTATTATTCAAAAAATTTGTCCTGCAGTTTTCATACTGAAAGCAATGTATGTTAAAGCTCCTCTGTTGTATCTCTCTTTAATTGCAGGATTGTCAAATAAATGAGCTGAAGAAACAAGTGAGCTCTCTTACATCCCAGAGTGAAAATTTGGAGAGCACCATAACACAACAGCTTTCTCAGATCCAGCAGCACAAAGATCAGTACAACATCCTCAAACTTAAACTAGGTACAGAGCAACTATCTGATAAATATCCATTGAATTAGACGTTTTTGAATAGACATCCATATACATGACTCTTGAACCATTTTTTCTTAAATTGCTGTTAAAAATGTTTACTCCTCCTTCGCATTGTGAAGGTAAAGATACACAGCAAGCAGGTAATCAGGCGGAGGCGGCTCATGTCAACGGTCTGCAGCCAGAAGAGCTGAGTCAGCTCCGAGAACGACTCGAGGAAATGCAAAGACAAAGCCAGCTACTGCAGACACAGCTGACCGAAAAAGACTCTCTAATAACCAGCCTGGTATGTGTGTGTCTATTTCCTGAAATGCATTTCTTGTATGCATGCAAATAATCATAGGTTATCCCAATAAATGAAACTAATATTTCAATGGTAATAATATTATTCCATTTTAAAATACTTAAAAATATATATTTTAATGTATAATCTATTCCTGGCTCAGCAAAGCTGGGATTTTTTTTTAGCATCATCATGCTCCAATGTTTGGTGTCGCATGATTCTTTATCAATTGTTTTATTATGTAATTTGGTGCCAAAGAAAACATTCTTATGACTGTTGTTAATGATGAACACCGTATTTTTGTTGAAATTAGGGGTGCGCGGTATGACCAAAATTCCATTTCATTTTATTTCACAATAGCTATCTATTTCACAAATAGGTAGTTAATTCAGAAAATCAAAAAAAAAAGGTTATATTAAATAAAATTAAATACTTCAGAAATGAAAAAGAAAGGACTTCACCATTTTTCTTTTATTCAGACTGTTAAAAATAGTTTGGGGCAGTAGGACCCAGCACGACGCTGTTGGAAAGAACAAAGATTGTTAAAGGTGCAGTATGTAAGTTTGGCACCCAGTGGGTAAACTAGGTATTGCACTCCTGGATCAAAACAAACGCAAGCGCTGGTTGCCAGATTGAGGACAGGAGGGAGTGATTTAAACCGTGTTCTAAATAAAAGCAACGGCACGCGATAGAAGGAATATTTTCCATATTAAAAGGAGTTTTTGTTCTAACCAACACCTCGAATTGATATATTAGAAACGGCTTCTATTTCTCACAGGTGAACAACAGAAAACTATGACAATGATCACCTCAGGTAAACCACATGTGCTTTATTCGGTGTTAAATGCTAACAATGTGAGTTTGAATGCCATTTTACATATACTGAAAACAGCAGCAGATAGATTACCTATAAAATAAACCGTTTGAAATTGAACTTTATAACTAAACGCATATCAGTGATTTAGCATGTACATTTAATAATGTTAAAGGTTAATATGTATTAATTAGATTATAAACCTTGCCATTTCTATTTAAATTTCTGTCATGTTTCGTCTGGTGCAAACAGGCAAATTTGCTTATCACTGCATATCTCATCACCAAGCGTGTTGTTAGGACACGGGGTTACAATGTAACCTGCTTACCTAATGTTTACGTTCGTAATATTTATATAATTTGCTAATTAATAACCTCATGTGGAACTGAATCTGTGTCTCGTTTCAGAGGCTGCTACTGTCCACCGGAGGTCGCATTTTGTTCATGGATGCATGCTTTCAGAGCCTTTCTGAATTAATAAATTAAATACACGGTTTTCCAACAAGGCAACCCGGAGTGCTGAAATATAATTGGCTAAACTGGCAGTGGGCAGGTTAAAATGACCAAAACAAAGACAGCGTTCCGGCACAGAAAACACAGAATATCAAAGCAGAATATCTGACTTCAGCCTTGTTTTTCAGATAAACAAGAATGTTCACTTGGCATGTTTCCTAAATATCTGCAAACATATTATGGTATTTGTATGCTTTGAAGAGTCAAAAGCTTACATACAGCACCTTTAAAGCAGATACTGATTTAAGCTCTGTATAACTAGTATCACAGTCAATAAATCAATCATTTTTAATTCACGTATTCGGCCAACTATTCAAACAAGGCTAAGGATTTTATGACATAACCTCATGTTATTTGTGCATTTTACATTCATTTTCCTGGTCTACTGTGAATTACTTGTGTTACTGGGTGGACATTAAGACCAGCTGTTAGTCAGCAGAGGCTGCAGCGCTACACATTCGACTGTAAACTGCTGAGGGATATTGTACATGGTGTCAGTAACTTAGTGTCAGTAATTTAGATCACAGGTAAAAGTTCAGATTGCTGACCTGGTATTACTACGAGCGTTTCAGTCATGACTGAAGGAACATTTTTAAAGAACATATTAAAGTATTTTTTGTAATGTCCTGAATGTCACATTTGATAAATGTACTGCTTCCATGCTAAAACTAATTATAAAGTATAAATAATCAAAGTATTTCTTTACATTTTTGATTTGTGCCCATCAGAAAGCTGAAGGTGTACCATCAGCAGAGGATTCAACCTCAGAGGTCACAGAATTACAAAAGGTCAAGATCTTTCTTTTTATTATATTCCTTAAAGGCTTCATCATAACATTGTGTACAATTTTTTTGAATGGAGATCATTAAAGTGTTTGATGTGTGGTTCCAGGAGGTAGAGAAGCTGAAAGCTCAGCTGCAGAGTCAGACTACGGAGATCACACAACTGCAGAATGAAAGACAGGAGCTTCTTCGAGGATCTGAGCCCACAGTACGTGTGTTGCACTCATTGATCTTTACAGAAAGAACAGTCCAGTTCACTGTAGTCTCAGCCTCACATGGCTGCCCTACAGACCACCGGTGAACAATCTGGTTGTAAAATCACAAAACGGCTGATTTATTTAGAAGCCAATGAACTTACTCAAGTGATTTATTCAAAAACAATTATATTCAAACACACAGTGTTGCTCTCAGATGGGCAAATATTCTGCTCTTTGTTTGGAACTACTTTTTAATGGCTAAATGTTTACTATGTAATGTTCTATATTAAAGGCACAGTGTGTTGTTTTTGACCACTTGAGAGCGCACATTCACAACAAACAAAGGTGAATTTTGATGATACTGTGACTGAGTGTGTGGAATCATGGAAGTTGTCCTCTTGATTGCATCTTATGGGACTCATAAAGAAATCATGTTGACGGATGAGCTAAAGTATTTAAAATGTATTATCATGGTAGAATGAACCAGAGTAAAGGTATCTGAAATTTTCATATGCGTATCTGAAAAGGTCCTCACGAGTCAATTCAAGCAGTGATGCTTTTTTTTTTACTTTCTCTTCAAAAAAGAAAGAGAAAGGAAAAATATAATGTGTTTATCCATTTCACAGAAATGAAGGAGAATTGCATGGGATTATCCAAAAGCTCAATAAATCAGTGGCGATTTGATACTTTGCTTGTGATATGGCAACCACATGACAAACGTTTTCGTGAATGAAACCTGAATAGAGACTGGCAGTACTTCAAAATATGGACACACACTAAGAGACATGGGAAAAGGTGCGCGCCATGCATTGAAACCAGCATACTGTGTATGCTATAGCAGTGGTTCTTAATCCTCCACCACATTGTCTTTATATTACTCACTTTGTTTGTCATAAAGTGTTGCAAGTCATAAAGTGTTGACAGCATTCTGGATTTTGTCTTTCACTTGTATGGTGACACTATAAAATCCCCTCTCCAAACACTTCATAAAGATGCAACAAAAAAACAAACCCGCTCTGAATTTTTTTTTTATGATGGATGAAAGTTTCGGAGGCAGTGTGTAAAAGGGATTTGCACACTGTGAAAGTCAATTTTATTTTACAAGCCCACTGAAGCTATAGCTAATAAGAGATGAGCATGAAAGCAGCGGAGCTTTTATTATGCCACAGTCTACCACTTCTGGTTCTTCCAGTCATGATTATGTGGAAAGAAGCAGCAGTGTTTTATCGTACTAAAACATTGTAAGCTCCCTGTTCTAATGCTGCTCTGTGGAGTCTAATAAAATGCACAACATATTAAAGCTTCTTTGGCATTCCACAGTTTCTAAAAAAACCAAACGGGAAATCAAGCATGTATGATGTCTGTCATTAGCATGGCCACACAGGACACGGTCCGTGTCACTAGTTAAAATTGCTCATTTTTCTGGATTTGAACATTCTTCAAAACATTTGGCATAATGCAAGTACACAAGTCAGCAAATATAGAATGCTGTTCTAGTGGTTTTTAGATATCTGAAATAATATTCATTTTATTTAAAACCATACATATTGTGCCTTTAATACTCCGTCTTAACATGTTTGAACTGGTGTGTAAAATCAGCATCACATTTGTGACACTTTAACAGCAATATCTGGGAAAGCGCCTCAAAACTTTTGCTTGTGTGATGTTCCTTAACCATATAGTGCCTTAAAACAAACAAAAAAAAACATACTGCAATGTATGACTTTTTCATAAGTTGTGTGCTTTCACAACTTGATTTATACTGCAGTCTAGCTGCATTCAAACAGGTTAATCGTGCAGTGGATGTTTTTTGGAATGTCAAGATGTTTTTGGTTTTTTTTGATAGTTTTTTTTTTTTTTTTTAGAAAAGTAAGCCATCACAAAAATGACAAAAACCTATTGCACACCTGTAGTTGGAATGTCAGCTATATTTCAGCACACGAGAACTGTTCTGAATCAGAATCAGAAAGAGCTTGATTGCCAAGTTTATTGAGAAGGGTATAAACGGAGGTCAGAGCCAGGTCCAAGTGGGTGGGACTTGAGCTCCAAGTGGGCTGTGCAAACCTTTATTAATGTCTTTTATATGACACAGAGTCCAACCTATTTGTGTTTTATGAATGTCTACACCTACCCCAACCCTAAACCCAATCTCACCTACACCTACAGCAACCCAGCCCACTTGCGGTGTAAGTCCCCCCCACTTGGAAGTCACCCAGCCTACTTGCAGTAAAATCCCTCGCACTTGGAGGTCTCCAGGCTGCAGCGATACCTACTTGAGTTTATTTACATGCACGATAAATTTGCTGACAAACATAAAGATAAATACAAATAAAAATACATGAAAAAAGTACTGTAAATTAGGCATACGTGTATATAAATAAAATGTATAAATGCAGGTGTGCTGTATGTAAAATAGTACAGGATAAGATTAAAAGGGAATGGAGGCAGTGTATTAATTAATAGTCTAATGTAATTGATATTGAAATGCACTGGGGGGATATTTGATGATTGATGATGATGATTAAATAAATTGTTAATATCTAATTTAATATCTAAAAATGTGCAAATAGTAATCTTTTTATTTCTTACAAGAATAGCAGCGTGTACTTGAGCCCTTTCCAAATGAAGAATGTGATCTGAATAGGAGTATGATCTTTCTTTCAGGCTGCGGCCCCAGCAGAAGAAAGCATCTACAAAGAGAAGATTGCAGAGTTGGAGAGCAGACTGTCTGCTCAGACCACAGAGACCCAGAAGCTCAAGGTGAACATCATTCACATTCTTATGGATTTGGTATACTGTTACATAATTTACCTTTTATCCACGCTGTTTTTTTTTTTGTTTTTTTTCTCGCCTCCTGGCTGTCTTTCAGGGTGAAGTTAAATCTCTTATGGAGAGTAAAGAATCGATGGAGAAAGACCTTGCTTCGGCCACGAGCACATCTGCCATCTTGCAGGCAGAGAAAAGCAAGTTACAGCAGGAGGTGCAGGAGTCCAAAAAAGAACAAGACGATCTTCTCATGCTCCTCGCCGACCAGGACCAGAAGATTTTGAACCTCAAACAGAAACTCAAGGACTTGGGAGAGCCGGTATATTTCTTTTAGGCCTTTCAGAACATAGTTTTACTCACTATGTTCATATGATGCTGTATTTTGAAGATAATCTTACCATATACTTGGTTTTGATCTTACTTTGTCTTGCATGCAGATTGAAGATGAGGATGATCTGGATTCAAGGGACCAGTTTGATGATGACGATGAAGAAGAGGAGGAAGAAGAGTGTGATGAATAATAAAAAAAAGTATTGACTTAATAGTGAAAGACTGCTAATGTTGACATGTCACTTACACAAATAGAGAGAAAAGGACAGTAGAACTAATCTTCTGATTTTTAGAAGAATCACATATTTCTTTAATTTCGTCAGACCCGCATTTTAATTTTTAGAGAAAGGATTATATTTTCCCAGCATGGTGAACCGGACCCTTTTCATTTCAAAGAAGCGCAAGTGTTTGTTCAGATTATAAACACAAGTGAATACTTAATTTTTGATCCACATTCCCAATGCTTATGTCCTGCTCACACACAATAGAAGATTCTGAAGAGATCTTTGCACTAATGATGGAGAGGAGAAAATTTAAAAGAAGATCCCTGTTGAACAAAACCATGGAGAATGTCCAGTACTGCTTAAAAACTGTTGAGAATGTGATGAATGGGTTGTGCAAGACATGCCTTCTCTGCTCAGGTGCATATTGAGCTCTGTGTAACATCTCATTCAAGTTATGTCCACATCCTCTTTTTGCATTAAATTGTTGCCTGGTCCACGCAGCTGTTCAATTTTAAGTGTTCTTTCAGCGGTTCCTCCATGTTTGTAGCTTTCAGAATTGTTCAGCCATCATCATCATTCACTCAAAAGTCACAAACACACTCAACCTACGTTGTATTGAGTTGTGCTCACATCTGCCACTTTGTTTCCCATGTGCTGCTCTTCAACATGACACTGCTGAAGTCCTATTGAATGCTGGGATTGTACACCTTCAGGTTCCTCTAAAACTGAAGAGCTTTTTTTTTGGCAAAGTTTGAATTAGCTATTGGATAATTTATGGATGAGCCTCACAATAAACTATCAATACTTGTCTCTGATGGTTTGGTCTTAAACTTCTGTTTTTAATTCAATTGCAATGGGTACGGTTGTTACATATACAGCCAAATCTGACAATTAACAAGAATTCTAACCTCTAACGCCCATAACGTATTTCATGCTTGATATTAAGTTTGAGAATATGTACAATAAATAAGGTATTTTCAGAAAAGATAAATTGTATTTCTTTACAGATGTTTTCTGTATTCGACTTTGTCTTAATATCTTGTGAATGTGTCAAAACTCAATAACTGCATGTATGCATATTGTGACTCAATGTTTGCACACAAAACCTGCAGAAAAAATGGTGTTGTCATTCTTAATGGCCCTTTAAAGGAAAGTTGGGGTCACGGGGAAAAAATGCTATTATGCTAATATGCATTAGTTGCTAGAAGGGAAACACCTGTCGCAAGAAGTTAACAAAATATTGATATTATTTATTAAATTAACCATTAATTGTATTTTATTAATGTCTACCCCCTCCCCAACCCTCACAGTCATATAAAAACAGTAATTGTTGTACAGTGTGACAAAAATGATGCAGCTATGCACACTACACTGGTTTTGTAGTGCTTGAAACTGGTCTCATTTACACTTATCCAAAGCACCTTACAAGGCTCGACACCAGAGATAGAGTCTTGAATCGGAATGGATGCATAGGGAATTTCCACCAAAAAATCGCAAGTCAGAGATGGTAAACACGCAATAGCCAACAATGTTTTTGTAAAAGTAGTTTCAAATAAATCCACAGCAGAATTGTTGTGCTTTTCTGAGCAACCCTTTGCTGTGTTTAAAGGATTAGTTCAGTCATGTTATTAATTACCCTCATGTTGTTTCAATCTTGTGAGACCTCCGTTCATCTTTGGAACACAAATTAAGATATTTAAGATGAAATCAGAGAGTTCTCTGACCCTCCATAGACAGAAATGGTCACGAGCAGTGTTGGGGAAAGTTACTTTGGAAAATAATGCATTACAATATTGAGTTACTCCCCAAGTTATTGAGTTACTTTTTTATACCTGCGTGAGGCTTGATCTCTCTCAGAACTTGCAGGGTGTTTTTCTTTTTTTTTTAAATAGAGGAGCTCTGCATTCGACACACTGTATAACTCACACCTTTCATTTACAGTAAAAAAAAACGAATTAAAAAATGATTAGAATATTGTTAACTTCTGAGAACTTCTGCTGTATATACAGATTAATGAAAGTTGAAAGCAATGTGTTTGCTACCTTTGTATGTTTGTCTTATTAGTTCAGTAAAATCACTGTCCATTAAGACAATCCCCTTTTTCTTCCATGTGTTCAAATCACTTCTATCACAGAAATGTAAGGCTCTGCCATCTTGGTTTCTGTCTGTTCCTATGGGGAGCGCATTCTCACAATGAGTGATTTAACGTGATTACACAAATTTTCATTCAGCAAGTTACTTTTTAAAAGCAAATTATATTATATAAGAAGTAACTCAAATATTATTACTTAATGTTTTTAGGTAATGCATTACCCCCAACACTGGTCATGAGACATTCAAATGTCAGTGACTTCAGTTGTTTAACAATATTCATACAAAGATCCATTAACAATTTTGTTCACCAAACTGTAAAAATGACTTCACCTATGTGTCTCATGTCAGATCAGGGTGCACAGTTTGTATGGGCATATCATATATGGCTATATAAAATATCTTTGTGTTCCGATTGTGCACAAACGTCTCCGGGTACTGAAACGATATGATGGTGGTGAGTAAATAATAAAAGATTTTTATTTTTTGGGTGAACTAACCCTTGAATTTAAAAATGAATCAGCTTTTTTTTTTTAAAAAAGGTTGAATAACATTCAGGGCGACACGGTGGCGCAGTGGGTAGCACAATCGCCTCACAGCAAGAAGGTTGCTGGTTCGAGCCTCGTCTGGGTCAGTTGGCATTTCTGTGTGGAGTTTGCATGTTCTCCTCGTGTTTGCGTGGGTTTTCTCCGGGTGCTCCGGTTTCCCCCACAAGTCCAAAGACATGCAGTATAGGTGAATTGAGTAGGCTAAATTGTCTGTAGTGTATGGATGTAAATAAGTGTGTATGGATGTTTCCCAGTGATGGGTTGCGGCTGGAAGGGCATCTGCTGCGTAAAACATATGCTGGATAAGTTGGTGGTTCATTCCGCTGTGGCCACCCCAGATTAATAAAGGGACTAAGCCGAAAAGAAAATGAATGAATGAATGAATAACATTCAGTGGCTTCACTTAACTGATTTGCTAATGGTTGTTAGTGGTTTGCAAGTGGCTTTTGTTTTTATATCAGAAAGCATTTTACATTTTAAATTTTTGCATAAATCACAGTTTTAGTTGTATAAATTAAAGTGCAATGTTTGTGTACACAATTTTGATATTAGTGATTTAAATTGATTGCTAGCAGCTCTATGTAATGTCCTATTGCATTTATTTATTGATTAAATATAAAGCAATTTTCTCTGCAAGATATTTCAGGTGAATTAGAAGATGGCTAGTCGGGTCTTGTTGTTGACTCTGTAAATAGATATCTGTAAATAGATAAATGTCAGAATGAACTATCCCCACAAAATAGAATCCACTAGAGATCTGTCATAGACTATGGCTTGAACAACCTTCCCAGCTTTGCTGAACAACTAAAGAATATGGTTCAATAGAAATACATATTTTTAAAACGCTATTAAAGTGTTCTGTAAATGTCATTTTTTTTGTATCCGTGTATGCGTGAAAGAATAAAGTATATTATTACACTAATTAAAAGTAGCTAATTCACAGATTGGCTGTCCATTTATTCGTTTGTTTGGTAATTAATTTATTCTTACTTACATATTTTGTGTTAATATTTAGTCCTCAGACGAATCACAGTGGGATGGGGGAGGGCACAGTGTTCTCAAAGACAGGTTATGGTTATATCATCATCTCTCATCATCTCTCCACCCTTTCAGTCCACCGCAGCGCCGCCCCACACCCATAGACATCGACAAACGGGACGGGTCCTGAGAGGAACAGAAGCAGCATGAAAACGGGCGGGGCTTAGCACGTGGAAGTAATTTCTAATTGGATAAATTCATCTGGCCCGCAAAATATTAACGTTTTTAACACTTGACCATCAATTTAAAGTAAATAGTTATTAAAGTTTTTCGGGAATTGTTTGTTTAGGACAATTTATTGTCCTGGCAAATGCGGGAGTAATTCATTT
The DNA here is from genome assembly GCA_903798125.1 of Danio choprae. NCBI lineage: Eukaryota > Metazoa > Chordata > Actinopteri > Cypriniformes > Danionidae > Danio > Danio choprae. The sequence continues at coordinate 8,714,221 of CAIGQW010054471.1, forward strand.
GCAGTGGAATCACGTGGTATCTGTTACTTTTTACTCCGTTGTACACACTAGACCAATCAAAATAGTATGTGAATATCGACTAAGACTTGTATTTAATCATTTTGTTCATATTGCTTTGGGGATAATTCAGTTTAACCTTTGGATAAACGTTTTTGAAGTAAAAGCATTTAAACGATTATCCACCGCGGTGTATGAATACATCCATTAAGACACACAGCGTCCTGGAAATGTGAATGGAGCTCGGTGGTGTGTTTGTGTGTCTGAGCGGCCAGGCGCCCCTTTAGGATGACTAGTTTGTGTCCCATAGTGAAGTGAAACAGATGCCAGCTGATGCTCACAGCTCACCTCAAACACTGCGGCATCTGTGTTCCGCTCATCCCATAATCTCTCCCTCTCTCTGACACATTTCTGCGAGTGAGTGTTTAAAAAGACGCGGATCTAGTGGCCGTGGCTTGTACTCTCAGTTCTCTTCATACTGCATGACCATCACAAAGGTAAGACAATTATTATAGCTTCCCCTGCAGATTTTGGTTTAGTGCTTAATGTTATTTTTTATTTCGTGTCATTTTTGTTTTTGGACAATTTGACTTTTGGAGTCCTTGGAGTACATTATTATGGTAATTTTGGGTAAATATTACAAATACATTGCACACTTGATAAATCTATCAAGTTATTGTAGAACACTTTATTATATATTTTGAAATTATTTTCATGTTACCTTTATCTAATCTCTATTGAGTTATTTCTTTTCACTTTGTAATGAGTGATTTGACTAGCAATTAGCAGTGCATTTGTCATCAATATTAAATAATATTTAACTTAGATTATAAATAGTTTAGAATTATTTGTCATTGACAGATCGTGCTAGCTATAGCCTAATAGTTAGCAAAAATAACATTTTAGATATCACCATCAATGCTTTTATTGTGTTTGCACTTTTTTACAGTCTTGTCTCACTTAACTCTCTTGATTTACATGTCATTCATTTCTTTAGCTACTAAAATGAAGGATAAAAGTTTTATTTATCAAGAACATTGACTGATGGACTGCTTCTTGTGTGAGCTGACATCGGATACAATAAAGGGATAGTTCACCCAAATATTTTACTTCTGTCTTCATCATCCTCCATCATCATTCTACGTCTGTATACCTTTTGTTCTTCCGTTGAACACAAGAAGATATTTCGCACAATGTCGGAATTCAAAACGATTTGAAACAAACTCCATTGTAAAAAAATAATAATAATAGTGTTAATAAAGAAAGAAAGAAAGACAGACAGACAGACAGACAGACAGACAGAAAGAAATGTGACAAATGTTTAGAATATGCTGGTTATTCTTAACAAGGTTTGATGCAATTGTTATTTCTCTTCAAAATGTTTCTAGATTTACTCTTCAAAAAACTATAACTTAAATAACAAATATCATCATAAATAAAACATCAGACTATGTTTTTAGTTTAACAACTAAGAAGACTGCAATTTGTTTGTTTAAAGGGGATTATGTTTCTGTTTACTCACCCTCCACTTGTTTCAAAACCTTTTTTTTCTTCTGAACTTCTTCAGAAGTTTCTTACTTCTCCTGAATACAAAATAATTCTGTGGAGAAAATAAATTCTTTGGAAGTCAATGGCTACCAGTTTCCAACATTCTTCGAAATATCTTCTTTTGTGTGAAACAAACAAACAAACAAACAAACAATAAATAGGCACACTAAACCACTTGAGGTGAGTAAGCCTCAAGTTTTGTGGGAACTATTCTTTAGTACTAATGTAGATAAAGGTATGGCTGGATTGCTGAGTGAGACAAACAGACACTCAGGGGAGGCCAGGTAAAGAAAGACAGATCTTGAGGGTTGCCAGGTGTCAAAGTCCTGAGGGTGAGACATGTCATATCGAGGTGTGGTCGTGTTCAGACTTGCCCCTGGCCTGAGCCACGAGGACTGCTTCAGTTTGGGTCTTAACCTGGACACACAATGTTTGAACTCCTCTGTCTGTGCTCATCTGTCTTTAATGGAATTTGCCTGAACATTTCAGTGATAATTCAGAACAATGGATAGCCTATGGAGTTTTTTTTAGCGTGTGCCAGAATGAAAACTAGAGCAAAATGATTTATTAGCATTTGCATAGGGTGAACGATGAAAATAGAGTGCAGTAGTCAGTCCAGAGATTAAAAAGAAAAATTCTCCATAGGACTTTTTGACAAAATCTTTAGGGACAGTCCTGCCTTAAGCTCCAAATTTCAGTTGTATATGCTTTTCTTGAACACAGCCTTCCACAGTAATTCAGCTTATTTTTAAAACAATCATGGTTTTGCTCAGAAAAAAAACACATTATGCATGATTATGAAGATTTTACTGCTTCAACTTTGTATTTAAAATAGCAATTTATGTCATCAACCCGGTCGCCCTCTGCTTTCAAAATACTGAAATATGTGTTTATGTATATTTTGCAATAAATAAACTTGAGAAATATTGTTTCTATAGGTCTAACAAATTTAAGTACTATTTATTTTTACATATTTGTTTCTCAGACATTTTCAGTCGAATGCTTCTGTACAATGGACTGTAGTTCTTTAGTCACAAGTTACTTTGAATAAAAGTGCTGCGTAAATAGCAAATAATTTAACCAAATGACCTGCTTCCTATACTTCCATTGAATATTATACGACTGTTGGCAAAATTTTGACTTCTCATGTGGTGTCTGATTAGAGGCTTTGTTTAGAAACAATGAATTTTTTTTGACCCATTGAGCTATTTGTGTTTGGAAGTGTGTAGAATTTGATAGTTTTCATACATGAACCAATGAGATACAATTTTTTAATCACATCCAGACATTTGGTGCTACTTTGGAATAAAGAGGCCTGTGAATGGGTTCGTTTTCACTCAAAATAAAAATAAAAAGCTTTTTGTTACGTTTAATTTAGAATTGAATGTGTTTTTGTTGAAAAAATCTATTAAATTCTTTTAAAAAATAATGAAAAAGATAGTTGTAAAAAAAAATCATTCTATTGTAAATCGATACAAATAGCTGATTTACCACATTGGCTTTATCTTGACCTGACAGTGAATCCTCAGGGACTACACATCTTTTTTTTTATTTTGTGGCAGCATCACAGTTGTTGAAAATAGCGCTAAGTTTATAATTAGAATTTATAATTCATTCATTCATTTTCTTTTCGGCTTAGTCCCTTTATTAATCAGGGGTCGCCACAGTGGAATGAACCGCCAACTTATCCAGCATATGTTTTACGCAGCGCATGCCCTTCCAGCTGCAACCCATCACTGGGAAACATCCACACACACTCATTCACACACATACAATTTCATTCATTCATTTTCTTTTCGACTTAGTCCCTTTATTAATCTGGGGTCGCCACAGCAGAATGAAACCCACGCGAACATGGGGAGAACATGCAAACTCCACACAAAAATGCCAACTGACCCAGCCGAGGCTTGAACCAGCAACCTTCTTGCTGTGAGGCGACAGCGCTACCCACTGTGCCACCACTCCGCCCTTCATCATTATAATATAGATACAAAATATATCAAGTACAAAATTCTTGTTGAACATGGTAATAATTCTTACTAATAAATTCCTCTAATGTTTAGAAATGTTTTATTCACATAAACAGTTTGTGAACTGAACTGTGATCTTGAATAAAAGTATATGTAGTAGTATAGACACACATGGATCCTAAACCATCAACACTGAAACCTCAATAACAACCATCAAAACTGCATAAAACAAATTCTGCTGACTGCTGACAAAAACAGCCACATAAATCAAGTAAGCAAAAAGAAAAACAATAATCCTCCTGACCACTAGTTTATTCATGCTGCAATGCATGCTGGGAGCTTACAGACACATAACAAATAAGAAACATAGCTCAATATGAAATATGAACGCTTAGGCTATAGTCACGGGGTGATATTATGTTTTTAATGCATTTTATGTGGATCAGGCAAGGTAAAGTAAATGATTCATTCATTCATTCATTTTCATTTCGGCTTAGTCCCTTTATTAATCTGGGGTCGCCACAGCGGAATGAACCGCCAACTTATCCAGCATATGTTCTACGCAGCGGATGCCCTTTCAGCTGCAACCCATCTCTGGGAAACATCCATACACACCCATTCACACTCATACACTACGGACAATTTAGCTTACCCAATTCACCTGTACCGCATGTCTTTGGACTTGTGGGGGAAACCGGAGCTCCCGGAGGAAACCCACGTCAACACAGGGAGAACATGCAAACTCCACACAGAAATGCCAACTGACCCAGCCGAGGCTTGAACCAGCGACCTTCTTGCTGTGAGGCAAACGTGCTACCCACTGCGCCACTGTGAGGCCCAAATGATGATGATGATAAAATGAAAATGCATATTGCATTGTAAAATAATTTGTTAATTAAGAGTTTCCGAGATAAGTGTCCCATAATGCAATTCACATGCGTAAATAAACTGAAAACATCTACTCTGTCAAAAAATTTCCTTGATCTCAATGGTAAAAAACTGTAACCTGTTTAACAGTAAGTTGTTAATACTGTTTCTTTAAAATGACTCTGGCTTGCTTAACAACTGAGTGATTGATCACTTTACACTTTACATCTTTTTTGTTATTTTACAGGTCGTTTTGACCCATAACACAGTTGTTAGAAATACCGTGACAATTTTTAAATGAAAGGTTGTGAACAAGACTGCAAAGTTTTGACACTGAAATGGATGTGGAATGTACACAAGTATTATGTAAAATGTAAGTAATCCTTAAAGAGATGAAATTTAAAGTTCTTTGCATCAAACAGATGAAGGGGGATGTTTCGTGGCAAAAAAGGTATCTTGCTTATAATGTGATGTATTATTATACTCTTATGGTACAATATATTAAATAATAGCTAAATATAAATCTTGAATATATATATATATACATGTCAACTGCCTGCGAAGGAAACTAGCCTGTGCAAACAATGCAGCCATCTGCTCACTCAGGCACGTTTAGTAGAGCTCATGAAACCTGAAACTAAATCAATATGTTTATTGACTAATACAAAGATAGAGATGTGCTGCACACACAAATCGTATAATGACTTGAGCATTATGGAGGGAAGTGAAGTCAGTCACATTCCATGCCATTCGATAACCCACTTAAGAAGAGAGGATGTTGGGAAAGGCAGAGTACAGAGTGGGCATTCGCGATGTCAAACTAATGATAATTATAATAGGAATTATAATCAGAATTTCTGGTAAAGAATGAGTTTGATTTCACACAGTAAGAACAGACTTTTTTAAAAACGATCATGTGACATTTAGGGCGTTGTGGTGGCGCAGTGGGTAGCCTGATCACCTCACAGCAAGAAGGTCGCTGGTTTGAGCCTCGGCTGGGTCAGTTGGCATTTCTGTGTGGAGTTTGCATGTTTTCCCCATGTTCGCGTGGGTTTCCTCCGGGTGCTCCGGTTTCCCCCACAAGTCCAAAGACATGCACTATAGGTGAACTGGGTAAGCTAAATTGTCCGTAGTGTATGTGTGTGAATGAGTGTGTATGAATGTTTCCCAGTGATGGGTTGCAGCTGGAAGGGCATCTGCTGCGTGAATGTCTTTGTATTTCAATGTTTCTGTTGTGTCGCATCTGATGCAGACAGCCAAATTGCCTGTCTCTTGAATCTTGTTCCATCGCATGTTGTTGGGATACAGTGTAACGCAACAAGATTCCAGCGACTTGGCTGTCTGCACCATACGCAACGTGACAAACGACAGAGGGGTTATAATCTACAGGGTTTATATGGTCATGGAAAAGCTGGAAAAGTCATGGAATTTTGGCATGGCATTTTCCAGGCCTGGAAAAGTTTTGAAAAAGTCATGAAAGTTAGTTTAACAAATATCTGTAAACCTGAATATAGGTTAGTTGTCCTTATTAGTGCTATGTAAGCTTTATCTAAATACATTTTACATAGATATAAAAATACATTTAAACTAAATAGATTGTTGTCTGTTTTATGATATGCTCTAATAAATTTGATTGTGCATTGTTTTTCTCATTATTTACCACGTATACGTAGACTTTACATAAAACATTAGGTCATAATAAATTTACTTGAAAGTCCTGGAAAAGTCCTGGAATTTTAGTGGTAAAATGTGTATGAACCCCGGATCTAATTAATAAATGTTTAACAGTATTAAACATACATAGGCTGAGTGACCGATGTGGTTTGCACTTAGTCATAGTTCTGACTTTTATTTTCAAACCGTTTGCTTGTTATTTTATTTTCAAGAGGTGAACTATCTGCTGCTGATTTCAATATGGCAATAAATGTCATGTAAAATGGTGTTCAGAATCACATTGGTAGCATTTAAATGCTGAATAAAGCACATGATCAGTACCTGGGGTGATAATTGATAGGGGTTTATGCTGTTGCGACGTTGCGGAAATAGAAACTTTGTAGATTGTTGGGACAAAAACGTTTTAACATGAAAAAGATACCTTTTATTGTGTGTTGCAGCACCATGTAGCATGTAGTTAGGACACGGTGTCAGGCTGAAAGCCATTGAAGTAAATCAAGAATCAATTGATGATGCGAGACAAGCATAACATGGCATGAAAGCAGCTGAGCTTTTATTATGTCACAGTCCACTGCTTCCAGTTCTTCTAGTCGTGATCATGTGGGAATGTAGCAGTGCTGTTTTATCCTGCTAAATACGTTTTATTTATGCTCTGTGCAGTCTATGGTGTTTCACTGTTTCTATAAAAACCAAACCGGAAATAGAAGGTGTATGAAGTCATTAGTCTAGCGACACAGGACATGGTCCGTGTCACTATTTAAAATTGCTTATTTTCTCTGGATCTGATTCCTTCAAAACATTAGGGAAATGTCAGGAAACAAAAGTACAAAAGTCAGCAAAATATATATATTTACTGTTCTGGTGTTTTTTGGATATTTTGTGCCTTGTAATGTAAACTGATTGCCTTAAAAATTCCATACTAGTGGTTTATGAATATAGTTCATAAAATGTCCAGCAAGCATTAGGACAACCGCAGAGCACCTACCAATGCATCAGTGATTGCAGTTATTGCTCTTTAAATACAGCAGAATGATACAGTCGTCAACTTTATCAAATCCTCCCCCTAACCACAGGCTCTACCAAAATGCAGACATAACAGCAAATCGTTTGAAAGCAATCATAAAAGAACATTAAACTTTATTAATCCATTAATCTTGCAAAAATGCATAAAATTAAAACACTTAACATCAGCATTTACTCTGAGTCTGGAGTATAACACGTTGAGAACTAGAAACTAGTGACAAAATGGTACTAATATAAAAACTTTTTCTGAAGGAAATGTTTAATAAGTGAACAGAGTATAGTGCAGTACATGTTACTGGATTTTGCAGTTTAAATCAAATCATTATACATTTATTAAGTCAGCTAAAAAGTGTTATTTCAGAAATAACTTTATAACTAATAGATAATACAGTGATAGTTAAGTTATGTTTACCACAGACATTATTTTATTCATTCATTTAAAACCAATTGTAAAACGTCAAAGGAAAATCTCAAGGGAGTCAATGGCATATTATTCTTCTTGACATCATCCCTGCACCACTGTATAATGTGCCTGCTAACCAAGTTAGGTCGTGTGACAAGTTTAGTATATATATATATATATATATACTTTCCACCCATACTGCAAATGTCATAATAGCCTATGATTTAGTTTGTGAGCCTCAAGTGTTGCAATTGTGGCACAATTATGACTTAACAATCCACTACCATTCATGTGGTGTAATAGCCAAATCCTTCATCATAGACTTTTTTGGATTCTGTGGGGGCTGGGGATGTTTTCATTCATTAATTACTCTTTCAGGACCAGTTTGGCAAGCTTCACGAGCATATTTTTTTTCCTCCCTTAATAGGGAAATTCAAATGTATGCTTTGAAAGTCAAATTGAACATTCCTACTTTTAGAGAAAAATGAGCCAGTGCAAATGAACCACATGATTCAGTTGGCAGTGCATTTACATTTTTCCTTTCTCAACACATGGATTAATAAACTGCTGCTCACCTTAAGGATTTCACCCAATAAACCAGTGGTTTCACAAACACAAAGGTCGATCAACCCTCCTGTCTTTGCCAGACAGAGACTTAGTATTTGCTAAGCAAACCGCATGAATAAATCAGGTGGGCAAATGCAAAACATGTTCACACAAATTAGTTCTTGCCTGAAAATATAGTTTGTTAAACCTTATGTTTATTTGTCTTCACTTAATGAAAACTTGAAAACAACATTAATTGAAAATGCATTCCTCTACAGTAGTCTAGACTATATAAAAATGCTCTTAAAACATACATGTTCACACTACTCAATGCAGTTTCCAGCTGAAATGAGAGCTAGAGGCAGGGCACATCTGTGTTTATTCCTTTTCTCTCATTTTAAGATGCAATTTTACATTAAAGCTAAGGTAGGCAATTTTTCCAGCTCATCTGCTATTTCCTTTGTATGTTTTATGACAATAGTTTCACAAAACTAAAGTCAGAATATTCAAACCTATCCAGTCTAATTTAGATTTAAAAAAGCTGCTCGTGTGTGCTGCCTCTTTGTTTGTATTATTCAATCGCAGTGGCTGCCTCTAATAAAAAATTCTTTTTTAAAAAGAGCACAGACAAAACCTTACTTTGTTTATATGAATACATTTTTTTTATTTGTATGGCTTACTTATTTAATTTGAGGTTCGTTTTAACATTTCTATTTTGTTGTGTTATATTTCAGTTTCACAAAGAAATGTGCAGCAAAAGCCTAATTGAAGGACACCTGTATTATGTACTGAATTATGTCTTCAATTTTAATTTGTAAAAAAAAAAAAAAAAAAAACTAAGTGTGAAAATTGAATCCTGAGTTGCGTGAATCATTGCTTCCCTTGTATTTGACCATTTAGGTGTGCAGATTGACCTAAAGTTGACTTTACATGTCTATGTTCTGTTCCATCTCCAAGCACAATCACAGATATCTTTCCTCTACACTTCAATAAATCAAGCGGATGCAAAAGTCACACATGATTTTACTGAATTGCATGTGGATTTGGGCTTTTATTCCACCCCACTGAATGGGGGTAAATATGGCACAATTCACATTTTATCTGGATTATTGTATTTTCATAATCGTTGGAGGCTGAAATCAAAACTGTAATGTTTTTCGATCAATTTCACAGCCAGCTGAATGCAAGCTGGGATCTCATTCCTTCAGATATTTTTTGTGTGGTTTCTGTATTTCCTAGCAGAATATGATATTATGACCTCCAAACTTTTTGACAAAAAAAGTGCAAAAATAACACTAAATCTGGTTCTTTGGCTCGTAAGGGAACAACTTTTAGTGCTACATATCTATATATGCACCTATATCTTTAAACATGGTGATATAGACCTTTTTCTTCATTGCTGCATGGAGGGCGCCATAGCAACCATCTTCCAGGAGGATGCTTAGAACTTCTGTGTACAGCGTTTACAACTGGTAAATCTTGATCCGAAAATGGTTGTCAATACCGTTTTGAGTGGCTTACGTTACAGAGTGTTTTTGTGATCAACAACTTTGATTTTGAAAATGTCGTTTGAAAATGTGTTAAAGTCGTTATACTTCTGTCAGATCCAGTTCAAGTGCCAGAGAAAAACGTTCTCCTAATTCAGTGTCTGCAATCAGATCAGATGCTGAAATACAGCGTCAGTGTTCCTGACCTGTCAGCTCTTATACTGTACTCAGCAGCTCTTCAATGCACACACACACACACACACACACACACACACAATAGATCACTGCGTTATAGAGCAAGCCATATTACTGGCATGAAACTTAACACGCATGTAACGATAAATAACGATGACTGATTTGCATGTTGATTCTAATCGGGAGCCGTTTCTGTTTCATTTAGTTTGTATGGTGTATTTACCATGGTATGTGTTTTTCTGTCATTTTTAAAATGCCACTTTATTTTCACTTTGTGCCAGTCTTTCAATCGGTGTGTTAGTGGGACAGTACGTATGTGTGTGTCAAACATTTTGGTGAATTACATTTGTTTGAGTTGGTTATATATTTGAAAAAAAGAGAAAATGATCACTTTAGTGATGATGAGGCTTCATTTAAATGGCAGAAGATGCCATCTGATGGTAAGAGTAAATGACTCGCTAAGTAAAGTTTATTTATAAACTAATTTTGAGAGGATCACGTGCTTATGATTGCAATTTATGATTAATTGCATTATCCAATTTATGATTCACCAATCAGACGATTCCTAAGCCACTATAAATACCCTAAGTTCCATATCACAGCCATCTTCGTTTTGAAGAATCCCCCCTTCCACCCCTACTCCTCTTCCTTTCCTAGATGGGTGGCACGGTGGCCCAGTGGTTAGCACTGTTGCCTCACAGCAAGAACGTCACTGGTTCTAGCCCTTACCAAGCCAGCCGACTTTTCTGTGTGGTGTTCTCCCCGTGCTCACGTGGGTTTCCACTGGGTTCCCCGGTTTCCTCCTACCGTCTAAAAACATGCAACTTAAGTTAATTGACTAATCCAAATCGGCATCATAGACATGCTCCTAGTAAGTAGTTATCTCAAGAGCAATCACTATCTGTTCATTAGCTACTACAGCAGGGGAGTTCTCGAGATCTACCTGAGCTCAAACTCCCCTCTTACCTTGCAAACGGGAGGGAGCCCTTGGCTCGAGGATCTATGAGCTCAGGGCTCTCTCTAGGACAGCATGCCAAACAAGCTTTATAATCAATCATCAGCTAAGTGTGAACTCTTAAAATGTTGTTTTTAATTCCTATTAGATCGCATTATCTGATTACTAATTGACAGCAGTATTAGTTCAAAGACGGTAAAAGCAAGTAAAATAGATTAAAACTATTGTTTCAAAGCTGTCCAAATGTTACTGTTTCAAGCATCAAGCTGGCGACCAGAAGTTCTTGGCATCCTCCTTGCGCATACACGCAAAGCATAATGGGTAATTTTGCGTTCTAAGAAAAAGGTCTATATAGCAGCACCTAACAAAAAAAAATCACTAAAGAATCATTGCTGGTGCTGTATAGCACTGAAATTTGTTCCCCTATGATTATGAGCCAAAGAACCACTTAGCTGTGCTAAATAGCGTCTCAACTCCAAAGAATCACTGAAGCACCAATCTCTTTGCACGTGTAGTGCTTGCATCTGTAAACCATTTGCACATAATCAATTTGCACTTGCAATTTGAAGGTATTAATTCTGTGAGTCTTGAAGTTATGGAAATAGAATCTCACGAAAAGCAAGATAAAATGACACACTTGCTTGAGCAAATGGGTTTTTATAATATGTTTTTATAATATGGTACATTCATGTTTCTGATAAAACAGTATGCTAGTTCAGAGACATTAACTGAACATTTCACATTGAAAGTGTTTCAAGCTAGGCAAAATATGCAATAATGTTTTTCCAATGAACCTGTGATTGTTTGAACCTTTCAATCTTAATACATTCATACGCCCTCATTCACATTTGATTTGATAATCAAAAAACTAGACAAGGTCAAGTTTTTATTGTTATCTACAGTGACTTTCATGTCACTGGCTTATTTTTGGATTGTAGGGCTGTCGGTTATCTTGCATTGAAGCTATAAAGCAGTAAAGTTGTTATTTTGACATGCGTGTATGTCTTTATCCTCACCTCAAGACCTTTATTTTGTAAGTCTGTTAAGACTAAGAATAGAGAAAAGATAAACAAACTCAGCCAGACCCTCCTAGCGAGCCGACATTTATCATATCAAAACACCATCCTTCTACTCCATTAACATAACAACAGTCCATGACCTGGATCCTCCAAGACAATAATGTCACTGCCCCATCTACATAGTTAGGATTTAGTGAGCTCTTAATGGCCCAGAAACTGAAACCTGGCAATGTATTGTCAAAAGGCAGATATCCCCCATTCAAGGTCAAACAGAAAAGAGAGCTGGAGCCACAGAGCTTTTTCTCTGCTCATCAGCATAATGTCTGTAATCTCTGGACATTAGTCAGCGCTTGAGGCTTCTAGAAAGCTGCATGTCTGGCCGCTCTTTAATTGCTTGGACAACAGGGCCTGAACTCATCTCTAATGATATAGTGAGAACGCTCCTTTTTGTTCGGTGATGGACATTCGCCCTGCAGCAAGTCAGCAAAAAAGACACAGTCAGCAGCTTTTTCAATTATTTGTATCACCGAATGCCTTGTAGGTGTTCAGTTGCACCTCCGTCACCTTCCAGGTGAAACTTGAACTCATCTGGTAGAAGTTATACTGCTCCAACTTCCGTCTGCTCTTTAAGACTAAACCCGACCTGTGGACTGGACTCTGCCCTCGCATGTGTATTACATGAGTTACGATACCAGTCCTTAATTCCTGTGTATTTACTTTATTTTTAAAGCATATCCATGTTTGCCTCTGCTGTAAAACACAGTATTTACCCGAGCCTTCCTTTTCATACACTCATACACAAAAACACACTTTTTCACACTGCAAAAAATGCTTTTTCTTACTTAGTCGCAGGAGTTTTTGTCTAGTTTCTAGTCCAAATATCTAAAAATTCATAAATCAAGAAGCATTTTCCAGACATGCAACAAATATTGTCTTGTTTTCAGAAATAAATATTTAAAAAATTTTGCTGCATTGATTTGTAATTCTGATTGATGATTATAGTTAACCAAAACCATAAAACTAAAATCCTTTTTGTAACTTGGAAAAAAAAAACTTTTAAAAAAGATATTTTAAAACCTAAGAAAATATTTCTAATTAACTTTTTTAATAACTAAAATAAAATAAAAATAGTTACTAATAGTTTTAAAATAATATAATTATAATATAATATAATTATAATATAATATAATATAATATAATATAATATAATATAATATAATA
>CAIGQW010054471.1:8743192-8755777 GCA_903798125.1 Danio choprae
TAAATTCAATATAGCTGCATCAGCAAGCATGTAAATGTACTGTGGAATATGTCCACATTACATCTCGTCTTTCTCTAATGAGACTGTGTGGGCCAGGAGAAATACTTACACAGTCTTTATTTATTCTTGCTATAACAGATGGATATCATTTGTATTAAACAGTTTAACTCTTTATGAATTGCATTCAAGTTTGTCTGTACATTTCTGGAATTACTGATACCATAGAATGTCATGAATTTCATTTTAGAGAATACAAAATAACTTAACTGATTTCCAAACATAAGTGTGCATGTATTAAATGTCAGAAAGTTTAGTTTACTGTAAATGTGTTTGTTTGTGTTTGTTCATGTGTAGGTTATGGTGTGGAAGCTGGACGGTCCTGAACAGGTGATCAAGAACCCTGTGCGCTCCATCAGTGTTCATTCAGATGTGGTTCTGTCCATGTCCTTCAACACAGATGGCAGCAGACTCGCCACTTCCTGCAAGGACAAGAAGATCAGAGTGATTGACCCGCGTACTGGCACCATTTTACAGGTGTGTGGGGCTTAAAATATGTTCTTCACAGCTCATATTATTAGGTGGAATTTTCATGCAAGTAAATGCTCATCCATAATTCCTTCAGAGGGACCTTCCAAAGGAATTAGAGCATAAGGATGAGCCTTTCTGAATGGAACCCAGTCTCTAATGGCAATATGTTGTACTGCCCGTAGTACGTAGTACAAAACGCACCCTGATGACCTGATAAGGCAGACAAAAGCATTTTTGGAGCTTCACATGATTATAGATGAATTACTGAATTAGCATGGAATGTTTCGAATGTTTTTGTTTCTTAATCTGGACTTTAAATTTCCCTGGACTGTTGCTGTCTATAAATGGTCAGAGAGCTCTTGGATTTTATTTGAAATATTTTATTTTCTGTTCTGAAGATGAACAAAGGTTTCAGAGAATTGGAACAATTTGAATAATTAATAGCATTTTGGGGTGTACTAACCCTTTAATTGTGAGTTAAGATGCCATAAAGTATAGCTGTGTTTGAAACAGCTCTAGGGTGTCTGGTATTTGATAGTGGTGTCTGAATTCTTAACTCAGCTTTATTTCTAAATTAAAAACCAAAATGGTCACCAAAGTGCTGTATATAAACAGAACACGTACAAAATACAAAAACCCAAACACTCAATATACAATACATTATTGAAAGCTAAAGCGTATAAATGTGTTTTTAACATCTTCTGAAATGACGAAGCTCATTTCAAAGTCTACAAGCTGCCATGTAAAACAAAAAATTCTCCTTAACTTCATTCTCTACATTTGTTTACTACTTTTTACCCACTATCTTCTCTGATTTTGAGTGCACATCCTTTGTGCACTTGTTGAAGTGCCCTTCCCTGAAATCTAGCACAAAAAACACAGCTGACATGAACACTGGAGGCTGCGAGTTTCATTTAATAATGTAACCCAGGATTACCTCAGGAGTCATCAGAGGACACTGAAACCTAGAGAAAATAACCATATCACCCTGCAGCCCAAGACTGGTGGCTCATTGAAGCTAAGCAGGGCTGGTACCTGGATGGGAGTGGTGTTAGCTCATCCTGCGGTTTGTGTGCGTTCTAATGCCCCAGTATAGTGATGGGGACACTATCAGTGATCTTTCGGATGAGACATTAAACCGAGGTCCTGACTCTGGTCATTAATGTCCTATGGTACTCCTTGTAAAAGAGTAGGGGTTTAAGCCCGGTGTCCTGACCAAATTCTTTCCATCGGCCCTTAACCATCATGGCCTCTCAATCATGTCCATCCACTGAATTGGCTGTATGTTGACCTGTGGCTGCCATGGAATCATCCAGGTGGATTCTGCACACTGGTGGTGGTGTGGAGAGAACCCCCATACGATTGTAAAGTGAATAAATGGGCTACAATACATTACATTATTTCAATGAATTACTATTTTATCTTTTTTTTATGTACTTTGTTATATCAAAATGTCTTATGTGCAAATAATTATGAAAGTAGTTCAAATTTAGCTGGACACACAGGTGTTTTTTTGTTTTCTCAAACCATACTTTTGCAATGCCCTATATTTAATGTTAAGAGGCAAGGTTTTTATCTGGAGAGACTTTGAAGGAATTATTTTTAAATGTGAATCCTGCAGATTTTTTTAACTAAAGTAGACCTTAAAGTGTTTTAGATTCATTTTTTGCATTATGTTGTATTGTTTATGTCTTTTATTGTTATAAATCTATGTGTTATATACACTATGTAGGGATCAGTAAATGAGTGAACAAGTGAGTGGTTTTAGACATACACTTTTAGGCATATGTGCACTTGCACAGAAATGCACTTCCCCTGATCTGCTCCTCTGACAGCCCACTTCCAAAACTAACACCTTTAAAAAGCCAGGTCAGCCTGGTTCATCTGTTACCCAGAACTTGCACATCACACTGTTGTCTCTTCATGTGACTTAGATGAACACAACACTTCAGTTCACAATGTATTTCATTTTACAACACATTGTTCACTGATTTGAATAAAAAAAATAATCCCTTTTTTCCCACTTAGTATCTGTTGGTGAAAGAGTAAGATCTGCATTTGTTTTTACATTTCACTCAATTGTAATGTGTGATTTCAGGAGACTAACTGCAAAACACACAAAGCCAGTAAAGTGCTATTTCTAGGAAACTTGAAAATGCTCCTCTCCACTGGAAACTCACGCTGGAACCATCGCCAGCTTGCACTTTGGGATCAAGTAAGTGTTGCTCAAAATAGACTCGATATTTCCTTTATGAAAGCAAACTTTTATAAAAACATACATTATGTCTAGTTTTTAAGGACAGTTTTTCATCCATTAAAAATAAATGCAGTTGTGGCTTGTTACCCACAAAATCAAATCCAACATCAAATCCAAAAATAGGTCTCTGGATATCAGTAAACAGAAATGCTATCCCGAATTGCAAATATCTTTTTTTAATGTTCTGCCTTAAGAGCTGATTTGATCATTTATGTATTTTTGAATCCAAAATGTTGCATATTAATCATACATACATTTAACACTTGCTCTGAAACTACAAAATTAAAAGTGTTAACTTCTTTCAAAGACCCCCACATTTTGAATAGTAGTCTGTGTAAACAATAATTGACTAAACACGTGGCTCATTTAAGTGTCTGCATCAATTGAAATTAATTTAATTTATATTTTATTTGCATAGAATGCATATTAAATGCAAGTAAACTGTCTACTATAATGTGTAAAATAAAATAAAATCCCGTAATATCTGTCTGACAAAATCCATGCTATTTCACAAGTTATTTTAGAGGTCTATAAGTTTTACAGCTTTTAGCTAAAACAAGATTTAATCATTTTTTAAGATGCACTATAAAACATTATATGGCAAAACAAAAAGTCATGACTACAAATGTTTTTTTATGTTACTTTAACTTATTTTAAGAAGCTTATCAGGTTTCAGCTATATTTTTGAAGTTATGCAAAGTTTAACTTAATATTTTATTGTCAGTTTGATTGATATAAGTTGAGATGACAAAAAAGTTTGTTTGATTCAACCAAAAAAAAAAATTAAGGCAGCAAGAATTATTTTACAGTGTGTAAGTAATAAGTTACCATATATGATGATTACTTCATTCACACTGATTGCAATATAACTTTTCTTTTAAATTCATAAAAGTTCAAATGTCTGGTAGTAACTCCCAGTAACACTCCAGGGTTTTTCCAGTGAGTGCCCTATAAAGTGTTAAATGCCTCTAGTGTCACAGTCACGACATAACAGTTATTTTTAAAGACCAATTTCAACCCATTTTTCTTCCTCTTAGATGTCATGCAGACGCAGTTCCATTTTTTGCTTTTGCAAAAACTGTAAAAATCCTAAACTGACATGTACTTCAATGTGTTCTGCAGGAGGATCTCTCTCAGCCGTCTTATTCTGAGGATTTGGACGGCTCTTCTGGGGTTCTATTCCCCTTTTATGACCCGGACACACACATGCTTTACATAGCTGGAAAAGTGAGTACATAAAACCTGGATTACCAGACTGACAACTTCTGTTTTGTTTTTTTAGTGCTGTAGTGATGCTACAGGTTAATAAAGTATCATTTAATAGTGTTCCTTTAATCTTTAGGGCGATGGAAATATTAGATACTATGAAATCAGTCCAGAGAAGCCATATGTGCATTATTTGACTGAATACAGGTCTCATCTACCACAGAAGGGAATGGGTGAGTACTATCCATGTATACATGCTGGATTCCACACAATTGATTTGTGTTGGGACAACGTGAGGGAGTTAAGTTATCTTATTAGTTTTTACAAATTTAAGTTGATTAAACATAAAACAATTAAGCTATAAATTACCCCCCCCCACACACACACACACACACACATACACACACACAAAAAACTACTGTTGTTTCAGTACTTTGAACAAACAGCAAACGTCATTTTTTTGAGTGTGTGCACATACTTTTCGAAAAATTGTGACTTAATTGCTTGCACACAGAAGCAGTATATGTCAACTTTCAATTCTTTTACTTGTCAGGTTGGGTAAGTAAATACTTCAAATGCTTTACGTGTCAGAAAAGCTCTGTACTGTATTTTAGATTGAGGTGGAACATACACATGCTTGCAGTAATTGTAGATAAATATGTATCTTGTTTATGAATCATACCTGTTTCAGTTCAGCTTTATCTTTATCACATTACTGAACTCAGATGAACAGCTTAATCATTTACATTTGTACAGAGGCAGTGTTGGGTAAGTTACTTAAAAAAAAAGTAAGGAATTACTAATTACAATTGTATTTAAATGACTTTTAATTAAACTCAATTCTTTAGGTTTGAGTCATCTTTTTTATCATATATGTTTTAAAACAAAACATTTTAAATCAATGACACCATATTTCATACATACCATATATTGACATTCATTTCTAAATGTTTCATTTATTATGCAAAATATCTGAATAACAAATATAGATACGATTACTCTGCTTCTTTGAATTTATACCTTATATTGTCATGAAGTCATTTCCCTATATTGTTTTTTAAGCACATGAAATTGTCTTCATATATGATTAATGTTCTTCTTTAGTTGAAAATATGAATTATTCTGCACAATATGCATTACTCAATGCTTCAATGAATTAACTCATATGGAAATGTTGACTTTATGTACAGTATTTAAAGAGCCTCTGTTATGCATTATAAAAGGTCATATTTTGGTTTTGGGGGTCTCCAACAACAGGCTGATATGCATGCAAGGTGAAAAAAACTATCGTTGTCTCATAATATTCATTTATTTTTACCTAATTATCCCAACGACTCCCATATGATTTGTTCAGCGATTCATTTGTTCCCAAACCCCTCCTAATCTGCACTGATTGGTATAATGAGGCAGTCTGTTGTGATTGATCAACTGCGTTCAGCGCGAGACAGAGAGAAACGCCCACCACGGTTATGAAGTAGCAGAGTTAATGTGTGAGTCCAATGCAGGAGTGCATTAAAGCAATGCAGTTAAACACCAGCACATACTCTATTCTTAACCACAACCCCAAGTAATAACAGCGACACGCATTCAGTATTCATCCACATTTTAAATTAATCCACAAACTATTTTAAAAACTGACCACGCCAGGCGTGTGAGGAACTGCTGATGAGTGCCATAACAACAACAAACAGCAGGAGATCGCGAGCACAAAACGTATTTAAATCGGTAAAGGAAGAAGCATGCGTCACGTTTTCAACGTGGTTTTAGACGCAATATGTAAATAGCCCATACAGATTTAACCTGAGAGATACATTACAAGCACTGATCTATAATAGATACTTGATTACAAGCTGCGCGGAGCGATTACAAATTACAACACACTATTAAATACATATGTTGCAAACTACAGAAAACGAGACAACAATTTTTTTTATCACACTTGCATGTTCTGTAGGAAGGAAAAACACTTACAGGATCAGGAGGAAGAAGAAACTGGTCCATACAAACTGTGTAACAGTTACTGACAAAGTCCCATACATTAGTAGTTTTTGCTTCCATTAATAACAAACGGCCGGTGAATCGTGCGTTGCAGGGTAGATTATTGTATTAATCATCAGAAAAATGACAGGAACACCACAGCACATATACTGTGGTGTTGTTGTGAAAACGAACTTTAACTCTTTATTCCTTTATTATATCACGTGACTTACCAGTTGAGCCGCTTCGCTGCAATTTCGGACGCAGCCTCTGTGATAGTAATCTTCGCGTCATGGTCAATCCCATGATCCCTTGCAGGCGTGTTCACGTTTTATAGGTACCAGCAGTTCATATTTGGCGATGTCCCGTATCGACATTGACACGTTCATGCAAAAGATCCAAACAAACGATGAATCATTCATCTGACTCTGAGTTGACTCAAAAGAATCAATAGTTTTAAACACGGTGCACTTTCAGATTTACTCCTCAGCTGGATGTTTCCATTCACTTAGAGCTGTGTTGCACACTGCATGGATGGTAATTTCCAAAAACCCATAATAGGGCCTCTTTAAGCAATTATATTGTAAGTAAATGTATTTAAATGACCTTTGAATTAAATTAAAAGTAATCTCTTGCTTTACTTTTTTAGTGGAAAAGTAATTTAATTACAGTAACTAGTTTGTAAATAATTTCACCCAACACTCTACAGAGATTGGAAAAAAGTATGGACATAACTTTTGAAGAATAATATTAGATAACAAAATTTTATATTCTGAAGCAACAGCATACTGTGATTTTCCAGTCAGAACATGTCTTTGAATGCCTTCCAGGTGTCATGCCGAAGAGAGGACTTGATGTGTGTTCCTGTGAAATCTTCAGATTCTACAAGCTAGTGACAATCAAAAGTCTCATAGAACCTCTCTCCATGATTGTTCCACGAAGGGTATGATCCTTTTCACACGCACTCAGATTCATATGATGAAAAGGATAAGGCTTGTCTGAGTTTACCTTGCAATCTGCCAAGTGACTAATGAAAAGTTTTTATGTGCTCTGCTCTACAGTCAGAGTCCTATCAAGAGGACATTTACCCCATGACAGCTGGAAACAAGCCCGCCATGACAGCACATGAGTGGATTACTGGTCTAGACAAAGGTTGGAGCACCTTAAAAGGAATTTTCCATCATCATTTACTCACCTTCTAACCAGTATGAGCTTCTTTCATCCATGGAACAAAAAAAGAGACATTTCTGTGTTTTGTTTTTTTTCAATCTGTTTTTTTTTCAATGATCTCTGCTTCCCGTCCACTTTAAATAATAAAACATTCTGTCATGTAACTCTATTTTCCCTTTTCACATTTCCGGGTTTCTAAGCAGCGGAAGTCATCATAGCTGGGTAAACTTAGAGAGCAGTGAATGGGAGAGTACAATAAATATTTTTTGCCATTCCAATTTGCTCAAATAACAAAAGAAAAACATTCAGAAAAAGGAAATAAATTGTGTGAGAATGATAATGGCAGCCAGAAGAGAAAACCATGTCAAATTTACTGTCCTGCCAAAGACACTGTATTAGAATCCCCTTGCATAAGTGTTATATAAATATAAAGTATAGCCATATAAATATACATATGTTTATTTAAAAATCAACTTTCAATGATTTAAGGTGGTGATGACTGTTAAACACATCATCATGTGCCAATCACCTCAATGTTGTTCCTATTAGCAATCTGAAATGCATTTTCCGATTTCCCCCCTCCACCACAGCTCCACCTCTGCATAGATCTGCTACGGGGGTTACACGTATGTTCTATTTGCAGCAGCAGTGGGTTATATTGTTAGACAGCAAATACTGGCAGTTGCGAGTCTCTGTACTTGCTCCGTACCAATAATCAAAGCAGCAGCGGCGTAACAGATCTATGCCACCAAGACCAAACACGTTAACATTGCCATACATTCATATTCATTATCATACTTAATCTCTCCGAGTGTTGTCATAATAGAATTGCTGAATTATTGTAAGTAACTTTGCTACTTAATATCTACTAACACTTTATTTTAATGGACTCTCGACCGATGTTATACTGACTGTAAGTAACCTAGCAACTACATTTCAAACCACATACATTAAACCTAAACTATGGCTGCGTCTGAAATCGCATAATTCCATACTATATAGTACAGTAATAACAGTATGCGAGCAGAGTAGTATGTCTAAATTCATAGTATTGGAAAAACAGTAGGCGAGAAGAACTCAGGTGACCTACTACTTCTGGCGAGATTCTGAAGTGCACATCCAATGGACACTATGCTATCCCATGAGAGAATTCATGAGTGGGATTGAAGCGATGCAACTGACCTGGGTAGGTCATGTGATAATGACTAATGGCAGATGTAGTACATCCGAATTCCATTCATACTCACATTCATGCTATATAGAATGTACTTTTCTAACCGTCATCTAGTACTCGGGTAGTAGGGGATTTCTAACAGTCTGAAAATATTCAGTTGACATGTTGTTACACCGGGAAGAGGCCTCGGGGAAGACCCAGGACACGCTGGAGAGACTATGTCTCTCGGCTGGCCTGGGAACGCCTCGGGATCCCCCCAGAGGAGCTGGAGGAAGTGTCTGGGGAGAGGGAAGTCTGGGGTTCTCTCCTAAGACTGCTGCCCCCGCGACCCGGCCCCGGATAAGCGGTTGAAAATGAATGAATGAATGTTGTTGCTATAGTTACTTATAGTTAGAGCAATCTCTAAAATGAGCTATCACAATAAAGTGTAACCAGAAAGTTGTTGGAACCAATGTTGAAAGCGATCTGTTTAATGCAGCTTTGCTTAGTAAAACTGTGTAAAAAAAAATTTTAAATCCAAAAAAAAAATTTGGTCATTCAAAAAATTTCATCTGAGATCTTTATCTTCGTTACTTATCTTTGCTCCCGTTTTAGGTCCCGTGATGATGTCACTGAGGCCTGGAAGTAAACTGGACACATATGTAGAGATGGGTTTGAGGAAAAGCCCAACGGAATCAACAGAGACGCACATTTCCCGCAGTCAGCCTGGGTTGTCGCAGCTCATTCAGCGGCTAGAGGCCAAAGATGGAAACGGACGCAAAGAATCCCACCCTACATTATTACTCCCATCCACAGAGGAAAACAGCAGTTCTGCAAGCTATGTCAGCAATGGACAGTTACCTGATTCCACACACTGCTCACCACCAAAAACAGAGAATGAGGTAAGCTTGTGCTAAATATAATATAGCTTTATACTGACCCATTATCCACATTAACTAAGGACATTTTTCCATCTGGTATGAACTCAAGTATGAACAAAATCGTGTTAGGGATCATATGAGCAGGCGAATGAAAAAGGATGTGGAAGGAAATTACAATATTAGTTTTATCCCATGTGTTTTGGTGATTTGCAGTATCCAACCAAACAGACTTTATAGTCTCTGCACACACTTCTGGTGTGTATATAATGTGTTTATTTCAGAAGGAACTATATATGTACTTTATTTTCAAGCGTCAGTATTTTTGCACATATAGATTCAAATGCACAGCCTTGCTCAATGCAATGGCATTTTCTTGTAGCACACTGCTGTTATGTCTACCACTGTTCTTCCATCATAGTTATATTTTATAGGGAAGCCAAAATGTTCTGATACAGTTGATGACAAAATGATACAAAATAATACAAAGTAATTAGCTCTCCTGGGGCGACACGGTGGCTTAATGGTTAGCACTGTCACCTCAAAGCAAGAAGGTCGCTGGCTGGGTCAGTTGGCATTTCTGTATGGAGTTTGCATGTTCTCTCCGTGTTTGTGTGGGTTTCCTCCACAGTTCAAACACATGCGGTATAGGTGAATTGAATAAAGTAAATTGGCCGTAGTGTATGTGTGTGAATGAGTGTGTATGGATGTTTCCCAGTACTGGGTTGCAGCTGGAAGGGCATCTGCTGTGTAAAACATATGCTGGATAAGTTGGCGGTTCATTCCACTGTGGCGACCCCTGATGAATAAAGGGACTAAGCTGAAGGAAAATGAATGAATGAAATGAGTGATTGGCTCACTTATGAAATTTTCATTTCTTTTTATTTTCTTAGTTCTGTTTAACTTTTTTCAACACATTTGAAACAAAATAGTTTTAATAGTTAATTTTTAATAACTAAATTATTTTGTCTTTACCATGTAGATACTTTTTCACTAGTTATTTTGCAGGATACTAGTATTTAGCTTAAAGTGCACTTTTAAGGCTTAACTATGTTAATTAGGTTAACTAGGCAGGTTCTATTAATTAGTATAAATAATAATATTGACCCTAAAATGTATTTTATTCCAGCCAAACTAAAAGAAAGAAGACTTTCTCCGAAAGAAAAAATATGATAGAAAAAAACTGTAAGCATTTCCTTGCTCTGTTAAACATCGCTTGGGAAATATTTAAAAAAAGATCTTGTCATAACCCCCAGTATTACTCCAGGGGGTTATTTATTACTCCTAATAAAAAACAAAATAAAATCATGGGTCATTATCTGAAGAGATAATGGATGGGATATTTTAACTACAGTAATTCAGTAGGTACACAACCATAGCAATACAAATGAGTTTCCCTTGACTTCTGGAAGTGCTTGAAAGTTCAAAAAAGCATATTAACTGTTGTCCACACAAACACATCTTTACATAAGGCACAAATGTGCCCTAAGGTGTTGCTGTAATGTCACTGTAATGTGTGTTTGTTTCTACATACAGCTACGGCAGATGTTTTATAAGCAGCAGGAAGAGATCAGAAGGATGAGGGAGCTGCTGAATCAGAAGGATGTCCGGATAAAACAGCTGGAACTGGAGATCAAAAATGTGAGAAACTCACAAGCCCCTCTTTGAGAGATACTGTAGTACATCACCACACTGTAAACGCCTTGTCTGCTTCACTAACATTGACTTAAGAACTTTCAGCCTCATGAATTTTGCTGTAAAGATGCGGTCACTGATGCTTGGCGAAATTTTGCAGGCAAAACTTTTAACAAGAATCCATGCGATTGGGAGCGAAGAAGTTTACATTGCAGATTTCAGTTGTTGTTTTTTTTCCCCAAGCTGTCCAACAGAATAGCTGCTTGACTACATTATTGACAATGGACCTTCTAACCTGTGAAATTTGGTGGAATTTTGGCCAATGTGACCGCACCTTAGGGAAACATGTGGGCTACATTCCCATTTCTAATATCTCTTTATGGAAAGTCATTCCTTGTATGCACATTTTGTGCACATGAATACTGTACAACCTCCGTGGAAGTTTTTGTTTTTTTTACACTTAAGCACTATGCAAACATTTTTATTTTCAGTTGTGATATTACTTTTTTATGTATTTTTGTTTGTTTATTTTAAAAAATTGCCTAAATTATGTGTTTTTGTTTTATAAATTAGGTTATTTCAGTTTATTCTTGGATATGATTGTAACAGGAGAATGTTCTATTCAATTCATCTTCTATTTAATTTATGAGTCCTATGGCAAAAGATAGTAATGCAACTGAGACATAATTGGAAATATAAGTCTCATGTTTGAGATATTGAATTTTTGTTCTGTTTTCAAATGTGGTTTAAAGAGTTCACAAAATCCCAGCATGCACTGGTGAGGCACTATGGCTGGGATCACACAATGTTAAGTCACGTAATCATGCATATTAGCTAGCTGTGAACTGCCAAACTCATCAAAATGCACGAATCTACTACCGTATTATAATGGTTTACCATGTTTCACTCAAAACGTTTAAGTTTGGCCAGTTTAAATCATTCTCCTATTAGGAGCTCTTGTTTCACAAATTTGGAAAAGCCATATTTTTTTAGAAATGATTTTAATAATGTTTTGTTTACATGAGGATCCGTACGTGCACACATCAGAATATATATATATATAAGATGTTAAATATGCTATTTTAAGTGTTGTTGCTCAAATATTTGCTTATTTACTAAACGTTGTTCAAACACCCTTGATTTCAGTCTCTTCTTTTTGAATCCTACAATAAAAAAGAGAAATGAATCAGAAAAAAGAAAGAATCAGATTCATAGTACAGTAACATTTGACATTAAGGTTTTTGTTAACTATATTAATATGAAAAAAACTGCAAACAGTACTTCAGTATATATTTTCCTGAGTTTGTTCAACCATTTACTTCTACTGCATCTAGATATCTTATACGATGTTAATTTAGTTCATTTAAATATTTAAATTAATTTTTTTTTATTTATTAAAAAATTCTGTTGGCAGTATTAGTTTACATGACACGGTTAAATGTAATAGGTTGACTTTACGTAGGAAACTGATTGCATTACACTTAGCAAGTAAATAAACTAAATAAACTCAGTAAATAAACTCATCATTTTTAAGTTGCTAAAACTTCAAATGAGTATTTGTAATTTAGTCCAGCACACAAAGAATCGTTGAACTTAGGATTTAACTCATAAAATTTTGTTAAACCTGCTAAATTTAAGCCAATCAGTTTCCTAAGTAAAGTCAACTATTTTTTTACATTTTAAAGTTAAGTTTGGGACATGAACAAACAATGATCGATAGACAGACAGACAGACAGATAGATAGATAGATAGATAGATAGATAGATAGATAGATAGATAGA
>CAIGQW010054471.1:8757656-8793828 GCA_903798125.1 Danio choprae
TGAAGTCTTTTATGCAATTTTTAACACATAAAAACAGCTGCTAGAAAGGAAGGTTCACGGGCGATCTTTATCTCACCTCAACATGACTTATTTGTCTTATTTAAGTAATTAATTAATTAACCACCAGCTACTAGAGCTATTGAGAAAATAAGTGAACATTATTTTCACACTGGCAGGAAAGAAAACGATCTTACCTCAAGTTCTTACATTTATTTGGGACCAAACTTGTAAGGGTGAAAATTGTGCAGTAGCATTGAAATAGCACGCACGCACGCCCGCGCACACACACACACACACACACACACACAGAATTCCCACGCTTTGACAAGCAGCAGATTCAAGGACTTTTTAAATCACCATTAATTTTAAATCACGCACCTTTGTAATTCGACCCCAGCAATAATGATAAAATGTGCATTATTTGTCAGTGTTATTATACACAAGATATATATATATATATATATATATATATATATATATATATATATATATACACACACATATACCCACACACACAATTAGTTGCAAAAATAGTCAGGGCAGGAATGTTAAAAGTTTAATTCAACTAAGTTTAATAGCTTATTTTGTACCAACACTTTGTATTACAAAATGTTTTACTGTTTATATTTAAGAGATCCACCTCAGTCTTACTACAGGCCTTGAATACGGAATTAAATAATTAGAATTGTCCATAATCAACGTTCTATCTAGGAAACGACCTATTTGTGCATTATGAGAAAGGTGGTGTCATTTTACTTCAAAGAAACTTCAAGGTTCTTTTTCTAATGAAATTCTGGGGGGGGAAATGGATTTTCCCAGCATTCTAATTTGATTTTTTTCTGTAAATTGTCAACTTTTCAGCTTTTGAAGATGAAGATGGGTTAGGGGATCAATTAAAAATGACCAAACACACAAATAATCTTGCCTTGAAGCTGCAAAGTACATATATCATATATTTTTTAAATCAGCCAGAAACTACAAGTACACTAATATATAGACATTGTAACTTTTTTTTTTAAAGACTTCCTATGACCTTTCCTCATTCTTAAAACATTACTCGTTGTTTCAATGGGTGTGCGCTTCTCAAAGTCTTCCAAGACAAGTTAACACACTGAATATTTAAACCCATGTTATGTTGGCTTACCCTGAAATCCACTGTAACAGGCTTTTAAAATACTAGTTTTGCATAAATTTGGTACATTTCTAAATTTAAAAAGCAGTAAAATTGCAGGGTGTATTTGATTGGTAGGGAAAATGTTTTAAGGGGTTGAGAAAATAAATAAATAAATAAATAAATAAATAAACAGTAGGAAAAAAAAGCCACAGCAGCATGAAAATGATCGGTGTTCATGTACATCTGATAAATAATGACTACTTTCCAGCTGCCCTACAACTTTACATTGTGCAAATGATTGTCTTCAACCTCTCGTTGTCAGCCTTCAAACAAACAAAATAAAATGACAGAGAAATAGGAGAGCGAGCAAAGCACAAAATGTTATTTTATTTACAAAGTTTTTGTCTTACAGAAAGTAAAAATGTAGCTACAACCTTGATTTGCGCCACAGGCTGCCACACTAAAATGATGGCCCGCTTGTCACACAGTTGCTATAGCAATCTGGGAAATTTGAAACAAAAACTAAATGGGTAGAAAAAGTCAACAAAAGAAAATAAAGAAGAGGGAAAAAAAAAAAAACACTTTCAACAAAATATTAAAAGCACAGACCCAGAACTAAATAGCAGTCCCCAAAGTCCCCAGAGGTTTGGAAACACAAACGGGCAGGGGATTGACAGTGGACTTGTGGAATGCCGAGTAAGCCAGCGATCCAGAAGGCTTTCATTCAGCTCGTAGGCTCCATATGAACAGCTCCACCCGTCCGGTACAGTCTTGCCCCCACAGGGAGCTTAGCTTTTGCTTGGGTAATGGGGCAGTTGTGGAGGGGTAGGAAAGTTGATGGGACAGCGGAGTTGGTGAAAAAAAGAAGGAGAGGGAAGGGTTGGTAACAGAGTTGTTCATTGGCTCTTAATCATCCTCCTCATCATCCTCGTCGTCTTCATCATCTGCTTCTCGTTTTCTCTTCTCACCCTTTGCTCCTTGCTCTTCTTCTGAGCAAAGCAAAATATTGCTTACTTACAAACCAAAGGAACCAAATTCAAGTCATTAAATCAAAAACATGACTCACCATCATCATCGTCGTCGTCATCGTCATCTTCATCATCGTCTACTTCTCCATCCTGACCAAAGTCTTCCTCCTGTCATCAACAAGGCATTGGAATTAAATAGGACTTTAAGACTGCAAATACGCAACACAGAAGTGAACTTGTACCTCATCCTCTCCACTGCCATCCTCGTCATCCTCCTCTCCTTCAACCTCGTCTTCATCATCGTCCTCATCTTCCTCTTCGTCAAAATCCTCCTCCTCTCCATCCTCCTCGTCCTCATCTTCTCCTTCTGTGTTTAAAGTGATATTAATGAACATCTGCAACCCCTGAACAGTGGCTGAAAACCCTGAACCTGTCCCTCACACTGACCCTCATCATCATCGTCATCCACTCCATCGGCTTCTCCATCAGAGTCTGATGCCTCTCGGTCATCCAGATCGTAGCCGTCCAGATACGTGAGCTGTGGAAGGAGCTTGAAGACGCTTTCCCGGTAGTCATTCAGGTTTGTGACTTCACAATTGAAAAGGTCAAGACTCTTCAGATGGTCGAGTTTTTTCTGGCAAAGAGAACAGATTTATCACAAAACTGGACAACTTCCACTTTTTTAACCAATTCTTGTTGGGGAAAGCACATGTTTTGTACAAAGTTCAGGCAAGAATTAAAGTCACTCAGTCTATTTTTTAAAGATATTTTAAGAAATGTCAGTTTTGTCTGTGTGTGTGCCCAACTAATTGTACACAAAATAAGTTTAAATTACCAAGTATTTTGTTTAAATAAATGTATATTTTAATAAAGAAAGTCAGTCAGTTTGGAACAACATGAGGTGCATTTTTGATTTTGGGTGAAGTCACTTTAACCCTGTAATACCTGATATGAATTAACAGTATTTTTTTTTTAAATACAAATTTACATTAAAAAACAAAAAAAAAAAAAACAACAGAAACATATATACTTGTACAAGAAAATGTAAGATCAAAGTTTTTGTAAGATTTAACCATTAGTTTTATTGTTAAGGATCAAAGCTCTGTAGTTTAGCTGTGACAATATTCACATTTTTTAGAATGGATAGATAATTAAGTAAACCCAATTTGTTTCAATCCATTAATTGTTTCTTAAAAATATTACAAACTTTTAAAAATGTATTCTAACATTTACTAATTGAAAAGGTAAAAATATTGTAGCAAATGGACACTTGTAGACCCTTAATAAACCGATTTCACCAATCAGATGAAAGGGATGCTGTGTACATCACATTGTATGCCAAATCGTACATGATAATTTAGAGATATGCATCAGCTATGACACAAGTTAAGCTGCAAATTTCAATATGTAAAACCATAAGCTAGTTTGAAAAAGGAAGTGTGTACAAACCAATGGTTCCAATGTGCTGATGTCTTTCAGTTTGTTGCCGCTTAAGTTTAGATGTGTGAGATTGGGGAGTTTTTCAGCTAAAACGTCAAGGCCACCTGAGATTCTGTTGTCACTGAGTTCCAACTGAAAATTACAATACATCCATATCAGAACACATAACATATTGAACTTTTAAAAGACAGTAAAGAATAAGAGAACTGCTTTAAGTTACCTTTTTAAGTTTTCCGAGTTTAGGAAGGTTGGATACTGAGAGCAGACCAACGTTTATCAAACTTAGAAATTCGAGATTAACAAATTCTGCTGTGAGGCCTTCAATTTTCCCTTCATTTGATCTGCAGTTGTCGAGGACAAGCTCTCGTACCTAGATTGAACACAAGTTATTAATTACAAATAATAATTAAATGCTGTTATGCAATATTAACAGACTTCACCTTAATAACAACAACAATACACAATCATGATTCCAATCAATTCACATTTTGAATTTTGACTTTTCCAAAAGGGGTGTTGGACACGTTGGCCATCATGGCATGATCTATGGAGGCGACAAACTATGCAGTTTTTTTTGTAGTTTCTTAACTAGATCAAACTAAGCACAGCCATTGTAAACACATTTGTCTTAAGGTGTAGTGGGAATTTTGACATTGTGAATTTCCATATGCGTGTTCGACAAGACTGTAGTCAACAAACTAACATGAAAACCAGTGAATGCTGTTTGTTAAGCGGTTGCTGCTGCTGCTGTTGTATGGCCCTGTGGCTCAGACTGTCGCAGCCAGTCGCCAATGAGAAAACAGCAGATTACACGCCGACAGCCAGACAACATGGACTTATATCCGAAAGACACCACCGTCTTTTGTTCAGTTTTGTTTGACAAACTACAAATGGAGGGCATTTAGGAGCTTGTGTAAGATGGAAGCGATATGTCGGTGGCGTATTCCTGCAGCGAAAGACGAAGACAGAGCGGAAATTAGTGAGACAAAAATGGAGAGTTTCTTTCTCTCATGACAACATGGCGCCTCCTTAGATAGCTTGTGTTGCCTGAAAAACTACACATTAAACAAAAGTCAAACGCTGCGTTTGAAAACATGTACTATATGCTGCCGGCTATCAGGGCAATATTTTACGCGGCATTTAGTGGATTTTTAGAACGGATCAAACATTTGTGCCGGTTTGTCATATCAAGCTAGCACATGTAACGTTAGCTTCTTTTTACCCAGTCGCTGTTTTGGTCTCTACAACTGTTATGCTATATTGTAGACTATTAAAACGTTTAAAAAAACAATCAACGCGATTATTTATCGAGTATAATGGTTAGTGTGATCGGTAGTGGCGCGTGGGAAGTAATGGCGGGAATCGGCGTCTCGCAACATCGAGTAACAATTTAACGAATAAACAACACAGGCTTTTTTTAATAACTAATACATGTGCTAATATTACACGTTTTAAGGTTACTTGTGAGCATTTCTGGTCAGTCTGAAAAACTAAACTTTTCGAAAAGAATAAACAATTTATTCATATATTCGACAACCCTAGCTGCCCTTTAGAATACAATTCATAACGCGACTGTATGTTAGTCAGATTATACATTTTATTTTTTTTAATCGGGTTTCTTATTATTTCTAGTTAAAAAGAATAGCTACGCCGTAGAGCGACGGAGACCTAAATGGTACTGTATTTACGCAAATGTGTTAGTGTATGGTTATCTTCACAGAATATCTGATTTATTACTTTAGCTTTTAAGTGCCTGTAATAAAGGGCGCCTCATGTTAGCAACAAACATGGCCACCACGGTGAAATAAACCATCCCATCCATATCCTTCCACGCCGATGTTAAAATGAGCAGATATTAAGGATAAAAAGAATACTCGTATCCAGCGTGGGGGGCTTGAAATACGGCAATAATGCCTTCATTCAGCTTTTCAAAGTAACTACTGAGTAACGTTATAACTGGCTTTTTTCATGACAAAACGATACGAATGAACATTAATGCAGTAGATATACACGCAGTACTTTCTCGTTTAACGTTAACTCTTTACCAGGGGCATTACACCCATGTGCTTACCATTAAACTACACACAGGTCCGTGGAAGTAGAAAGTAGCAAGGCTAGCGTGGCTGAGCACAAAACTAAAGGTTTGCCTCAAAATTACTCACATCAGATGGTGTCCTGTTCCTGAGCTCCAAATGAATCCTCTTTTTCATGTCCATTTCGCCCCTTAAAAGTTGGACTCTTCCCTCTTGGCTTCTGGAGGAATTTCTGTTCAGCCCAAAAGGTAGAAAGATGCCTTAATGGAGGGAGAATATGGGACTGTATAATGATCTGAGCCCAGCGCCAAGTTACTCTGGGAGAGCAGAAACCATGGAGGGAAACGGCGCTGAAACTAATATATACTCAATAGCGCCATCTCTGGCCAAGCGCCCCCACTGCAGCCGAGTGTAAGATCAAACGCTGCTGCATTACAGTATGTGACATGAAAAGTTTGTCTCAATTTGATACTTTGTACTATTATTACTTTATACTATTATTGGCTGTACAGTTCTATTTGATGTCATTTATTGCCTTATCAATAAAAGTTTGGTTTTAAAATCCTTTTAGGGAACTTGAATTAGTCATACACCAAACTCATTTTGTTTTTTGAAAGATTGAAAGTTAAAATATTGAGTTAAAAATTGTGTGATTAAATTGTGCACATTGAAATAAATAAATAAAAAATCATTGTGTGCATTAAAATGTGTTAGCATCAATGTCACTTAATTTCAGTCAGACAATTTGTTATTTTTAATAATGTTGTTTAAGTTTCACTAAAGAAATAAATCTTTGTGTATTGTTAAAAGGAACACTCTCCTTCCATCAGCCACATAAACATTTAAATACATATTTTAATACTTAATTCAGAATTTATAATTATACAATGATAAATGTAGTTAAGTTAACAATAAATTGTGTTTTGGTAGATCAATGGTAGTATCACTAAGTATAACTTGTAGTTTGTATTAGGAGTTTAAAGTCTTCTAAAGTGATCTTTGTGTTTTAGGATTTTATTAGTTTTTTGATAACATACTTTATTTAACGTTATATACTGAGCCAAAAAGAATATTATGATTTTAATGTTACAAAGAAACTCGTAATCTTCAACAAGTTCACTTTCTGTCCACTAGGAACTTGCCAGGAGAGGGCATCATTTTGTTTTTTTGCCTCTACATTGTCTCATCATTCAGGTCTTTCATATCTTTCAGTATGGCGAGAATTTTTTTGAAGCAACTTTAAGCATAAGCAAAATAAGGCTGACAAAAACCACAAGGAGAGTCAACAGCAACTACATTGTTTAAAACTATACATTTATGTAATATTTTAAGGGAAAATGTAAAAAAAGAGCTCTAGATATAAACAAGCTGTACTGACAAAAAAAGTACAGTGGTAAAATAGCCTTCACAGTAGAAATGTGATAGTTTAAATACAAATGTACAGAATTATGAGAACCCGTAACCCAGTTTTAGCAAGCGCTGTATGCCAACATGATAAGAGATTTGTAATTGTAGTGTCAGGCATTTCATTATAAAGTCCAATGATCTACACAGTTGTAAAATGGCCAAAGAATGAGGCTGTTTTGTACAGTTTCCAAACATTCCAGTGCTCCAGAACAAAAATTAAAAAACAACTCAAAATAAGCAGCAAAACAGGACCAGTTTCAAGAGTCAAACCCCTTCCATGACTTTTCTGACTACTGCAATCTTTGAACATTTACTTCATGCTACAAAGAACTGGAGGCTTTTTTTATTATTTTTTTTTACAAAGAATAATGCAATATCCCACATACAGGCTTCAGCTGTTCTGCAGGCGCCGTGCTATTAAAATGCTGTTCGGTGTTAGTGTTATTTTGGATGATAGTGCAGTTAATTATAGCACCGGGAAATTAACTTTTATGAAATTAAATAGAAGGTAATGGAGGATGTATTTTAAGTGTAATGAATTTACAATAAAATTTACATTTTTATTTACAATAAATGCAGAATATTTCATTCATTAACTATAAAACTGTCTATCTAAATGGCGGGAGAGAAGTTCTGTACTCAATGTGTTTTGACATGATTGTGAACACACCCAGAATGTGAGCGATGGCGATAACATGGTTATGTCAAGAGCAGGACTTTTACTACACTTTTGAGTATTCAAATAACATGGAAATACAGAATGCAGACACAACTTTAGCATCTGTTTTTTTTTTTTTATTCACTTTCAAAATAGATTTATTGTGGGTGGGATGTTTTAATTGTTAATTGTGTGTTAAGACTTGTGTTAAGTGTAAAGCGAAAGTTTTTGCTTCATTTATTAATTTGTGAATAATCTTATGCATTAAGTATCTGTGTTATATGAGATCCTTGGATCATGTTTAGTGAAAAAATGACGGAGTAATTACAAATACGGATTATTGATGTGTACAGGACAATGTTAGAAGAAGGTTACGAGAACATTCCCTGAAATTATCATCCTATAGAAAATTCTAATGTTCATCAATTTTACCCAAAACATTCTGGCCATAGATATGTTTACATAGATGGCACACTCAGCTACTCCAGACCTCTTGATGTGTCCAGCCTGAGATCAGTACTTTCTTATTGTACTAAAGTGAAATACAGTTTATAAAGAAAGTCAATTCTACAGCACTGGAAAAACAGTGCTTCGATGCCCTACTGCTTCCGTGTGCATGGACATGTTACTATTCCATTATGTTGTGGGACAGGATTTCTGAATGGCAGAGAATTGATATAACTGATGGTAACAACATGGCATCCGAAATAACTTTTTACTACTAAAATTAACACTATGGCAAAAAGGTCAAATTTAATTGTAGTACCTACACGAACATTATGCGATTGAAAGTTTGATTTCTACATTAAACTATGTTTTCCAAGATGCTTCAACATTGCACAGCATTTATTTGTAAAACAAAAAAAACAACAGCAAATCATTTATTGTTACCACATTATTGTTTCGCTTTAATTTAGCAAAATCCTCTGCTTAAGTCTATTACACATACAGTACACAGAGTCAGCTTGATCTTGAGTGGTCAGATTCTGACCATTCCATTATGGTGGACATCTTTTATATGGGGCTCTACACACAGAACTGTCAGAGCAATCTGTTTAAATAAATCTATGGTCCTGGTAAAAAAACAAAACCTGTGGATTGGCACTTGACTCGTTTGTTGTCCATCCTGGACTTTTGATTTTAGTGTCAACAGTAACTGTCCATTCTTTAAAACCTAATCAGGAGAACCCTCCTTAACTCCTGTGATATATAAATGACTTAATATGACAGTCACAAACAGACCTTTATGATGTTATAATGTTCTAGATATCAGTATTTGTCTAGATCAATCTAGATTATTTTTAACCCAATGCTAACCTTTAGTAATAAAAATTTTTGCCGATCATTTAGCTACATGTTTGCTTATGGCCCTTGACCAAGTCAAAAATAGCGGTCATCTCTCATGACGACAGACAAACAGTCAGATAAATGTACAGGCAGCCAGCACCATGACCTCCTTTTTTCACTTTCTTCTGTGAGTATTGTGCCAAGTCCTCCACCTTTGCAAATAAGATAAGAGCACAACTGCAAGAACTCTCCCAGCACCACGGTAATGTTTAACCAGATAATTATTCTCTTAGCGGCATGAAAGTAAGCAGGCAGTTTTTTTTTTCTTCAGCACTGTCATTTCAAATCTTCATATTCATGTGACAGGACTACAAAATGGAAGACCCGTTGGAGAAAGAGATCCCACCAACTGAAGTAAAAGATTCAGATGAAGGTAGGACTTTTAAACCTTAACATTAAACATGAATCACTCTTTTAAGATCAGCTTGACCTTAATTTATGAAATTATTTCATTACTGTGTGTAATGTTGACAGTTTAGGAAATCATGATTAAGAAAACTTTTATGAGTAGTTTTATAATCAAGGCAAACCGTGCCTTGTATTTCCATGTATATGTTGTACATGTTTTTTTTTTGTTATTTGCAATAATGCGATATTTGAAAAAATAGATCCCAATTGTACGTACGTACACACACACACACAAAAATCTACATTTCGTATGAAACATGCATTGAACACCCCTTTTTTCCACTGGTGTATTATTGGTTGAACTAGCTTAGCTAATGCTACAAAGTAAACTGCAAACCTTGCAACATGCAGGCAAAACAGAAAAAGACTGAGTGATTTGTTTGTTTGCTAGGAGGAATTCGGCGGCGACTCAGAGACAGAGACCTGTTGAAGAAACGAAAAGCAGAGGCAGAGGAAAAAGCAACCAACCAGTGGGTTTATGGGTAAAGATAGTGTTAAATGAGGCCAATAAAAGCACTGGAAGGGCTACTGAGCCGTGATTATATTTATTTTTCAATTCATATCACATTGTGATACTGTGATGCACTATGCATATATGTGGTGTAGTCATTCAAATAATGTTTCCTAACATTGACTGCAGGGCACAAAGCGTTAAAAGAGTCAAAAAGAGAACCACTACTGGCACTCCTGGAAGGAAAGGTCGACCAAGAAAAGAACCAGTAGTTATTACAGAAGACCTTGGTCTGGCGCAGGAAGTAGATCCTTCTCCCATCACGCTTCCTGTCACAGAAGCGGAATTGCCCACAATAGTAGAGATAAAGTCTTTGCAACAAGTTGAGCCACAACCAGAACTGCTGCCTGTGGAAACAATAAGTGAAAAACCTCAAGAGGGGTTTTTGATTGAGGATCTGGGGCCAGACGAGGAGGAAGACATGCCTCAAAAAAGCCTTGTCATCGATACAGGTATTTGCGGAAACACCTTTTTCAGGAATGGCCCCTATTTATTTATGGATGATTCACGTCAGAACAAATTATTGTCCATTGTGTATTTTTTAGGAGACGACGACAAGCCCTATACTGATGCGCCTGAACAGATCTCAATGCCAATGTTTGCTCCAGCACCTGATTCTTCTCAAGCAGATAACATAAGCCTAACTGAAAATTTTCTTTTCTGAGCAACTGCTTTCTATCAGGCCCGTAGCCAAAGGGGGTTTGGGTAGTTCGGAAGACCCATCCCTCACTGACAGAGGTCCAGAATTTGTCCTATACATGAGCTCTTTTGTCATATTTTTTACTGCTATAAATAATGAAAATAACCCATCGAAAAAGGTTTGAAGACCAAGCGGAATCCTCTGTTGGCTGTCGTTTCGCTTGTGACTAATCAGTTTTGGCCAATGCTAACAAATATTTTCATTTTATAATCTGACGTAAGAGAAGTCAATCGCTACTGCATTGTTTTTAAACAGAGAAAACATTTTACAAGTAACTTTTATTCGAAATCTGGGACCTTATACTTGAAACAAAAAATGAGCAATAAAAAGGTGTGAACCACCAAAAGTGGACCATATTGAAATTGATTTAAATACTATTTTGGCTATTGTTGTTACAGTTTTTAACTAAAAACATTAACAGATTCCTATTTTTTTCTAATGATATATGATGTAATAAATTTGTCTTTTAAAAGTAAGTATTATTTCATATTTCTTTATTATAAATCTTTAGGGATTTTTGGTACATCAAAAGGTGTGGTTATGATGACCATCCGACAAGCTAATTCAGCTAAAAATAATGCTTAAAATGTCACTAAAATGCAGTATTTAAATCTCATAATTAAATAGAAAATGAGGCTGCATAAAAGGTCCACTTTTTGAGGAAAAAGAACCACCCCTTTTACCAGGCTGGCTACGGGCCTGTCTATGGAAAAATACATTTTATCTCAAAGGATTTTAAAACCTGAAACAAGAACAAATGTATATTTATTCAAATTCTTAATGTTTTTATGTACATATATATGCCACTCGTTATTACTTGCAGTCAAATACAAACATTAACTAGATACATTAAGAAAATAATTGTTTGTTAGTTGTTACATTAAGGTTCTTTTGTGCCCCCTAGTGATTGTAAATTGCAAAGTAATATTTTGCCTCCATGACATATAATCTTTGTTTAGATTGTGTTTGTACAACTGACTATTTTAAAATAAACGAATTTTATATTTTGTCCTTGTCTACAGTAATTTCTGAACTGGATTACAAAACCGTCCTCCAACAAAAATCAGTTTCATTTGCATTTGTGGTTAAGAATTTCAGGTCTTCACTAGAAATGCACTTATTCAGCAAAATCGTAAAATGCATTTAATAGTAATTACAACAATACACAAACTATAGAAGAATGAAAACAAATATTATGATTTTTAAAATAAGAAACTCCAGGTAATACTTTCTAGCCCTTTTTTTAAATGCAGGCACACTCATTAGAGAAAGTAGCCAATGATGTAAATAATACATTTTTTACAAATTAATTTAATGATGGATTTCCTGTTGCTACTCAAGGACAAAAAACTAAATGATCCCCAATAAGATCAAATAAAGGGATAGTTCACTTAAAAACAAAAATTCTCTCATCATTTATCCTCATCTCATTCTAAACCTATGGAAATATTTTGAGGTTTTGGTGTTGTTTGTAGTCCAAATATTTAAAAATTCTAAAACCAGACATTTTTCCAGCCAAGTCAACATTAAGTTTTTCCTTATAACAAACTAATAATTACTTGATTATTTTATATTAATATTATATATATTATTTGTTTTATTGTTATAACTAGATTATTTAGCTTGTTTTAAGGAAAAACCCTTTAAAAAAAAAAAAAACAAGACAAATGTTTTTTTTTACTCGTCTAGAAAATGCTTTTTGATTTTGAGTTTTTGTTATTTTGGAAATTGTATGTAAATACGTATGTTCATTTTTTTTTTTTATTAAAAAAAAGAAAGTCATAGGTTTGTAATGACACAAGCGTGAGTAAATGATATACTTTCTTTTTTGTTGAACCTATCATTTTTATCAAGAATGCATGAATTGAACAAACCTCACAAAGCATTTGTGGGTTCTGAACTCTGCACTGGTTTGACTCTAACGACTTCAGCAAAACCATCTCCAAACCAGCAGGTGATGTCGGCTGTGTCTAAGGTGAAGAAGAACAGGCGGTCTTGACAACGTGTGCGACGATAAACTGATCTGGGGTCAGCTGACAGAATGCCAATGATGGCTGCCACTGCTTCATCTGGTCCT
Source organism: Danio choprae (assembly GCA_903798125.1). Classification (NCBI taxonomy): domain Eukaryota; kingdom Metazoa; phylum Chordata; class Actinopteri; order Cypriniformes; family Danionidae; genus Danio; species Danio choprae. The sequence goes on from CAIGQW010054471.1 coordinate 8,770,320, forward strand.
TTCAAGAACTGGAACCTTGGTCTTGTGCCATCTATTAAATGAAAAAAAAGAAAAGAAAATTCAATTAGGAAAATGACAACTGCATTTATAAGTAAAACCTTAAAGGAACACTCCACTTTTTTGCAAATAGGCTCATTTTACAAGTAACCTAGAAGGAAACAGTTGAATTCAGCTATTTTTACATCCATTCAGCCAATCGTCGGGTCTGGTGAAAGCACTTTTAGCTTAGCTTAGCATAAGTCATTGAATTGGATTAGACAATTAGCATCTCGCTCCAAAAATTAGAGGCAATGAAGGGACTGCAGTGGGGCAATATTATTATGCAGTGACTGAAAAATAGTTCACAGCTGGGTAAGCATGTAATAGCGCTGCATAATATCATTGTACCTGCTGCAGCCATGGTAAGGCATCAAAGTTGTTTGATTATTACGCTGAAATGAGAGTATAGTTACTAGCCATATCTGTCTAGAAAATAGCAACTTTTCATTTTGTCAATACAACCACAGACGAGTCAAACGTTAGATAAGAAACTGATCAAAACTCTTTTTTTATTTTTGAAGTGAAAATGGTCTAATTCAATTCAATTCAATGCTTTATGCTAAGCTAAGCTAAAAGTGATCCCACCAGACCTGGAGATCAACTGAATTTACTGAACTGTTTAACTCTATGGGAGTTGTAAAATAAGTCTATTCCCAAGAAAGTGGAGTGTTCCTTTAAGTATCAAAAAGATGTAATACCAGTACTGTCGCAGGGAACAAACTCTTTGAGCTCTTTCTCAGCATTCGCAGTAAATCGCACATCAAGTTTGCTGATAGGAGGTGATCTGACCCAAGCAGCGATAGCACTGTAGTCTTCAAGTCCAAATTTAAGACTAGATGAATTTAAAGAGATTGTATCATCTGAAGTCCCTTTAGAAGTATCCGTGTTTTTTTCCTCGGTTGGATTTTCAGTGAAAACATACTGTTGTTTGAGATAGTTTTTAACCTCTGCTAGCACATCAGTCTCACCACTGGATCCAGGCCGCTCTAACTGAGAGCAATCTGAAGCAGTAACTGGACAAAATCTGAGCTCTGAGGAAAGTTCAGATGACGTCTCTGAGGTGTCTAATTCTTCATCTAGATCCCTCAATTGTGGCATCGGAGGGTCGGTGAATGATGATGTTTGTCTATATTCACTGGTATCCTCTATCCTTGTTTTAGGAGAATCGTAGTCTGGAATATATGGCTTGATGTCCAGGACAGGAGTTCCAGCAATAATATCAACCCCTGACAAGTGAAGTGTATGCCCTTTGGAAATAAAATTATAAATGATTACTATATTCAGCAGGTTAAATTAACTTTTGAAATCATTATTAATTATTTTAATCATGCTTCCTTATAATAATTTGATGCAGTATTTTATGAGGATTTAAAATGATTTCATGATTAATCATAATGAATTTGGCAAGCTTGATGGTACACATGTACCGCAAAAAAAAGGTAGTTCAACTAAAAATAAATGTTGATGAACTAAATGTGATGCAAAAATGCTATGCAAGGGGGCCAGAAATTATTTGACTTTCAGCTCTTTTATTAGTACCTTCTTTTATGTTCAACAGAAGAAATTCATACAGATATTGGACAACTTGAGGATAAACAAATGTTAACAGAAATTCTTTCTTTCTTTCTTTCTTTCTTTTTCGAACAATCCTTTACATAAATAAATCTATATACTTTCAATTGATAATAGCACAACCAAAAACAGCACATTTTCAGTTTAAAAACGGTTCTTAACTAAAACTAATAAATATTATTTTGTGTTATGAATCTAAAATATATATAATTTTTAAAAAATTACAAATTGGCTTGCAATACAATAAAAATATAAAAATAAAAAATATCTTATTAAAAAGCAAAATAAAGTGCTAAAAAACATACATATGCTCAGAGCACATACCGGAGTAATAAAAAGTAAATAAAAAGCCAGTTTAACATATTAATAAATATTATAATAAATATTATTTAAAAATTTAAATATCTGAATCAGACATAACTAGGAAATATATAATTATTGTAAAAATACTAACAAAATAATACAATTATATTAATTTACATTACTTTTTTATTTTTATTGTTCTAATGCACTTAACCGTTTTAATTTCAATCCTCTTAAGCTTGTAAAACTATGAAATTACCTTAATTGATTTTTGTTGGGACAACATGAAGGAATTGTGTGGAACCAAGCATTTTTAAAAGTGTAGTCCAGTAAAGTTGTGGTACCTGTGATTCCTTCAAGCTTAGCCAAAGTCAGCCCCAAAGCGTTGGGTCTGTGGGGGCTGCGTGTTGAGTACACCCCCACCTTTTGACCATTCAGACGGGGTGGCTTTACTTTGGCTTTATAGCTCATTTGCCCATTCTTATGGAAAAGGAAAATGATCCTGAGAATGAGAAAGAAAAAACAAACAAAAGGTTTCACTTCACATAAATGTGTTTCAATTGTCATTTATTAGGCCTGATCACTTGTCAGACCCATGAAGAAACATTACTGGGTACTGTTCAAATGCACTTGTAATGGTTTTCTTTTGTTTTTGCAGGTTCAACAGTCTAACTGTACGCCCTTGTTATCATTGGTATTTGGCTTCTCCCACTAGTCAAGTCACCACAGAGGAAATTGCAGTGAATATAGCACAGGTTTTTGTGTGCTGGGACACACACGTTTTCACACACTTCTAAGGTCTGTTTAGCATATCCAATCCACCAGAGCACCAAGAGAAAAACCACAGTCCATTCAACTACACTACTGCTATTTGTGGACAGTTTTATTGACACATTTGTATAATAAAAGCTTCAGTAAGTAATGCCTTATTGACCTGATTAACCAAGCTACATGAATGAAACCTAAATAGGAATATGTTAAATTATATTTAATATTTACAACTTAAAATAATGTAATTTAAACACTTCATTTTATTATATCACAGAAATGGATGATTTACTAATTGCATTTCATATATTAATTCCACTCCTATAAATTTAAACTAATTTTGTTTTACAGATGTTTTTGATACAGTTACACTATTCTGACCAGCAGGCATGTCCAATGTGGTGAATGATTTTGCAAAGAAACTAGATTAAGTTTTCCCATCTTTAGTGCACACACCTTAAAGGGATTCTGTTAATTACTCAGTCTCATGTCGTTGCAAACCCCTGAGACCTTCGTTCATCTTCAGAACACAATTCAAGATATTTTAGATGAAATTGAAAAGCTCTCTCATCCTCCACACACAGCAACAGCGCCCAAATGTTCAACGTCTATAAAAAGAACTAAAAATATTCAAAACATTCCATGTCACATTAGAGGTTCAACTGTAATCATACAAAGGTCCATGAAAAACTTTGTGTGCCAAAAAACTGTAATGATGGCTTTGTTCACCTTTGTCTTTTCTTTCTCATCAAGTCATCAAGATACGTGTTTAGTATTGTCATCAGAGTCACATAAAATGTTCTCGGATTTCTTTGAAAATATGTTAATTTGAGTTTTGAAGATAAACGAAAGTCTCATGGGATTTGAACGACATGAGGGAATGTAATTAATAACTGTCAGATTGTTCTTTCTTAAAGAAGTTAATTTTAAAAAATGGTTACAGAGATCAAATTATAACATTAATATGCATTTCTGGATTTTGTAAATGATGCCGGTCAACAAATCAGGGAAACAGGAAATGAGTTAATGTTTTCAACCAAATGTTTTAAAAAACCATAGATGGCCATTCTATACTGTGAAAGCGGTATACTCCTGAAATCATATTTGCTACACACCAGATATGCGAGTATTGTTCCAGTCCAACTAAGGAATGCTCAGGATTATTAAAGACTGATGGTTCAATCTTCAATCTGGCCCGTGAAGAACTGCATACAGTAGGCTGCCGTGGAGTTCCATTTTTCACCGCAAAACATGAACTAATGTATCCAATCGGTACCGTCTGTATTCGCCCTGAAATAGTCAAGAAAATATAATTTATAGACAATTAATAGACACATTTGACAAGGAAACAATCTAAGACTAACCTAGTTTGAGGTTGTTTCCAACCTTTGACTTTCTTTCTTCTGTTGAACAGAAAAAATGTTGGAAACCTACAACCCTTAATGTCCATAGTACTGTTTCCCTACAATGGAAGTGAATGGTTACAGGTTTTCAGCTTTAATCTAAATATTTAGTTTTATGTTCAACAGAAGAAAGAAATTCATAAAGCTTTGGAACCACTTGAAGGCAAACTATTCCTTCAACATGATAACAATATCTGAAAGTGAAAAGGGACTCCTTTGCTATTGATAGCCATTCAAGTATAATTTAAGAGTATAGTAGGATAATAGAGTAAGATGTTCTGCAACTCACAACAGGTACAGGGTTCATTTAGCCTAAAATTTAATTTGGAGTCAACTGCTGCATCAAAAGTGAACGCATTCCTTGTACCTTGCTCTAATAACTGATTCATTCCACTGGGGTTCTGAGACGGGCTTTTGCTTATTGATTGAGATCTGTCATCGTGTTTCCTGCAGTCTGTCAATATGGACCGAAGAGATGACATCTGCTTCTTATGCGCTCGTATAGATCCATCCATCTGCTGTCTGTTTGTTCAACAAACAAACCATTAAATGAATGGACATAATCATAACCACATACGTCAATCATGCTAATTTTAGAACCTACCTGAGATTTTTAATCTCTCTTCTCATTACTGATGCTTGCTGTGTCAGCTTTGTGGCATGTTCAGCACAACTACACACTGGTGACGACATTTTATGGACTCCTTAGTACAAATGAAACACTATCGGTTTAGTATTAGAGTCAAGAACAAGCTGAATTGTTTATTCCATCAGCTGCTCTACTTCCACTTCAGTAAGAACACGTGTTTTGCTGTTGGGAAGAAAATGTGCTGGACGACTAAACACTTTCACAACATTAAACGGCTGTTGTAATATACCGCCATCTTCTGTTTACTGTGCGATCAACAGGGTCGTAAATTCAAAGCGGTCTATTTTCTCAGTTTTGATTAGACTAAATTAGTTTGTTTATTCTGACCACTACAGCTATAAAAAAATCACTTCAACATTCTGATATCGTTGGATTTAGCCTACTAGTTTTAATAGGTAAGGGTTTGAGTAAAATATTAATATTGATTTTCAAATATCAAAATCAATTTTAAATATTGATTTCTTAACTCTGAAACTTTTATGAAACATTGTGTTATTTCTGTTGCAACAGACAAGCAAGCAAGCAAACAAACAAACAAGCGAAAACAAAAACCAGCAACCCTAAATGACAACATTTTCATTTTAAATTGGGAGAAAATTATGTTTAGTAACACTTTACTGTATCTTTTTCTGTCTCTTTTTTCAAATGTTCCAGTTTTTTTCTAAATTACACTTTACTGTATCTTTTCTAAATGTTCTAAATGTTTATAAATGTTGATCGGTGCAGATGGTTTTTGGCAAACTGTTATTGTTTACCAAATATAGGTGTTTTTTTTCTCACAAATAGCCCAATAGGTGGCACTGTGCAGATGATGAGAGTCAACAATAAACCAAAGAAGAAATAGTCTTCCGTATGTTACGCGGAGGTTTTGACCAATGAGCTGATTGTGCGTTTTATTTTGAACGTGGTGGTGGCGGTTTAGACGATAACGCTTGTTTTTACAGTAACCAGTCAAGTCAGGATTAAAATAAACAGCAACGTTCATAAATCGCTTACGAGACACGAAGGTAAGAAGTCAAAGAGGAACTCATTTTAATTTAATTGTAATTACTAAAATATTCTGCGCTAGTTAGTCAGCCTCTTGTCTGGTTTACTTTGTAAATGTGGGAATATACAGACCGTGTTTCAGACCTTGACAAATTGCCTTAAGTTGCATAACTAATCATTATTTGATAAGCCCATATGATATCTAAAAATGGTGTAAATAGGCGCCAAAGTTGACATTTCATGAAAGAATGCAAGCAGTGACGTTCATGTCGTGATGCTGTTTGGTTTAACTATTGTAAAACCAAACAACGATACTTATAAATAACAACGTAAACATTCTTGTTGTAAAAATGCGAACCTTGCCTAAAAATGCGAACCTTGTCTTAACAGTTTGTATGGAAATGTGTGTTCTATGTAATTATTTAACTTCACATTAATGCAGTTGTAAAACGTAGGCAACTTTTTCCTTTGTGCAAAAAAAATTTTTTTTTAGTCTTTTATGATTATTGTTAATATTATGGTTGTTGGTTATGGGTTTATTTACATATTTATCGAACTATTCAGAATAAAAGCACAATGACAGCTGAATGATACTGGCTTGTAACTTGTGATGGCAATGCAAAATCGTGAAATGTTACCAATTTCACATGCTTTTTTGAGAAGTCTGCTAGCTGAAATTGTATAAAGCCCCAGGAAATCAACTATATATAAAAATCTCTTCCGTCACTCTTGTGTGTTATTGCAGATATTAATCTCAAAACATGTCATCTGTCAGTGGCTTGTCAAATGTGAGTACTCCATGCCATAACCATAAACATAAATGTTTTTTCCTACCTTCACCATCAGCTCTAAAGATAAACCTGTATGTTCTGTGTTTTAGCCCAAACCAGACAGATTCCCGCTTAGAGATGTACAGAATGAACTGTTAAATTTTCAGGACACTCCAGCTCTTATGCTTAAACATGCATCAACGCATGTGAAGGACTCAAACATGAAGGTAGGGAGAGATTTCTTAACTGCTTTCACATCACTCACTTTATAAGTTTAAATTAAAATAAAAAATAAAATTTGAAACTAAATAGTAATAAATTAGAAAAAAGATAAACTACTTGTAAATTGTATCTGTGGATTTACAGTTTTATTTAAGGATTAACAGAGCTGAAAAGGTCTATGTGAAATTTTTATTTATATATATATATATATATATATATATATATATATATATATATATATATATACAAAAAAATCTGAATGTCTTACAATAAATTCATAGAATATCACAATACTTCACGATACAATTATTTAATCAATTGTCATTTCACAAATGTGCACAAAAAAGAAAAATGCCTTTTTACACCCATTGCTTTATATTATTTATTCTTATTCTGACTTTTTTTTTCTATGATATTTTGCCTCCCAACAGCATGAAGTTGTTCTTGGTGAAAATTCATCGAGCTTAACTTTCACAACAGAGGTCAATAATTGTGGGCAAACTGTGGATGCCACTGATGAACATCAAGATGTCATATTCAAATCTTTTGCTTGCCTTGAAGGAGAAGTAGTAGTTGAGGATGAACCTGTACTGTCAGATATATCTGTTCTAATCAGTCGTCTTGGATTGGAGGATAATGTTCCATTTCAAAGTGACCCAGATGAGACTAATGGAATTGAGGATAATGAGACAAGTGAAGAGCATGTTGATCATCCATACTCTTGTAGGAGCAGATCTACAGGTTCCTATGTCTCATCCATACTGCATCAGGAGGAAGAAGTTTCCACCATTGAGCTGGAAAATGTTACATTCAAGTCCCTTATGTGCTTCGGTGGAGAAGTTTTTATTTCAGATAACACGGCCATCTCTAATGAATCCATAATCATAAAGGATCTTGCATCTGGAAATAACCCACAATGCAAAACTACTCCTGTTTCTAAAGTGGACACAGAGGTTTTATCTATAAACACTCAACCTTTAGGCCATTCCTACTGTAAATGGAAGAGTCATGAGTCTTTTACTGAAGATAGCTGCACCATCAGTACAGTCAATGATGCCACTCAATCAACTGTTGAACACAATGTTGGTACTCAATGTAAGCCCCCTGATCTCGCAGAAGGATGTCATGGTGTATCTAGTGGACAAGACGAGGTCACATTAAAAAGCTTGAGCTGTTCTGGGGTTGAAATAGAAATCGCTGATCTATCCAAGGTGTCTGAAATGTCTGTACTACTGGATAATCTTGCTGAGGAACAAAGTCTGAATTGTTTAAATGACGTCACTGAAAATGATGGTCAAAGCTTTGCTAGTTGGACACCAGGAAGCAAGCATATTGATCATATGTACTGCCATCCTAAGGAAATGTCTCATGTCATAAATGTGTCAAGCACTGAAAATGAGCTCTTTTTCAAGTCACAGCTGTCTTTAGAATGTCTTTCGGAATGCTCTGGAAATACAGTTAATGCAACATCACCTCTTGGAAACATTACAGAGGAAAAGTTTGTGTCTGTGACATGCCATGAAATTAAGGAATCAAGGACACGTTTTAATCAGGAGTCAAGCCAACACTTGTCAGCATCGAATGGAGAAAATCAAACTGAAAGTTCAGATGTTGCAAAGTTAAACAACAGTTATGACAAACACAAGGAGCCCAAGGACGAATCTTCTGTCATGACTGCAAAGCATGGGCTTGATCTTGATCAACAGTTTATGCCAGAAATGAAGGAGCCAGTTTCACATTCTGAGAAAATCCTTTGTCCTCAAGATGCCGTTTTGGAAAATGTTGGCGGAGAAACCAACATTCCCAAAGATAAGACACTGAGTTTAAAGGATGAAGAGATTCACCCAGAGATTGAAGTTATGCGGTTATGTGATACATCAAGTGAAGCCATCGCAGATCATCAAGATCTTCCTAGTGCTATTGCTCTAACAAGATCTTGCACTCCAAAGACACCGACCCTGAGTAGGAGTGTTTTGCATGAGCCCTCAGCCGAGAACCCAATGAGCCATCTGTGGCCTGAGCTCCCGGAGAGTCCCATGCCACCTCCACTGTTGAACTCTACATCTCTGGTCAATGCTTTTAGCTACACGCCTGTTCCTTCAGACCCACCCAAGAAAAACGATGTGAAACCTTCTGCACACCATCAGAATGTGTTGAATGCCGCTACAGTTTTGGGCAATGGGCCTTTACAGGAACAACTAAGACAAATGGCTGAACTGTTGATGGTTGCTTCAGGAAAGATGGTTGTTCCTGCTCCAGCACCAGTGAATCACCTCAATGTTTCAGTGGGCACTTCTCCAGTAGCGATGCGCAGTGTTTGTGTGTGGAGCACACCAGTTCAGCGAATGGAGCGCAGTGTTAATACTTCAGCAGCAATGGAGATTTGCAAACAGGCTGATGTTTCTGATGCTAGCACTTCAACAGACTCCCTTCTATGGAAGTAAGTTAGTTCAGTAGATAAGTATAAATCCATGCCTTTCTGTTGATGTGATCTACATTGTCTCTTTTTAACTCCTTTTGAAGTTTGTCTCCTGGAAATCTGGAGCATCTGTCCAGATCAGAGTTGGAGCAGAGGTTGACCTCTACGCTCATCATGGTGGAGGTTCTTACCCAACAGCTCACTTCTTCTCGGGCTCATAATCCGAGCAAAGACCCATCTCCATCTGATCTCAGAGAGAAGTTCATCCAGACAGACCACACTGAGCTCAGACAGGTGGGAATCCATAGCCTGACATTCATTCCTGGTCACATTCATTCTTATAGAAATGCATTTGTATGTGTATGTCTGGTAAAAAATAAACCACTTTCACAAGATCTACATTTAAGAAGTAGGAGTTTAATTTTGAACAAATATGTAATTTTTGCTTCTTGTTCTTCATCTATAATGTATTTTCAATTCTAATTAAAGGTATGAAATTAAACCTGTTATAAAATATCAAATCAAACGATAACGAAAAAAGGTTGTGGTAAGATAATCAGCCATATTGTCTAAGTTTAATTTCTAGTCCACTGTTTTGAGAATACAATGATGCATGAAGCTGCCTATTAGAATATTTTGATGTTTGGAATTTGGACCAATGAAATTATGTGCTGCTTTATTTGTCAGAATGGGACATACAGAGATTTGTATGAGACCGCCCTGGAGAGAATTCAGTGTCTTGAGTATGATCAGGAGATTCTTCACAGTCTATATAACAGCATTCAAGCAACAAGGATTGGAATGGTGAGTTGCTCTCCATTACTCAATTTTTCAAATTAACACTTTTTTGCATTTTTGAAAATTCTAATATATGATCATTTATCTATAGAACTCATTTAAGTCAAGCACAGAGGATGCCATCTTCAAGATGAAACAGATTGGAGATACTGTTAATGTCGATCAGGAAACTTTATCTAGACAGGTAAGTGAAGTGATTTTGAATTGGACGAATTAGTTGTAATTATCAGTGTGACAGAAGATCTTTACCAGTCATGTCTCATAATATGTCTGTGTTGTGCAGGTCAGTCAGATGAAGTCTCTTTATGGGAGGTACAAGGGAACACTTCAAAGAATGGAGGAGAAGATGAAAGACATGAGACAGCGCATGCATGGGGCACTAGAGGAGAAGGAAGCTGTGAGAAGAAATTTGATTAGTTTGCTATAGCTCAGAATCCCAGATATTTATCTATTTAAAAGCTGTTTATCTGAACTATTTGCTTATCTTGTTCTTTGTGTGTAGGCCTTCAGCGTAACCCAGCAGTTGAGAGACCATCACATTTCCCAGGTGGCAGAACTAGAGGACACAATTGGGTCTCACCAGGAACTTATGTCAGCACTCAAACTGGCCTACCCATCACTGGTCTGCTCATATTTCTTTTTTCACTACCTCAATTTTTGTATGGAATTTAAATATTTCCATTAGCTTAACAGTGACCAAAGGCAGTCTGAAAGTAGGGCTGTTCAATATGACGATTAAAAAGTCTATCATTTTATATTATGCTCTATTGTATATGATAATATACAGAAATATTAATAAGTGCATTGTGAGAGTTTCTATCTTGAAAGTACAAGAATTATTATTATTTTTTTTATTATTTTATTTATTTTTATTATTATTATGTTTTTTTTTTTTTTTTTACAGTTTTTTTTTTTTTTTTTGAGTAAACATTTTAAAAAGTAAAAAAAAGAAAAGAAATGGTCCTTTACATTTGGTCAGTATATAAAAACTAAATTGATTGGATTTACAGAAATGGTACTATATTGGGATCATGAGTTGAGGTGTCTTATATTGTGATATAAGATTTCTGTCATATTGCCCATCTGGAAGTGTAGGCTTGCTTCAATGTCTTGTATTCTGACTGTGCATTTTGTGAACTTTCCAAGGTTGAACTGAGCAAGTCATACACAGAATCCATCAGTGCAGCAAATGTCCACTCAAGAAGGATGCAAGAGGATAACAAAAATTTGTTTCAGGAGGTAACACTTCATATTAAGCCCATCAGTGTGTACTGCATTTACAGACTGAAATGAAAGTAGTGTTTGAAGAGTCAGTGATTTAACAAATTTACCCCCTTTCATCTGTGGAAAGCTGAGAAAGGCTCAGGAACTGGTTCAGAGGATAAACCCAGTGCTTCACCATCTCCATCAGAGGACCACGACTGCCATGGAGCAGAGCAAGCAGCATCTGGAAATAAGAGACCGAGCCGTGGAAGAGAGAAACATGGTTAGAAATTTACCCCTGAAATCAAATATATTCTGTTATTTTATTTATTCATCCTTAGAACAATGCATGTCAAACTATAAAAGAACCTCTGAAGCTGTATGATAGTAGGTTCAGATTGGTCAGGTGAATTCTCTGCATCGACCAATAGTAGTAGGGCTGCACAATATACAGTTTCAGCATCGATATCGCAATGTGAACATTCGCAATGTTGAGTCCATGTTTATCATTTCGCAAGTGTTTTTTGAGGCCTGTGACTGTGAGGGTTTTAAAAGCATTTGGGCCTAAGAAATTGTACTGTTTTTAGCTTTGAAAAATGAATAACGATAAATTCTATTGAATTGTTTATAAAACGAAGACTATGCAATATTATTTTACATTTGATTATTCAATTACTGTATACCTGAATACAGTTCGACTCCTTGAAAAACAATAAAATGCTGTTTATGTAATTTGTATCTTTTTCTTCATTGAATGTATCTATGCTTGTATCTTATATTTTATGCATGCACTCCCTTATGGAATCCTCCCAATCAATCTAAAATTTCAAATTCTTTCCAAATAGTTTTTCAACACATCTAGTGAAATTGTATTCATATCGCAGAATAAAAAAATACCGCAATGTTAGATTTTTCCAATATTGTGCAGCCCTAACCAATAGTATGCTCCTTGGCCTGAACGTGACTGGAAGCCAGTGACTTGATTTGAATTGGGCTTTGTCAATAACAACTGAACATCAAGTCTTTTCTCGCATATCCACAAACTTGACAAATCAGTCATTTAAAACCATGTCTCTGACAGCATGCTTATATTAACTGTGTAGTATAAAAATCAATCCTATTTGTTTTTCTTGAAGATTGACTGTCCACTGTCATTTTTCATTATCATTTAAATTATAAAATTGGATCTGTTTGTACAGACAGCCTGACCAGTTCCTGGTTCATTTGTTGCTGGCTTCACTTCTGGGTCAATGGGCATTTAAAAAAATGCTGTCATTGTGGAAAGATAAATGACATTTGGTTGTCATAGTTAGTTTCAGATTTTTGTTTTGTAGTTTCTGACAAAGAAACCTACAAAAGAATATTAGGCTCACTAACTCAATAAAACATTAATACTAAAATAACACTGACCAAGTTATAAATATAAGTTGCATAATAAAAAATAGAATTTCAAAACATAAAGTGGTTTAAACTGGTTTTCCATATATTTATCATTGGTGTTCAAACTACTAAATTGATGTATGAATTTTTTTTTATTTGTCTAAAGCTCTGCTTTAATAAATGCAAAGGCCCAGTGAAATGCATATTCTATTTAGAATATCTAAAATATTCATAGGCTACATTTATAATCTCTATCTCAAAACATTCATTTAGTTTAACTGCAGTATTTCTCTTTAATTGCTGTTTTCATAAATCCCCAGATGGAAAATGAACTAGAGCACATGAAATCAAGCTTACAAGATGCCAGTCAACAGATTTCAGACTTCACCATGCAGCAGACCATCATGACTTCAGGTGTTTACTTTTGATTTTTTGATTGAAACACTGATTTACTTTTGACCCTGTGTAGCCAAAGGTGAGCTTTTGCTTGACACTGCTGTGTGTTTGTTCAGAGATGTTAGTGCTGAGAGAGCAGCTGAATCAGGCAGAAGAGGAGCGCTTTCTGCTGCAAAGGAGAAGCACTGAGCTCTCAGCTACCGTCACGTCCACACTGGCCTCTTACGCCTTCCTGGAACAGACCCTTGCCTCCGAGTCCAGCAAGTATGTTAGCAGAAATCTACCTTTGGAAATATGGCCTTTGAATGAGGTATATGCTAGGGGACTTTTAGGGCCCTATCATACACCCGGAGTAATAAAGGCGCAAGGTGTGTAGGGCATGATTTGTTGCTGTTTTCATATGAGCGCAGGTTTCATGTTCACATTTTGCGCCACGTTTAAATAGCAAATCCATTTGCGCCACTTTATGGTCTAAAAAGGAGGTGTGTTAAGGCGCATTGTTGGCGCGTTGCTATTTTGAAGTAACTGAAATAGACCTCGCCATTGACCAACTAAAAGCTGGTCTAAAGTCATGGTGCAGTATTTTTGTAATTTAAAGAGCGTGTTAGTTATGCGTCTATGCAGGTCCAAAACGCTTAGACATTTCTTAATACACAGAGGATGTACAGCAATACACTAATATCTGTACATATGAAAAAAATGAAAGGATTAAAATGTTACAAAAATTTGCCTGTTATTTTATACGTAAATATAAAAACCCCTACCTGCATGTTTTCTTCACCTCTGGGTGCTTTTTTCAGTTTCATGACAATTTGTATAACATTATTATTATTATTATTTTGTTTGTTTGTTTGTTTTTATCAGACAAGTTTAGATGTCCCCCTGTCGGTTTTGGAGACATGCATCACCATATGGGTCAATAGGATGTGTTTGGATATAACCAAGTTTTTTTTTTACCACACTTTGTTATTATTGTTAATTTATTAGTTTGCTGGAAATTAGAACTGAATTCAGAAATAGTTTTGAAACAAATCTTTGCGCTTTCCACCATTTCCTTACTCCACGAAAGTAAAGGAGTAAGGGAAAGAGGAAACAAAGTAAAAAGGAGGCCCGTTCTTTATCCTCGTGCAGATGGTTTGTTTAACTGTTTTTTTTTTTTTTTTTTTGCGCTAGTATAGCAAATGCACCATGGTGCGATGCAACTGACTCTTAAAGGGAATGGGAGATGACACTGATTGTTTGAGATCACATCATGCTCAAAACATCCATAGCTTGTTAAGAGAATAAGCACAACCCTTTTAGACCATGCGCCAGGCCGCAGACCTGTTTTTCTGTCCCTAAAATCGCAAAAGGACACTCCCTTAATGCTCCAAAATTATTCTTAACTTCTGTTTTTTTCTATTTATCCTGCTGTACATCTTTACAGCTTTATATTTGAACCAGAATTAGAGTTTCTATGCATTTGTTGAATAATTTGTTTAATTAAAAAGCCAGATTACAAAGAGCAATTATAAAAACAGACATATTACATAACAAATGCATTTCATTTTCCAAAAAAAGAGAGCATCACAATTTTTTATTTGTTTATAACATCAAGAAAATGTTAAGGATAAACATTACAGTTGAAGTCAAAATTATTAGCTCTTGTTAAATTTTACAATTTTACAAGTACTGTTTTACAGAGATACAATTTTTCTCAACAGATTTGAAACCTAATAGTTTTAATAACTAATTTCTTTTGTTATTGCTATGAAGATGGTAAATATTATTTTACTAGTTATTTTGCAAGATACTAGTATTCGGCTTAAAGCATTAAGCAAGCTTTAAAACATAGTAATGCTTTTAGTTTGCAGCCTAGATCACTTTCATCTACAACCCACGTTTGTGGAACACAAGCCACGATCCTTCATTCATAATGGAGTGTACTGTAATAATGGTGATATACCATCATGTCTGCCTCCTACTCTTCTCGTTTTTTCAGCTCCATTTTTATTAATTTTACATTCATCAAGTGGCAGTCACCAAACTCTATCTGTTAATTAAGGCTAACATGTCTGGAAAATATGATTTTAGGAGCTTTGGCTTCAAAATTACCACCTCAAAGACTGGGTGTTAAAAGGTAGACAACAGAAAAACTAAGTGTAATGTTTGCAAAACTACTTTCAAGCTATCAACTATGGCAAAGGGACCAATTTGTAGTCACGCAAACGCTTGGTATGTCTTTTTTTCTTTTCTTTTTTTAATTGTCATTCTCATAGTGGCTATTAAAGTCCTGCAAAATAACATTTAAGCTAAAACCACTTTAATATCATGCAATTGACAGGATGGAAATTCAGCTTTATAGTCAGGGAATTTGATATTTGGCTTAGTGGGAACCCTGTTGTCCCAAATATTCCGTGTAACACTGTGTGGTTCAGCTGTAATTATACAATGAAGAACACTTGGATCACATAGATTCAGTGTGTAATATTAGCTGACAGTGATATGGTCACCAAAAATATATGGTGCACTTCTAACTTGTATTTTTCTTCTTTAGGTTGCAGCAGTCTGTGTGTGATGCAGAGCAAGCTACAGAGAGAGTGAACTGGTATATTTTGATATATATTATTTAAATTCTAGCACAAATATAATTGACTTATTTTTAAAAACGAACAGAAATAAATGTTAAAAATGTAAATGCTTTCGGCAGTCTTGAAGAAGCACTGGAAACCTCTAGAAAACAGCTAGAGGAATTTGAGGACGCACTGTTGCAGAGAGAAACCTTGATTAAAGAGCTCCAAACTGAAGCTGAGATTCACCGCCGTCAGCTCACTCACATGGATCAGCTTCAGACTGAACTTTCCAGTGCCAAAGAAATGAGTGAAGTGAGGAGTTATTTATTTATTTGTATATTACCTTTGTTAGTGTATGTCCATAATGCTTTTGTTAATGCAATTCTGCTTACAATATCAGAAACTTGTGTTGTTCTGCCAGTTCTTGCAGGCGGAAAATGAACTGGCACGTGAACAGATGGAAGAAAGTGAGCGACTGCTGCGATGCCACTTACAGGGCCTTAGAGAGAGAAACCTGGAGTGTGAAGACCTCAAACTTGCACTGGAGCAGCTGTGGTAATGGCATATTCCTGTCTAACCACTGTTACTTTTTAAAGCGGTTATCTGAATTAATGGAAGCTTTCTTTTGATGCCATCTCTTCTAAAAGGCTTGAGAAAGAGTCTCGGCAGGAGGAGCTGGATACCACACGGGACAAAGCTCGCAGGATGTTGCTGGAACAGGGAGAGCAGATGGCTCAGGCGTGTAATGATGTCTTGCTCCTAAACCACAGAGTTTGTGATCTCACAAACATCTTAAAGGAATCGCTAGCCTCCAAGGTCTCTTTTCTCATCTTTTATCTACTTTAAATGACTCTGTGACTACGATGACATGGACATCAGTAATCAAATTATTTGCCTTAAACTGAATAAGACGATAATATGATTAAGGTGTTTACATGAGTTGCTTTTTGAATGTTCCTTTCATGATCCTGTTTTACATGTTATAGCACATAGATCGATTATCGTCATTGCGTCACTATGCTATACACGTTTCCTCTGGAGCTTCATGTAATTTCAGGGGTTTTGTTTTTAATTTGTCGACTTTATCTGCAGTTTGGTACTTTCACTTTCATTCAGGAACATTTCATGCATGCCCCCCGTGACAAGCGAGATATTTTATGCGAGTATGAACTGCTGAAAGAGTGTAGTTTTAATGAAATTAAAAAATCCCTCAACAGAATAGTTTTAAACATCCGTTTGTGTATAAATCCTACACGGCAGTATTAGTTTGATTAAGGTGTTTACATGTCTGTACTGTACTTTTAATAATGCGACTAAAATTGGCATACTCCACGTCTTAATTCGATTTCTGTTTAGTTTGATTATGACCTTAATCGGATTAAATTAATCAAAAATTGCTGTTTACATGGTAGACTCTTAATCATAGTATTGTCTTAATCGTATTATTGGTGTCCATGTAAGCATACTCGATGTCAGACTTTTCCAGGTTAAATAGAGTTGTGGCTGCATCCATGTTAACCAGTGCCAAAGGATATAAGTTTAATTCCAGCATCAATTTGTGTAAAATAATAGAGAATGTGAGTGAAGCAGTGTTAGACTGGTAATGTTTATTTATTATTAATCAAAAGGTTATTTCACCCAAAAATGAAAAAGACTCCCTGAGAACTTCACTCATCAAGTAAAGATATTTTAGACCCTTTTTAACTCCAACCCTTATCAAACACAACTAAACCAACTAAGTAGGATCTGAAAAAGCACTTTGTAATTAAAGACAGGTATGTTTGATCAAGGTTGCAGGTGAACTCTGTAGATCTCCAGCAGCAGGGTTGGGCACTCCTGATCTAGATGTAATCTAAGAGCTCTCTTATCTTCCATAGACTGCAACAGTCCCGCGATGTTCAAATTACAGAAAAGAAATCAAAAAATTTCAAAACATTCTGTGAGACTTCAGTTTTTCAACTGTAATCTCACAAAGCTCCAAGTACAAATGGCTTTGTTTGCCTATGTCTTCCGCGTTAGTGCACATTTACTACAGACATTACAACACTTGATTGTGCTGTTGACTCGTATTTACATCATATTGCCTGTAATAAACATGCACCCTGACAAGGGAGAGATGAGTTTTTTGGTGCACAAACATGCTCTTGGTGCCTTGAACCACTGACGTCACATGGCTGACAATGTTTTTGGTTCCTTTTCTGTACTTTGAACATCTTGGAACATTGCAGTCTATGGAGGGTGAGGGATCTAAAATATCTTCATTTATGTTCCAAAGATGAATGAAAGTCTTGGAAACTCCTCTAGATAGCTAAGTAATTCTTTAGTCTAGATTACATAGTCGAGTTTTATCATTTTTGAACCCATTCATCCAATTTCTGGGTCTGGCATGAGCATTTTTATCTCAGCTTAACACAAATCATTAAATTGGATTAGACCAGGGATGGGCAACTTCAGTCCTGGAGGGCCACTTGCCTGTAGATTATAGCTCCAATCCTAATCAAGCACACCTGCTTGTAGCCTTCTGGTGATGTTGAGGACACTGATTGGCTTGTTCAGGTGTGTTTGATTAGTGTTGAAGCAAAACTCAGCAGGACTGAAGTTGCCCATCCCTGGATTAGATCATTAGCATCTCAGTCAAATTTCAGAAACGAGTTTTGATATTTTTTTCCATTTAAAGCTTAACTCTTCTGTTTTACGTTATTGATCCAAACAAAATATATATCTTAAAATATAATTAAATGTGAAGTAACTAAGTGCCTTTTAGGAATCATCAAATTTGGGCATAAAGTTCACAAAATAGCAGCTCACAAAACCCTCATTGTTGTATGATATCAGTTTTAAATTTGTAACACACTTCTTTAGACCTCAAGCTTTTATTTAATAGATTTTTAGAGTGAACCAAATTTTAATTTTTATGTTGTTTTTTTTTAATAAAATGTTTTTTATATTGCAACATTGTTTTATTACAATAGGCACGTACGCATATAGCTTTTTTAATCTCCATTTTTAAACTGCAGACACCTGTACAAAAAATTGCAAAGTCTCTTCTTTATTATGCAGCTTGATTACCAATTGCTTTCTGTGAATCCAATTTTATTGAACAAATGTTCAGTTAATAACATATTTCAGAATATTAGCTCTTTAGTGCTTCCCTCACTTCTGTACTGGTTGGATGTATAAGTATTCTAAAAAAAAATTAGCATTTACTTTTGTAATATAATTTACTGATGTAAAATTTTGAATGACTTTTTAAGAAATTACTATAAGTATACAAAAATAACATTATGTTGCTGTCTTTCACTGGTCAGGAGTCAAAGTCCTCTGAAAAGACTCTGCAATCTCATCGACATCCCTCCAGCTCTTTTGTGGATTCTATTATGGTGGCTATGATGAAGACACAAGAACCTGAAACAGAGACTTCAGACGATTCAGGTGTGTTAATATTCCATACTTGTGTCTTTTTGGCAACTGCTACTAATACAGAATAATTTGAATATCTTATTAACGATAATGGCGATAGCTGCTACTGTAAACAAATGCACACTAATTTACAGATGAAGAATGCAAAAAATTCTTTCTATCTTCAAGTAATCACAAATGTAATGGGTATATGAATGCTGTGCTCACTCAAAAGGTCTTATAAGTAATCTCAAAGCATATAAATTGTATGCCTTTTAAAAACAGTATAGTCTCACACAAAAAAATATTTCTATGTCAATTATATTAAATGTATATTAAAAGGTTGAAGAACGTTTCCATCAAGACAAAATTGAATTCATATATTGTCATAATTGTTCAACTCTTTTATGTTATTTGATGTTTTGCAGAGGAGAGGGAAGTGCAACAAGATGGTATTGGCAGTGAAACCAGTGCTTTTACCCGAATACTGCAAACTACACACACTGAAGTGAAAGGTATGTTCATTACCGGTTAATAATGCATTTAAATATCTGATACCACATAATTTTTTTTGTCCTCATCTGCCAGCACTTACAGTTGAACTAAGACTGTGTTGCTATTAGGGATGCAGCAATACTTTTGTATAATATTAAAGCATTCGGTATGACCTCCGCAATTCATTATGCAAATGGGTATTGCGATTTTTGCATTAAAATTTTAGAACTGTATTTTGCATTTCCCCCATTCCTTTAATTACTCTCTGAACTGGCACTGTTCAGAATTCTTGTCCATGTGCTGAAACCATGCTCCCTGCGATTTAAATGTCTCAACAGTGAGCACTAAAGAAGAAGACACTTTCACGTGAAAATGAAAGTGATGTAAGCTGCATGTCAGTGTGAGAGCACATTGGACTCACGCGGGAGATCTGAGAAGTGCCTTTTCTGAATCAAAGTTACGATGCACAAATGAAGTCTACTTCTCAAAGCACGACAAGACATAGTTATGACCAATAATTATGTCCACCTGTCAAACTTGACGAACATTCAGTCATTTATGACTTTCAATGTAAACATTCTGGAAATTGTGTTGTCTGTAACTTTCTCCTTGTGCTGCGTCTTAAAGTAAAAACACCTTATTCCTGCTGTCTGTGTTTTTAATATTGATCAAACAACAAAAGATAATGAAATCACTCCGCTCGTGACTAAATAGTTAGCTCAGTAATGGTTAACAATTATTTAAATTATACAGTAAAGATTATATACAGTATGCAGTGTTATATCTGATTACATTTGAAATATAATAAAATTTTTGATCAAAACAGTTTATATCGGACCGCACCGAAACGGTGACCTAAAACCGAACCGAACCATGAGAAGTCTGTATTGTTGCACCAATAGTTGATATACAGTTGAAGTCAAAATTATTAGCCCTCTTGTTAAATTTGTATCCTTCTTAAATGATTTCCCAAGTGCTGTTCAGAGAGAAGATTTTTAAGAGGTGCTCTGATCAGGATTACTGATCACTTGAAGCTATATTGACCCATCATCGATTACAGGGTCTAATTGAAGCCTTTTATTAATCATGTTTTTATAAATGTATATTACAAATATCATATGACAACTGCGTTTATTGATAAGCAACATTCCAACCTAAATCATAACAGCCTGTGCTTGGTTAGCTAATAAGAACAATTTAGAACAAAGATGCCCAAACTAGGGCCCATGGGCCAAAGTTGGCCAATGATAACCTTTGATTTGCCCCTCCATCCCCTCTGAGAAGAAAGGCAGAATGTTGGGGGTAATGCCTTTTAATACACATTGTCATTTCTAATTTTAACGTAACCTTTCATTTGTTTGATTTATTTTTAAGCTACAAAAAAAGCATATTTCCATTAAATGTTTCAAATAAATGTTGTGAATTAATCAGATTTTACAAAAATGAACATACAACAGTATTGCACAACAGCACAATTCAGAAGTCATCGGTGAGAAAATCAAATGACATAATATTTTACTAGTTATTTTGCAAGATTATTCAAGATACTAGCATGCAATTATAAGGCTTAACTAGGTTAATTACATTTGGTAGGCAAGTTAGGTTGACTAGGCAAGTTATTGGATGACAGTGGTTTGTTCTATAGACAATTGAAAAAAATTCTAATAATAATATTGACCTTAAAATAGTTAATTTAAAAAATAAATTAAATAGTTAAAAAAAAATTGGTAAAAACTTTTTTGATTTCAGTCAAACTAAAAGAACTTAGACTTTTTCCAGTATAGAAATTAATATAAGAAATACTCTAATCGCTTGGGAAATATTTGAAAAAGACAAAAAGGTTCACTGGAGTACTAATAATTTTCCCTTTAACTGAATGTGTACAGTCGTGGCCAAAGGTTTTGAGAATTACATAAATATTGGAAATTGTAAAAGTTGCTGCTTAAGATTTTATAATAGCAATTTGCGTATACTCCATACTTAATCCTGAAAAAAAAACTTTCCACTGCATTTCATTGCTGTCAATAAAGGACCTGCTTAGATAATTTCAGTAATCGTCTTGTTAACTCAGGTGAGATTGTTAATGAACACAAGGCTGGTAATCATTATGTCAGGCTTATTGGGTTAGAATGGCAGACTTGACATGTTAAAAGGAGGGTGATGCTTGAAATCATTGCTCTTCCATTGTTAACCATGGTGACCTGCAAAGAAATGCGTGCAGCCATCATTGCGTTGACAGACAAATGGCTTGACAGGCAAGGATATTGTGGCTACTAAGATTGCACCTGAATCAACAATTTATAGGATCATCAAGAACTTCAAGGAAAGAGGTTCAATTCAAGTTAAGAAGGCTTCAGGGCTTTCAAAAAAGTCCAGTAAGCGCCAAGATCGTCTCCTAAAGAGGATTCAGCTGCAGGATCGGAGTGCCACCACTGCAGAGCTTGCTCAGGAATGGCAGCAGGCAGGTGTGAGTGCATCTGCATGCACAGTGAGGTGAAGACTTTTGGAATATGGCCTGGTGTCAAGAAGGGCAGCAAAGAAGCCACTTCTCTCCAAAAAATCATCAGGGACAGATTGATCTTTTGCAAAAAGTATGGCGAATAGACTGCTGAGGACTGGGGCAAAGTCATGTTCTCTAATGAAGCCTTTTTCCGATTGTTTGTGGCATCTGGAAAAAGGCTTGTCCGGAGAAGAAAAGGTGAGCGCTACCATCAGTCCTGTGTCATGCCAACAGTAAAGCATCCTGAGACCATTCATGTGTGGGGTTGCTTCTCATCCAAGGGAGTGGACTCACTCACAATTTTGCCCAAAAACACAGCCATGAATAAAGAATGGTACCAAAACACCCTCCAACAGCAACTTCTTCCAACAATCCAACAACAGTTTGGTGAAGAGCAATGCATTTTCCAGCTGGATGGAGCACCGTGCCATAAGGCAAAAGTCATGTCTAAGTGGCTCGGAGACCAAAATGTTGAAATTTTGTGTCCATGGCCTTGAAACTCCCCAGATTGGAATCCCATTGAGAACTTGTGGTCAATCCTCAAGAAGTGGGTGGACAAACAAAAACCCACTAATTCTGACAAACTCCAAGAAGTGATTATGAAAGAATGGGTTGCTATCAGTCACGATTTGGCCCAGAAGTTGATTGAGAGCATGCCCAGTCGAATTGCAGAGTTCCTGAAAAAGAAGGGCCAACACTGCAAATACTGACTCTTTGCATAAATTTCATGTAATTGTCGATAAAAGCCTTTGAAACGTATGAAGTGCTTGTAATTATATTTCAGTACATCACAGAAACAACTGAAACAAAAATCTAAAAGCAGTTTAGCAGCAAACTTTTTGAAAGCTAATATTTCTGTCATTCTCAACTTTTGGCCACGACTGTAGTTACACAAGCGTTTAGCATGTTTTTAGCACTTTTTTACCATCCAATTTATTAAGTACATGTCATGTTTTGAGAGATTATTTGATCTTTTTAACATTGCACAGGAGGATACTTATACTTTTTTTTTTTTTTTTTTTTTTTTTTTTTTTTTTTTTTTTTTTTTTTGTAGTTCCATCCAAAAATCTAGATTCATCAGACCAGGCAATCTTTTTCAGTCTTTGGATTTTCACCCAAAATAATAGTGGATGAATAAGTAAGTGTTCTCATGTTTTCTCAGAGGAGAGACAGAGCCGTATGTTGGAGCTGTTGTCTGATTTGGGAGAGTCCATCTCAGATCTTCAGTTCAGCTTAGACCAACTGAGAGTCCAGAAGAACATGGAGGAGCAGACTTTGAGGCAGACCATGTGAGTCTTAAACTCGTCTACTCGTTATTTAATGCAAACAGAAAAGGCAGGGTTTTGAATGAGTTTTGTGTAACACATGAATTGCCTTAAATGCATTATAAATGCATATAATACTAATATACAACGGGTAAAATAAATATTAAACAAATCATGATTTGTCCTGGTAATTGTATTTTTAAAGGAGCTGTTAACATAAAATTTACCAGTATTTTGGTAAAAACCCATAAAAATAAACCGAAACAAAAGAAAATCTGAAATAATTGTTGTATGTAAATATAATTGAATGACACAATGAGAATTATTGTATGTAATACTTTGTATAAAAGGATTTTTTGATAATGACTGCTTTTTTTTTTTTTTTTTTT
>CAIGQW010054471.1:8797354-8813890 GCA_903798125.1 Danio choprae
ATATATATATATATATATATATATATATATATATGATTGATGAGCATATAGTCCAGTAATTCATCATAGTTATTGTAATCATGCCAGTGCTTGTGAAAACCTGGTGATGGTTGTGATGTTTTAATCCACCCCATTCATGCACAATGTTCAATGATGTGCTCTTCTGCTTCATTGATACTCAATACCTCCGTCTCTACTTTGGCCTGCCATTTCAAACCTACGCAGATGACTGCTAAAATTTCCCATTAAGGGAATTAAGACTTTTACCTTTGCTTTTTGTTGGATGGGTACAAGTTTGTTGACACTGGGACTAATTCAATTGACAAAAAAGCCATGTTAAAAAATGGCATGTTAATCCTAATGCTAACACTGGCAAGTTCATGAGCTTGTTAAAAACGTACACTATTCTAACATTTGAGTTATGAGACTTAAAAATACATATTGTAAGTGTTATTTTGGGGTGTAGATCCCTTGTTTTGGTCCTATTGGTTTGCAATTTTCATGAAGTGTTTTTAAGAATTTTAAAGGATTTTTTTAACATGGTAGTTACTGATTCTTCGGTAAAGAGACGTGACTGTGTGGTCGAGACACGATCTACTGTGTGGAACTAGAATACCTGGTATACTAAAACTTTTAATAAATTGCACAAAACAATCCCGTTGGAGTAATAGTACAATAGTATTTTTTTTGTGCTCTTATTCTGACCATCATATAAATATGTGCAGTCTAGCCACCATTTAAAAACATCAGCAACAATACCTTCTAATGTCTATCTCGCTGGATGCTGTAATTTCATTTTAGAACCATTATTTGGTGCAATGATTTAAATTAATTTATTCTTTAAAATGATATAATAACACCAGGGCAAACATGTTATTTGCCATGTCCACTTTTAGAAATAAAGGACAGATTCTGTATATTTACTTCAGCTGAATGGTTTAATTTTCACTATGTGATTTTCTTGCATTTAGAGCCTATTAGTGAATATTAAATGAAAATGGTAAATATGATTCTCTGAAAGATGCTGCAACAGCCTTTTGTGTAAAAAAAAAAAAAATCATTGAATTAAATAAATATAACATAATTCAATGAAAAATAAATGGAAGAAACCTACTATTACCATAGATGGCAATTATAAGAAAAGCATTTACAAAGCACACAAACATGTTTCACTCAAATAATAATAAAAAAACAAAGACCTCGTTAAAAAGAGGTTTGATCTTTGTAAACATTTTTCACTTTGAAAAAATGCACTTTGTGCTGTTTTTTTTTTTTTTTTTTTTTTTACGACGTAATAGGAAAGATCTGTACATGGTAAGTGAGATCTTACTCTATTGAAGGGATCAAAATAAAACAACAATTTAAATATCACAGTTATTTTCCACAATGCGTTTCATGTTTGCTAAAATTTTGTCCCCAAATGTTCCTGTGCCAGCGGTTCTTGCTATGGAGAAAGAAAAAAAAAAAGGGGTCCTTGACTTTTGTTAGGTGGCAGACACAAACCTGTCCATACTACCTGAGTAAGCCGGATGCCTGATATAGGCTCCTGAGCTTCCAACCACACTAGAGTTATTGTACTGAACAAAAGAGCCCAGCTGTGCAGGTGAGGTTCTGCCATACGGGTCCCCAACAGCATCACCAGCTATGGGAGACAAACTGGAGATGGCCACCCTCCCTGCTTGCCCGTAGTGCTGAGTGCTGCCTTGTGGATAAGAAACCTGAGTTTGTCCATGTCCTGGGCTGGAGTAGGCAAAGGCCATGTTGTTTGAGGAGCTAGAATAGCATGACAGCACCGTCTCCCCGTTGCAGGACTGATGCTGGAAGCTGGGTCCTCCCAAACTGCAGGAGCCACTTTCAGGACTGAAGCTGCGACAAGACTGCTGAGGAATCATCTCTGCGTTTTGACCCATCCTGCTTGGTGACCCGATGAGAGAATTGATTCTGAAGACCCTCGACTGACCCGCGCTGAAGTTTGGAGAGGAGGACTGGTAGTAGGCAGAAGGAAGCTGTTGCGCGTATGGCGGACTCACAGCCATGTTGGAGTAGACTGAGTTGGCGTAGGCTGAGCGTGCAATCTGGACCGGTGAGAAGACGGGTGATTCGTGCACGTACGACGAATATGTAGTGAAGTCACTGCGCTTGAACCGTTTCCGACGCCGTAAGAAGCTTCCACTTTCAAACATGTCTTCGGCGTTAGGGTCAAGAGCCCAGTAGTTGCCTTTTCCGGGCCTACCGGGCTCTCGGGGGATCTTGATGAAGCAGTCATTGAGTGTTAAATTATGTCGGATGGAGTTCTGCCATTTCTTGGAGTTGTCTCGATAGAAAGGAAACCTCTCGGTGATAAACTTGTAGATCCCTCCCAGAGTGAGTTTGCGGTCAGGCGAGTTGGCGATGGCCATGGAGATCAGAGCAATGTAGCTGTACGGTGGTTTGCCTCTCTGAAGGGGCCTCTTCCTCCGACGGCCTCTTTGCGGCTCGGCTCTCTGACTGTCATTCACTGGAAGAGTGGTTTCAGAGGGAGAATCACTCTCTACTTTAACCACAGGCATGACTCTAGTTAGAATGGCTCCCAAAGGTAGCACAGCTTGGAAATCACGGTGGTCTGACTGTCACGGACTCGGTTCACCGGGTTTTTTGTCAGGAGCAGCAAATGTTCTTTGCTTGCTGAATGTATTCTGGTGAAAAAGTACCAGTCATAATGCAGCCCTTAAAATCCCAAAGCAGAAAGATCAGTTCCTTTGAACTTCATCTGTATCGTCAAGTGTATCCAGTGTCCTTAATTCAGAGCAGTTCATGCAAAACCAAGGTAACATAAAAAATGGTAGCACTCACGTAAACGGCCTTATTTTGTAGTGGTCTTTGCAATGTGGAAGAGACAAGTGAGCAGTCAATAACTGGCTGTGCTGGCCAAGGAACACACTACCTGAAGAGTTATTAGCCACACCTCTTCAAGCAGGTTATCTGTCACGAGGCTGAAAGCACATGCCTCTGCAGATTTGTATATCTTTAAACACTCTCAAATATTCACATTTATTCACTTTTAGCAATTACACTAAAACACTGATGACTTTGAAATAAAATGCTTTTTAATGTATGCTAACCGTTTTTTAAAAAAAGACAAAAGGTTTTTGAGACTACTCTAAACATTGCTGGAGTATTTTAATCCAAATTGGGTAAAATATGGCCAAACACTGGGTTCAATTTGATCCTATGAATGTAATAATAAAAAAAAAAAATGAAACTAGCAGCTGGTTTTGTCCATATTTGACCAAAAATTGGGTTAGTGTACCACATTTTTTAGTGTACTGCACTCCATATTTTCACCAAAACAATTCCTCCCCCATTGATTAAAAACATTTGAATAATTTAAAGCTATCGAATATTTTACTGCTTTTCCTGTTTTTGTTTATCTTGCAGATTTGTGGCTCGTATCATATTACTTTTACAGAATGCACAGTTTATTCTCTTTTGAGGACCTACTTTTTTTTTTAGCTCTTCAGGAGCTGATGGAAAACGAGCAGATTTATTTTTGTAGCAAGCAAAACAGATTGGGATTCATTTTGGCTAAAGTGGAGCATTATTGAGCTCTAATAGCCCTGATTAGTGGCAACACAAACTTCTGGCCTCCGCGGGTTATTTTTTTTTCCCTCAATGCCGTGTCAGGCGGTTTCATCTGTGTGAGAAGATGTAAATGTGTCTTTGTAAGCCACAATGTGTGCCTCCCTCTGTTTTAACAACATGCAAATCTGGGTCACATTTTGGTGTGTGGGTATAGACAGGCCGATACCTCGGGCTGGTATCTGGTTTACATGTCAGGGAGGTGTTTTTATTTAAGGGAATATATAAAAGCTATTTCTTCTACACCAAATCTATTTTAGTTTTTGTAGAATGTACCTCCGTTTGAATACAGTTTCTCGCAGTGAGAACCTTTATTAAAGCAAATGATGAAATTATGCTCTTACAGGGATGGTTCACCCAAAAAAAGAACATTTAATCAGCCTCAAGTGGTTCTAAAGATTGTTTCTCTCCATCTATCTGATGAGGATATTCTGAAGAGTATTGGAAAACTAACCATTGACATCAATAGCAGGATAAAAAAAAAATACTATGGAAGGCAATGGCTACTGGTTTTTACACATGCTTTTGCTCGCACTTTATTTTAATAAAATAATATCTTTATTTTAATAAAATAATATCTTTATTTTAATAAAATAATTTTAGTTAAATTAATGCTACTAACTAAGACGTTTAGTTCAATAAACTAGCTGCTTATTAATAATAGTGAGGTAGTTGGGTTTAGCTATTGGGTAGGGTTAGTCATGTAAAATAAGATCATACTTTATAAGTGCTAATAAGCAGTTAATATCTTAATAATAGGCAGGTAATAAGCCAGTAGTAAAGGGTGTGAATTGTTACATAAACTAAAGTGTTATCTTTTATTTTTTTACAGGTCATGTTTTAAACAAGTAATTTATGGATGAACTTTACTTTTTAAATGTATATTTTGAAGAATGTCGGAAACTAGTAAACCATTTACTTCCATAGTAATAATAATAAAAAGTGATATGGATGTCAGTGGCTACCAGTTTACAGCATTCTTCAAAATATCTTCTTTTTAGTTAATCAACAAAAGATTTTAGCTTGAACCATCCCTTTACACTCTAGTATATCACACGCTTATCAGGTTGGCCTTATATATTGTCTTCAGCAGTTTGCTTTATGCAAGTACTTAGCAAATACTCAGACAGAAGCTGTTATTACCTGCACTTGAGGCCGACTGAGGGGTCTTGCGCTGCGAGGTTTTGCTGAAATGGGCTGTTTCTCGGACAGACGCCAAGACAATGAGCCCTCTCTGTAAAGGTTAAACATCGCTTGAGCTTACAAAGAGATTCCTCACCTGTCATCCGAGGGTAATCTCTTGTGCTCGCTGGATTTATAGAGGATATTTCCCAAGGGCTGCCCACCCTTGTGC
Organism: Danio choprae; assembly: GCA_903798125.1. Lineage (NCBI taxonomy): Eukaryota > Metazoa > Chordata > Actinopteri > Cypriniformes > Danionidae > Danio > Danio choprae. Next base: position 8,802,327 of record CAIGQW010054471.1, read on the forward strand.
AGTTGGCAGAAAAATGCTCTACAGGTGAGTCATAAAATGTTGCTCTGCCACATAGAGGACTACATTTAAGTGAAAGAATTGATCTTAATTCCCTGTTGTTGGTTGTTTTGTTTTGTTTGTTTTTTTCTTTGCAAGGTAGTATTGACGTCATTAGAGTTAATAAAAAGAAAGTAATACTTTAATATGATTTATGTTTTGCCTCCCCCAGGGCACTAGTAAAGAAACAAAACAACTCAAATGAATTTTTTTTTTAATTCTACACAGTGTTGAACTGCTCAAATGCAATAGATTAGTTAATTAGTATAATTGTTAATAAAAAAACTAGATGTGTGTGAAAACTAGATTAAAGTGAAGCCCTATATTTATACTTTTCCACTATAAAAAGAGGTGGCTTTTATGTTCTTAATATTTTATAAGGTACTGAGAAGAGGTTATATGCATGTTATTTTTACATCAATTTGTTTTCTATAGTGAGATTTGTAGCACCCATGTTGTGACAAATTATTGTCACTTATCTGAAATTTTGGAATAAACACTTAAAATATTTTTAAAGTATATCAAATTGTTTTTGTGAATTTAATTTCAAAATGGTATGGCTCATCTTTTTATTCTATACAATTTAAGTACATTAAACTGTACACAATTTGCATTCTGAAAAATGCGTTCTTTTGGTTTTTGAGATATTACTCCAGGTGCAGGTCTAAAAAGGTGTAAAAACTACATTGACAGAATGGAAAACATTTTGTAGAATATTTTTGTAAATATATTTTCTTGATATTTGGGTCACAATGTAAATATTGTTTCATCCATCATTACAAAAGTAGTTGACACTTATCGAAGTTAAAATATTCAAACTATAATAATAAAAAAAAACTTGAACTGAATACTGCTGAAAGGTAACGACAAATCATAAATTCCTTTAAATTGTGGTCTAATCACATGTATATTTGAATAAGAAAGTTTTAAAGAATATGGTTTTTATGCAGTGGTGGAAATAAGTATTCAACACGTCACCATTTTTCTCAGCTTATTTTTAAAGGTGCTGTTGACTTGAAATTTTCACCAGATCTTAGTAACAACAAAATAAAATCCATATATGCAAAGAAAACAATATTAATTAGTTTACAAAAGAAATAATGTATAATAAAATGAAATGACGCAGGAAAAAAGCATTGAACACATGAAGAAAGGGAGGTGTAGAAAGGCAGTGAAAGCCCAGACAGCACCTGAAATCTCTTTTAATCTCTCTAGTTCTTCAGCAACCCTCTGCCCTTCGTCATTGTAAATTAATGTCAGCTGATTCAGTCCAACATCTACATTACCAGGATGATGAAGATAAAACTAGGGTGGACATTTCAGCAAGACAATGATTCAAAACACAGCCAAGGAAACTCTTAAATGCTTTCAGAGAAAGAAAATCAAGCTGTATAATGGTCCAGCCAATCACCTGACTTAAATCCAATAGAAAAATGCAAAATAAAGCTCAGATTTGAAAGATGAGACCCACAGAACCATCAAATTTTTTACATTCTTTTGAAGTCTGTGAAATAAATTACACCTGAGGAATGCATGTGACTTCATTCTCCATATGAGAGGCGTCTTGAAGCTGTTAAAAAACTTTTAAAAATCCTTTTATATAAAGTGTTAAATACATTTTAGTAATTCACTACATTATCCTTGTGTTATTCCTTGTCATTTTTTCAGATTTGTCTTTCTTTTGTTACATTTTTATGTTTGTATTGTTTGGTTTTTTTTTAATTCCATGTCAACAGGTCCTTTAGAATATTTCCCACCCCGCCCTCCCAAAAAACCTGTTGAATAATTTTTCCCCCCACTATATATATGAACTGTTTCTTTTTTTACATATTGAATTTTTTTTGTTTTATGTTCAGTTCTGTGTTTGAAATAGGATACTTTTATGTTTATAATGTGAAACGTAGAGTATACAGCTTGCGATATATCTTCATCTATAAAAATACAATGCTCTTAGCTTGACCTGCTATTACTAGTGTGAAAAATGAACCAGAATAACTGGAATATTATCATCACTAATCTTTCCCTTTGTTATTTCTCTTTTTTAATCAGACTTCTTTATAGAAAGTACATTATCTGCTTTTTTAATCTCAAGCGGACAAATTTACATTCAAAGTAAACAATTATCATATCACAACAATTGAGAATACTGCTGTTTATTATTTAATAATGCGGAAAGAGAAGCAAGGCTTTTACAGTGTGAAAAACAGGAGGCTGTAGTGCAAACCTTATGCAGTAAGCATGGTATTCAATTTCTTTATTTAATGAAGTTTGGTTACTGAAACACTTTTTCTCAATGGACTGTAGAGGAAAATCTGTGTATCAGTGTATTCTGCCATAAGCAAACAAGTGGTGGCGGTTGTGTGAAATTTTATGAATGACAGGAATTTTAATTCAGTGGAAGTCACTAATGCTTTCCTTGGAGTTTTGTGGCCACAGGCTCAGTGGCTTCAATTACAAAGCAAACAATGTAAAAATACTGTTTCTGTATGTAATATGTGTATTGTTTTGTGGAGATTTTTCTGCTAACTCGCTCTCTTTTTTTCTAACGTTATTAATAATATTAATAATAATGACAAACATTTGAAATCATTATTCTTGGCCAAAAACTTACACAAACTTGTTTTAACAGGTACAGAGCAAAAATCTTTTCCCTGTGTTTTTTAAAATCTTGCAGTGACAGATTTTAAAAACTATATTTTTTATATGATTTCAAAAATGACTTCTTCCTTATTATACTTATTCATTAATTTTCCTTCGGCTTAGTCCCTTTATTCATCAGGGGTCGCCACAGCAGAATGAACTGCCAACTTATCCAGCATATGTTTTACACAGCAAATGCCCTTCCAGCTGCAACCCAGTACTGGGAAACACCCATACACACTCACATGCACACACGTACACAATGTGGCCAACTTAGTTTACCCAATTCACCTATAGTGTATGTCTTTGGACTGTGGGGCAAACCGGAGCACCCGGACGAAATCCACGCCAACAGGAGGAGAACATGCAAACTGCACACAGAACACCAACTGGCCCAGCCGGGACTCGAACCAGCCACCTTCTTGCCACCGTGTTACCCTTATTATACTCAATAATTCTTAAAGCACTTTTTTTTTTTTTTTTTTATGGACAAAATCCTTAAGAAAAAACAAATGTTTTTATGTTAAACATTATTTAAAACAGTAAAGTATACAACATTTGTGTGAATGTGTTTTCTATTCATATAAAATAAAAATTTGTTAAAAACTATCAGAAATTGTTTATGAAATACAGAAATATTAATTCCAATGTTTGATGAACAAACGTTTGTTTTTTGCAAGCAATAAATAAATAAATGAAAAAGGCTTTTTAAATACACGTAGAGAAACATATCTATACTTTTATTCTCTACAAATGTATTAACCTATCCAATATGAATAAAGTGCTTTTTCCCTAATAGTATACAAACTGGAATGGTCCAAGAGGCCATCCATTGATGAATTATGTAAATAAGAGTTTTGTCATTGTAGGTCATGCAAACGCCTCTGACACCCTCCTCACTCTTCAGGTAAAAAAAAAATGGCGACATGCAAAAGAAAATTTCAGTATTTATTTAGAAAGTCACTTTAGATAGTTTGTTTCATGTGTAAACAGCAAATGTTTTTTTTTTTCCCTTGAACTGTTTTCTTGTTCCTGTGTCATAATTAAACCGCACATTGCAAACAGTGCTAATCTGCAAGTGGTACCTTAAAGGGCTGTTTCTATCTGGTTTAATAGTTGATATAAATCAATGTATATACAAAAAAACCCACATTTTTGCTGCTTGTTTTAACTACTTACGTAAAATGAGCTGAAATAATTTTTTTTTTTTTGGGGGGGGCACAACTTAACTGTTTTATGTTCAATCCACTTGTGTTAACTTAATCGATTTGTGTTGGGACAATATGAATGGATTGTGTGGAAGCCAGCATTTTAGTATAGTGATGTTAAGAGATGTTTTAAACTTGAGTAAAACCAGTTAATTTAGGTGTTACAATTTCTCTTCAGGTTATCTAATCTGTTTTATTCATTATTCAAAAAAGTGTATTGTCCAATAATTTGATCAAATCCACTGCTTGTTACTTTAGCCTGTTGTGTTCAGTAAAGTCCTTATTATTTTACAATCATTTCAACTGTAATTATACAAATGTAGTGTGTTTTCGTTAGTGTTAGCATAGCTGACAGCTCTCTAAACAAGCCTATGCTGCTGCTGACAGTTTATTTGTGTTAGTTTGTTCAAAGTGTTCCTCGTGCTTTCTTGTTTAGAATAATAGAGTTGACTAATTGCTCAGGCGTTGAGTGTTTAACACGGCACTCATTTGCTTCTGTCACAGTATGTGTATATCTCGCTGTCTGCAGCATTATCTGAATTTGTCTCTTATTTGATCTTAAACTATTAAAGATCATAAGGATCTCATGCTTTAAAAAAGTTTTAACTGATGAACTTAGTCCAAAAAAAAAAATTCAGACCTTAAATAACATTTAATGTTTTACATTCACCTATTACCAGTTTCAGGAAAAATAAATTCCACATTATATCAATATTCATAATTGTCAAGACACTTTATAATTTGATTTTAAAATAAAACACAAATAGACATTTTATTCAAATCCAGAGTAAAGCAAATATATAAAAAATAAAAATTAAACCCCCATGGGTGGAATAGGTGATTGTCTTCAGAAACCATTTTTGTTGCCGTCTTTCGGGTGAGACGTTAAACCGAGGTCCTGACTCACTGTGGTCATTAAAAATCCCATGGCACTTTTTATAAAGAGTAGGGGTGTAACCCCGGTGTCCTGGCCAAATTCCCTTCATCCACCCTTAACCATCATGGCCTCCCAATCATCCCCATCCACCGAATTGGCTCTATCACTGTCTCTCCACCTATAGCTGGTATGTGGTGAGCGCACTGGCGCCGTTGTCCTGTGGCTGCCGTCGCATCATCCAAGTGGATGCTACACACTGGTGGTGGTGTGGAGAGACACCCCTCGTGATTGTGAAGTGCTTTGGGTGTATGGCCATACACGATAAATGTGCTATATAAATACACACATTATATTACATTTTGCTGATTTAAAGACTCTTCACACCCTGATAATATTCATTAAATTAAATGGTCCAAATGTATTTATATGTATTTTAATATTATGTGGAAGGTGTAGGATGTAGACAAGTTTGTCAAATCAAAACGTTCGGTTCGAACTACATGCCTGTCAAAATATGTAAATGCGTACCTTTAATGATTACATCATCAGCAGGTTCACAGATGCAGTACAGCAAACAGTCATCAACACTTACCTTCTTTTGACCCTAACTTTTTGTTTAGGATGTTGAATTACTAACTGTAGATTACTACTGTACAAAGTTTTCTCTGGTGAACGTTACTGCACTGTAAAAACGATCCAGAAACTAGCAGTTTTCTGTATTTTGTATTTCATGTTTATATTTTTAATTATTCCCGTTTATTTATGCTTTTGAATTGCATTATGGCCTTGAAAAATGACTTTTATTAACATTTCTAATAGTTTAAAGTCATATATTGTCTGGATTGGTGTTGTTTATTATGGTATAAAAACCTTGTAATAAACTGCCAGTACATTTTCTGTTGTTTTACAGACTTATTTCTCTCTTTATTATTTCTTATACATTACATTATTTCAAACTCCTAAAATGTCAATAAAAGTCACTTTGTTAAACTGTAGAGTTGAAATGTTGACATCAAAAGTCGACAAAGCAGAGATCTTTCCCTTAATGTAATCTACAACCGTAAATAAACAGAAAAAAAAACAAAATAGAGAAACTATTTTTCCTTTTTTCTTTTCTTTTTTTACAGTGAAGTGTTGTCTACAGGAGGCATGGCTTTTGATGGTGATTTGCAGCAAAGGTAAAGCGTAGGCTTTCAGGCTAACATATTTCAGTTGTCAAAAATATTTTAACAAACTATTATAGGAGTAGACTCCTTATTAAATGACAATCTTTTCAACTGAAATGGTGGAAAGGTTTATTTTAGCTAGAAGGAGTGAGTGAACCATCTTTGTGCCACCAGAAAACCTAATTTGCTTCTTAGTTGGGTTGTGGATAAATATAGGCTAAGTGATAATTATATTATACTCATATGAACCTCCACAAAAACAGATTAGTTTTATGAAGTTTATCAGAACCTATCACTTCAAAAAAGTCACAGTAAGAGCTGAGTGATATGGCATCATGCATAAATGTGCATTAAACATGTATGTTTTGCCGTTTACGTGTCTGTTGCCTCATTACAAACATGCACAGCAAATTGCACAATATACACATTAATATAATAAAATACATTGAAACAGATCATGTGCCTGTTCGGGTGGCATTGAATAAATCTGTAATACGTATATACTGCATTTTGCATTTGGATAAGCTGTAAACACTTTATCCATGGCTACTAGCATCACAAAACGGCTCAATTTCTCTTCCTTAAAGCCTGCCCTGTTTTCAGAATGAGAGTCACACATACACAATAAGTAAATTACAAGCTAAGATAAACTTAAAAATAAAATAAAAAAAAATATCATTGTGGCCTCACAGTGGCGCAGTGGGTAGCACGTTTGCCTCACAGCAAGAAGGTCGCTGGTTCGAGCCTCGGCTGGGTCAGTTGGCGTTTCTGTGTGGAGTTTGCATGTTCTCCCTGTGTTGGCGTGGGTTTCCTCCGGGTGCTCCGGTTTCCCCCACAAGTCCAAAAACATGCGGTATAGGTGAATTGGGTAAGCTAAATTGTCCGTAGTGTATGAGTGTGAATGAGTGTGTATGGATGTTTCCCAGAGATGGGTTGCAGCTGGAAGGGCATCCGCTGCGTAAAACATATGCTGGATAAGTTGGCGGTTCATTCCGCTGTGGCGACCCCAGATTAATAAAGGGACTAAGCCGAAATGAAAATGAATGAATGAATGAAAAATATCATTGTTGTAATCTCTATAGACCATTTCAATGTGGTGATCTCACTGGCCCATGAACATTTCCTGCTTGTTTTAACTGTAACAGAAAGCAATTAAATCATATCTTCATGTTAAAACAGCTGTCATAACATTATTTATTAATATGTGGCTCTTTTTGGATTCTCGGAAGCTACAGAAATTAAAAATGTAAAACAGGAAATACGTTAGGACCATTGTTTTTGTTTACATCCCTCAAAATGGTCTATAGGAAACACTGCCGGCAATCAGATGCTGCCTGGAACATGCAATGATCTTGAGTGGATCTTCAGTTTGTCTTTCAATTGGCAACATTATTTACTTGAGAACAAGGGGAAAAAATGTTTCTGAGGCTCACGGTATGGTTGGTCATTTCCATGTACTGAACTCGTATTATTCAGCTATGCCTAGGTATATACAAATTTGAATTATATGGCATCTTTAAGGTTTTTAATTAATGTTTACATAAACTATAAAAAAGGGGGAAAACCTGTAAAAAGGTGATGTTTTGCAAACTTGAGAAAGAATCATTTTAGCAAAAAATTGCTTCTGCAAACCAACCCTGACAAAAAATATTGTACAAAATTTGGATGCATGTGCAATCTAAATTTATTTTAGACCTTAAATTTATTCGACAAATTACAAATTTTAAACCTTCCAGTGCCACAGACTATATACCCAATCATAACTTCAAGACTATTGCTGCTGTTTTGCAACCATGAAGTTTTCAACACAGCATTTTTGTGTAATTGTAAATGCCACATCTGACCAGTTATAATGATCATGTGACCCTGAAGACTGGTGTAATGGATACTGAAAATTCAACTTGCCATATAGTGTTTGGGAAACTGCACGGGTGAATGCCTGTTCTTTCTTTTCTTTTTGGTCATGGAGGAGTGGAGAGCATGAACTGATTCCTTAAAGACCACAGTGACAGACGAGTTTTCGTATTGATCCTGTGGGCAAGCATGATCACCTGGTGACCTACTCACACCTGCAGCTTCTCCACGATGGACGTCCAGTGTTCTCCAGCCTCTGGCACTTAGACTGCAGTTCCGCAGAGGAAGTTTGGTTAGAGGAGAAATGGTCGTGCCCAACTGAGCCTGGTTTCTCTCTAGGTTTTTTTTCCCCTTCACTTTGGTCAATTGGTGAAGTTTGTTCCTCGCCGCTTGGTTTGGGACTCGTGGAGCTGCGCATCGATGGATTTGCTCTTCAGTGTTTGTACTTTCAGCAGTAAAATTTAAACCACACTGAACTGAACTAAACTGAACTTCAACTCTGAAGACTGGACCAACACTTTACTAGAACTTCTATGTTGAGCTGCTTTGACACAATCTACATTATAAAAGCACTATATAAATAAACATGAATTGAATTGAATTCTTTTCCTATATGTGGAAACTGAGAGAGAATTACCTACCTACCTATTTATTTGTTTGTTTTACATTGCTGTAGTCATGGCTGTATGTGTGTTTGTTTATTTGTGTTTGTGTACCTGAACATGTATATTGTTTGCATTTAGCCCGAGCTTTGCCATTGGCAATGCAAAGTCCCAGTGCCGGTTGACTGGTTCTCAGGCCTAGCCAGTTTACATAACTGAAGCAGAATGCTGGCTCTCCCGGTTAACGTTCACTCTTTATGAGCCGCCACAAGGCAGCCACCTGTCTGTATTGACATGGCCAATCAGCATTGTTCTCTACATCACTGTCTAGATGCACATTACAATTAAACAGTCAAAATACACACTGAAAAACCTGACTACAAAAATGCTTTCATAAAATGAACAATAACAATTAGAGTTGATATTCCACAGCACGTCTATTTCTATTGGGACTGTAAAGTTCACAAAAATGATCAACTTTTTGAAACAATTGAGTTTTTTTTACTTTTTTATTCTGTAATATTAGTACCTACTGATTTGATGTCTGCTCTAAATTAAATGAAAGAAAAACTAATTAAACAGCCTAAGGGGCTTTTCACATGGACCATGTTTTCCATTCCCCACTGTACTACTGTTGTTTTTCTAAAACCCCAAACCAGAAAAAGTTTTTTTTTTTATATGTGTTGCAAGAACCAAAATTGTAATATGTGTTTCTTAAAAATCTCGAGGAACACATTAAATAATGTGCTGTCATATTTTCTGCAATATTAGCATTTTCCATATTGTCCCAGCTTTTTCTGATTTGGGGCTGTATGTAAACACAGAATAGACCATTGCTATCAAGTTTTTCATGGTGTCCCACGCATGACATTCCATTAGGAAACAAAAATATCAGAGGGCGGCTATATGTAAAGATTTTCATATTTATTACTATTTGGAAGTCTGGAATCTGAGGGTTAAAATTTTTAAAACATTGAGAAAATCATATTTAAAGTCTTCCAAATTACATTTTTAGCACTCAATCACTCACTCACTCACTTTTCTTCAGATTATTCTGTGCTTTGCCATTGGCAATGCAAAGCCCCACTGGGATGACTGACGTATTCTGATTATCATCGGTTGCCATAGCAAAATGAACCGTCAATTTTCTGGCACATATTTTAAGCAGCGGATGTCCTTCCTGCTGCAACCCAGTACAGAAAGTGCAACCCTCTGTGCTGGGAAACACCCACATACTCTTCCATTCACACTGTACGGCCAATTTAGTTTATCCAATTCACCTTGGAAACCCCTTTGGACTGTGGGAGAAACTGGAGCACCTGAAGGAAACGCATGCAGACACAGGGAGAACACAAAATTCCACACAGAAAGGCCTCTAACATACCTTGTATGATATCGCAACTGACCAATCAGAATCGTGTATTCCAGACAGCCATACAATGATAAAACATAACAGATGTAGGTATATAGACGTTAATAAAACACAACAGGTTTAGTAAACTTGAACCACATATCTCATCATAATCTACAGTCAAAAATGTTGATCATTATATTGATCAGAATGAATATCAATCAAAAAAAAATTTATCTAAATATTTATCAGTAATATTTAATGTATTGTTAATAAAAACTGTACATATAATTAATCGCCTCACAGTGGCGCAGTGGGTAGCACGTTCGCCTCACAGCAAGAAGGTCGCTGGTTCGAGCCTCGGTCAGTTGGTGTTTCTGTGTGGAGTTTGCATGTTCTCCATGTGTTGGCGTGGGTTTCCTCTGGGTGCTCCGGTTTCCTCCACAAGCCCAAAGACATTTGGTACAGGTGAATTGGGTAGACTAAATTGTCCGTAGTGTATGAGTGTGAATGGGTATGTATGGATGTTTCCCAGAGATGGGTTGCAGCTGGAAGGGCATCTGCTGGGTAAAACATATGCTGGATAAGTTGGCGGTTCATTCCGCTGTGGCGACCCCAGATTAATAAAGGGACTAAGCCGAAATGAAAATGAATGAATGAATGAATATAATTAATGTCGACATTCTTGGGATAGCTCATTTAATAATACAAAACCACAACTGATATGGTGTGCCCTTGCCTGGATCTAATGGTCAGAATCTAGGGGCCTGAAACGTTTGTGTCAGCAGGCCTGCAGCTGGATATATCTCAGATTGTTTGAAACCTACAGATAAGTGTGTTGAAGCAGGGTTGGAACTAAACCCTGCAGTTTTAACACCCCTGCTCTGAAAACATTACGATAAGCACCAAGCAAGTAACTAGCCTGTTCTGCACTGCTGTCAGGCAGCTCTGTTAAATAAATATGCCTGGTTTTGAACTATACTTCTGTCTTTCATCCTAGAGTGTGTATCACACACACAATGTATTGCTGGCTACATACCTGTGCATCTTAGAACTGATTTGTGGTCCAGCGTCGCATATAGTCTTAGATCTTAAATATACAGTCGTGGCCAAAAGTTTTGAGAATGACACAAATATTAGTTTTTACAAAGTTTGCTGCTAAACTGCTTTTAGATCTTTGTTTCAGTTGTCTGGGGATCTGGGGAGTTTCCAGGCCATGGATTTCAACGTTTTGGTCCCCGAGCCACTTAGATATCACTTTTGCTTTATGGCACGGTGCTCCATCATGCTGGAAAATGCATTGTTCTTCACCAAACTGTTGTGGGATTGTTGGAAGAAGTTGCTGTTGGAGGGTGTTTTGGTACCATTCTTTATTCATGGCTGTGTTTTTGGGCAAAATTATGAGTGAGCCCACTCCCTTGGATGAGAAGCAACCCCACACATGAATGCTTTACTGTTGGCATGACACAGGACTGATGGTAGCGCTTACCTTTTCTTCTCCGGACAAGCCTTTTTCCAGATGCCCCAAACAATCGGAAAGGGGCTTCATTAGAGAACATGACTTTGCCCCAGTCCTCAGCAGTCCATTCGCCATACTTTTTGCAAAAGATTAATCTGTCCCTGATGTTTGTTTTTTTAAAGAGAAGTGGCTTGTTTGCTGTCCTTCTTGACACCAGGCTATCTTCCACAGGCGCTCACACCTGCCTGCTACCATTCCTGAGCAAGCTCTGCATTAGTGGCACTCCAATCCCGCAGCTGAATCCTCTTTAGGAGACATTAGGAGGTGCTCGTCAACATTCTCACCTGAGTTAACAAGACGATTACTGAAAT
>CAIGQW010054471.1:8818890-8856068 GCA_903798125.1 Danio choprae
ATCTATCTATCTATCTATCTATCTATCTATCTATCTATCTATCTATCATCTATTCTTTTAAAGTGAACAAGAGTGAGCTGGATGGTTGGCATTTGGGGATGCCTGACAAAGACAAAGAGAGAGAGAGAAAAAAATTGCATGGTATGCATTTCTTTTCCAGTGCCACCTGCATGTCTGTTACTGCAGGATTTGTATCTCCTCAATCACTGACACTACTGGATTACCTGTTCTTAAAGCAAAGAGCCAACACAAGCCAGATCTTGCGCACAAGTATTCAAGCTCTCATACACTTGATTTTCTTTGCTTTGTGGGATGGATTTACCCTATTATTACTGCCAGTAGTCTGATTATGATTTCATGATACACTAATTTCCTGTACTTTAGACCCTGATTAAGCACTCTCAAATATTTAATGTTAATTTAACTGTCATTTTAATCAAAACCTTGTTCTCCGGGAACTCTTACTAGAAAATAGTTACAGCAGCTAACAATAACAATAACTGCCAAGTTTTTTTTTTTTCCTTTTCTGTCTATCGCCTGAACTACGATTCACAATATTGGTTAATCAAATTTTGGTTCAGAGGTTGGGTGAAAAGGTGAGTTATTGTCCTAAAGAGACAGACTCACCCTGGATAGGGAAGCACTTTGACAATCAGACTAATCTCTATCAATAAACAACTCCCATCGCCTTGGGTTACACTACAACAGGTGCATTCTGGGTTTAGACTTGCATGTATGATCAGTCTATGGGACTTTCTTGGAACACAGTCTTATATCGCAAACACCTCATCATAAAAGCAATGAGTTATTTGCCACTTATTTGGAGCTGTGTAAAAAAAGAAGAGTTCTCTTAACTCTCTTGTCCTTTCAATTTCTTTTAGATTAAATCACCATTCGAACAGATAAATATTCTATAGCATTTCCAAGCCGTGACATGTCATTCCCATTCCTTCCATTAGGTTCACAGAAAGGTAACTAACCTCATATCACTTTGTGATGTTATACAGGTGTTATGTTTGTCTGTGGAAAAAAATAACCCAGTCCACATTATTATCTGTAAGTACATCAATAAATCGGACAGTCGGTATTGTGTTTTGTTCTTGTCATGCTTATTTGTGGCTGACCCATGCCATGTCAAAGTATATGTGTGTGTGGCTTCATTTGCATATACTAGTATATTTGCACAACAAATGGTGCCTTCACTGAGCTGTTTTGCATGGTGTGTGCCTGCTGCTTTAGCTGACACTGAGGGTGAACGGCTGCTTTGTTTTTTCTGAAGCTGCACCCAAATATGTGTCCACCTGTCACTCATCTCCCCACTGTATTCCTGTCAATCACATTCGGTGTTGTTATGGTGTCGCAGGTGAAATCAAGTTGAAGTAGCCCAATGTCTGGAGAACATTTCATATATACAGTCCTATCTGTATATATGTATCTGTATATCTGTATTCTATCCTTCTAGAATTGTAAATTAATTTTCCAGAATTTTTCCATTTAATTTCCTTAAACTGGCATAAATCAAACGTATAATTTACAGTAAACCGAATGCATTATTAGTGTAAAATAATGCAAAATGTGATAGGGAACATTTGATTTGATTATTGTTAATAATTGTTGATTAAATTATTGTTAAAACAGAGTTGACAATCACACAGTTTACATTTTAGCTCAAAGAGGCTTTTCATCATATTATTGTTTTTAACAAGTGAATGAGAAATGTACTGAAATGTCACAATAACAGAGTTGACAAATAATTAATACACTATTGGTGTATCATAAACATTTTATACAAATTAATGAGAAAAATAATGGTATTCCTCAATGCCTTCCAGAGTTTCCCACCAGAGAAAGTGGAATCACTTCAAGCATATCTCATGCTATTTCTCATGCCATTTTTTTAAAAGGTGTAGGATTTTAATGGTTGAATTGGATATTGCAGTCCAAAATCAAAATATTGGAACGGGTTTTTAATCAACCGGCCCCTCCTGCGAAAACTGGACTGAATCGCAAGTTGCCAGATTAATGTCACCAACAATAGAGAGTATGCCTGATGATTGAGCCTTACAGTGTAAGCTGCTCACCTACAATGTTTGCATTTGTAATATTTATATTATTTGCTAATTAAAAACCAACTCATGTTGATTTTAATAACTCTGAATCTGCAACTCATTTTGAAGGTTGCTACTGTCCTCAGGAAAATGTCTCATTTTCATTGTCATTGAGGTAGCCTACATGACTGAAATGCAATAGGCATTTCTATTGTGTTTTCAGCCTGGGGTGCTGAAATATAACTGGGTAAACTGGCGGCTTTTACTCAAATAAAATAAAAAAAAACATGCTATGTTCCAATTCTCCTTCTTATACTACGTCCTATATGTAATTTTCCGAGATGAATGCCATGCAAGATTTGGGACATACTATTTTCATACTAACTGGCCATTACATGCCCTGTCAATAATTCTGTCCCATCACATTTTTTTCATATTTATTTTTCTACCATATTGGAGATGCATCAGCAGGTTAATCTGCCATTTGGAGGTCTTTCATACTGAGAAATCTCCTTACAACATAATTGCATAATTATACATTCAGGTGTTAATGACCTGCCCTGTCTTTATAAAAGTTCACATTGTTGTTACATTTCATATGCAACAACATGGCAAAAATGGAAAAAGTTAAATAAATATTAACATCTTTACCATAGCCTCTCCAGTAACCATCAGTCGTATATGGCATATGACATATTGCACCCATAGGCAGGGGCACAACACCTTTGCTTATTACACATGGACATGCAGCAGCACATGAAGAAGTCAAATACCAGAAATTACTATGCATGAAATAAGTGCACAGACTTTTCCTCTAGAAAGTCTACTCAGGCAATCTGTTTCCACTCTGGAGAAGCATTCTTTCTTTGCACTTGCACATTTCACCATGCATATAATGAATCTGCCATGGCACGAGAACAACTGGATTTTAAATGGAATAGGAGGTGGAACTTAATTAGCTTATAGGACATTACACCGAAATAAAGTAATTACTCATATGCAGAAGTGTATTTGGACATGCCCTGTGTGCACTTGTGGTGTGTGCTTTCAACTATGCTTTTAGATCAGTAAATTAGGGCCCAATCTAAAATATAATGCAATATTTACTTATTATTTATTGAACTGTTGTGCATGATCAGTATCACGTTACCCTATAGTGTTAAGGACCAAAAAAAAAAAAGAAAAAGGAAAAAGAAATACTGATGTGAAATTGCAATGTTTCTAAATAATTGTTACTATTTACATTCATAAAATATATACAATTATAATCCTACATTATTGTTGTGGAATACCGGGACCAGACTCTGTGCACTGTTTACCTTCAGACCTTATCTAAATTCCTGCACAAATCCTGATTGACTGGAGACATGACACAGGTTTGGACATTTGCTCATTAAACAGGCTCCAGGCCCACTTTGAGAGCAGTGGAGCAGACAGGTACACTTTAGCAGACACAATATTCAGTGAGGTCTCTCTGTCTTCCACCCACACACACATTCCCACTGCCACTTCTGGCCTTCACCCTTAGCTTGCTGTTTTTCCCCCTCCCAATTTAACTCTTGCTTTGCACTATTTGTGGTTTTCAGATAAATGTCATTCAGTTTATTTATTCAGAAAGAGAATAGAGTACATATTCTTTGTGTCTCATCGTTGTAAAGGGCAGTTTTACTACATCAAAAATGCATCTCTAATTCTCATTCTGATTCTTAAAAAAACCTGAAATATAAAGATATTAAAATAAATATTAAAAGTCTATATTAAAAGATTTATCTAGAAATATGGCTTTCAATCAAACTGTTGTTGGCGATGTGCATTCGTGCAGTGACGCTCTAACAGTCATGTTAGCACACCTGAGCTTGTTGCAGTCTGACCTGTCTTACCGCCTCATTTGTCATCTCCAATCACGAGCTCTTTTGAGGGGAGCTGAAAGACAAGGAATTATCAGCCCTTGCCTGGTGATGAGAGCTCAGCCTGCTGCTCAAAAGAGAAAGTATGTGAGAACACCAGCAAGTTGAACATGTAAGAACACAGGCAAACACACTCTGCCAATCCTCTGCATCGTCCAGAGACTGCATCAAATATTTCTGACGTTTAGAAAAAGTCTTAATGGCAGTAATTGGAGATGCAATCTGATGACCTGTTTAACTATTTGAATGTTTTTTGAAATGTTCAGAAGAGATTTCCCAGTGGGCACCTTGATGTCAAAATGACATCAAAAAACATGCAAAAAATGCAAACAGATTTGATGTCAAAACCTTGATTTGACAGCCACGCATGATGCCCTTTTGACCACCAAACGACAAGAAAAGTATTATAAAAGAAAAGTTTTATTCATTTAAAGGACCAGTTTACACTCTATTGTGTATGCCTACAATGCATGTAAAACTACCTTCATGTCAAAAATGCAAACTGATTTGATGTCAATTGACTACCTTAGTGTCAAAACAACATCAAATTGACATAATATTGGCATAAAAAAACACATAACTGACCTGTAATTGTTTTTTGATGTGTTTTTTGATGCCAGCATTAGATGTCAATTTGATGTTGTTTTGACACCAAGGTAGTCAATTGACATCACATTAGTTTGCATTTTTGATGTGATTGTACTGTAGATGTGTTTTTGATGCAGTAAAACCAACATAAAAAAATTAATAATGCTTTACAGTAAAGTAACATTTGCTAAGATTGCAAATAAGATAGCATGAACTAACAATAAAAAATTAAGCATGTATTATTAAATAATACATTATTTGAGTTACTCATTAACTCACTCAAGTGTCCAGTGATTGTTGCTTTGCTATAGTTATTAGCACATGTAAGCTTGCAAGCTCTAAAAGACATGAGTTAATATATAGGTAATGAAATCCAACTGCACTAGTTAGTTTAGTTAATGTTTTAATTAAAAGCAATGAACAGGTTTGTGCTGTAAAAGCAGTAAATACTGTAAATACAGTTTGCTAACCTAAAAATTGTAATGTTAGCGAATTATTCGCAACATTAGGTTTACTAGTGTTAGCTAATCTTACTATCAACTACTAATCTTACTATCAACTGCTAATCTAGATCAACCTGAATTATGTGGATTAGATCAGTTAATAATATCACTATAAATGTATAAATAAATGAATAAATAAATATTTTTTCCAGTATAACATTAAAGTGACCTTACTGAAAAGTGTTAACAAAATAGTTTATGGTATTATTATGGTATTATAATATTAAAAGTATTATAATAGTATTTGGTTCAAAGTGAAACAGCATAATGACAAATATCAAACAGTTTCATATTAATATTCCTTCCTCATGATAGGCCTAAGTAATGTATGCTCTAGGTCAGTAGTAGGCTACTGCATATATCGATACAGTTAAACACATGAACATGCAGGCAGAATATTTCTTTTCTGTAAACCATTCAGGATGATACAAAACCTTTATGTTTGGCGTTGATCATCCTGTCAGGGTTTATTTCGAGATAATGATTGATTGTACATTATCCCTTAGACAAACAAACACACACAGATACATTAAAGGCCAAATACGCAACATGAAATTCAAGCAAATGTATAAATATGTACTTTCAGTCACAGTATGTGCAACGCGCACTGTTAGTTTACGGCGTGTTTGCCGACACGCAGTGAGTCTGGGAACAGGGTAAATGTTGACACTGTGGCGCGTGAGAGCGAGTGGGGTGGAGCAGAGCTAGGGTGGACGTGATATGCCTCGCTGACTGTAAGTACAGTTGTAGGATGAAGTGACACATCGCTGGCGTGCCAGTGTCTGGGCGGAACACAAACACGCAGGTTGGGGAGGAGAGAAGCAGCGAAGCTTTTGCTCACTGATCTGAAAACCCACTCAATAGGTGCCCTAAATGGAAACAAACCTAATAGTATTTGTTTATATACGTTCGATTATTTTTTTATGCATGTAGGCGAGACCCGGGACAGTTTTTTTTATTTACATTTATCTATATATCTTTGTTTAAAAACAAAAACAAAAACAGCGTATTCAAAATGTGATTCAAACTAGGTAAACATTCTGCAGAATTATTAGCCTTTCCGAATTATTAGCCCCCTGAATGTTTTTTTGTCCAATTTATGTTTAATGGCAATTATTTTTTTCAACACATTAATCTAATAACTGATTTGTTCTATCTTTGCCATGATGATAGTACATAACATTTTACTAGATATTTTTCAAGACACTATATTCAGCTTAAAGTGCAATTAAAAGGCTTAACTAAGTTAATTAGGTTAATTAGGCAGGTTAGGGTAGACAAATCATTGTATAACCATTTGTTCTGTAGACAACCAAAAATAATTCTTTAAGGGGACTAATAATATTGACCTTAAAATGTTTTTATTTTTTAAACTGCTTTTGTTTTAGCCTAAATAAAACAAATAAGAATTTCTCCAGAAGAAAACAAATGATAGGAAATACGGTAAAAACTCCTTGCTCTGTTAAACATCATTTGGGAAATATCTGAAAAATAAAAAATAAAAATTACAGGAGGGCTAATAATTTTGATTTCAACTGTACTGTAGATGTTACCTTTGGAGCACAAAGTTTCAAACAGGAGGAATGAAATGGTACAATTCAGACACGTTTAGAGAAAAGTGAGACGTAACATTGGGATTTCCACAGGTGTAAGAATTATCATTTAAAAGCTGAATAAACAACTGAGCACTATTTGTGTGTGCAGGTTTCATGAGCCAGGACAGATCAAACTAAACTTTTTTGTCATTGAGGTCTTTCTCTTCCAACATAGATCAGGGATGCCCAAACTTGGCCCTAAAGGGACATTGTTTATGCAGAGTTTAGCTGCAACTTGGTGTGATATATCTGCGAGGACGTTTTTAGTATGCCTAGTAAGAGCTGCTAGATTAGCTGGTTCAGGGGTTGGAGCTAAACCCTACAGATCACGAGATCTCCAGGATCGAATTTGTGCACCCCTGATCTATAGGAATACTGAAACTATTTGCCTGGGGTTGGTGATAAAATATTTCACTGTTGTTACAACTAACCTAAGATTTTTGTAGCTCATGTATTTTTGGTCACACGATTGACACAACTGTCGATGTAGATTTTCTACACATATTGGTGCTATGGCTGCTAAACAAATACAAGTCAGAACCAATTAAATTGTAATAGTTATCTCACTTTTAAAATACAATGAGGATATATATGGAATATACCCTGTATTTACACTTTATGATTGTTATGTGTTCTATAAAATTTGTTTTATAATCTACTGATGGTGTTTCTTCCAAAACATATTTGTTAAAAACTACTTGGCAACACAATACTGTTTTTTAATTTTAAGAAGAATTGTTTTTTTTTTTATGGAATAATCCTGCACAACAAATGAAAACATTCGGAACAATTGTCATTTACTAAGAAAAAATCAGCTCTAGATTACAATATTTGTAATTAAATATTGAAAAAACAAATATGTACATTGCAATAAATAAATAAAGTTAAATACAGTAAATTCCAGCATCAGTAAATCCTGTTATTTCTATCTTTTGCTGTAGCGTGTCAGTAAATATCAGTTTACATTTCCAAACATTATTTTGCTCTTAAATGCAACAATCCAGTGATTTTTGTTTGCAGAAGGAGACTGACAGCCTGGAAAGATATGACGAAACAGAAGAAATTGAGACCAAATGCAAAAGAACTGAGGAACGTCTCCAAGACACTTCAAGAAACCCACCTGCAAAACTACAATGCTAGATAAAGGTTTAGGCACTTGTGTAAAAATGATATAAAGTCAGGATGCTTTCAAAAATAATGCCATAAACAAAATTTATTTATCAAGTCGTTTCTATTAACTAAATGAAATCAATGTTTGGTGCGACCATCCTCTGCGTTTAAAAGTTTTTCCAGATGGACTGGATGAGACGGAGCACAATCTGCTGCCAAACTCTTTCGGCAATCAAAAATCTCACTGCAGTAATACAATTAATAGAAAAAAAGTTTGGAAATGTAACGTAAAAGATATTTCCTGCTGACACACTACACCAAAAGCACAATTACTTCATAATTTATTTATTAATATTTTTTGTCTCAGCATGCTGCAATTCTGACAAGGAAAGCTTGACGAGGAGCATACAAAGGTACAAAATTTGACATTAAACCAACATTTCACACTATGCAGGAAAGACATGAAATCATATTTGTTTTGCAGTTATTGCAATGTTTAAAAATGCCAACGTTTAATATATGTCACATTACCTTGATGGTTTAATTAAACTTGCATGTTTATTACGAATAAATATTTTGCTTATGTTCCATCTGAACATAACTTTTGGTAACTATTAGTTCAGCTAATACTGTAACGCTATTAGCTGTATGGATTTTATTTTTGAAAACTCCCTGTTACCTCCAGAATGAAACAGCATTTCGAATACTTTGCAAAGATTGAGATTGTCATTTTGATCTCTGACCTCTAACGTTCAAACAATCCTTACTGATGAAATTCTCATAAACAAAATCTCACATACATGTTTAGAAGTCCAGTTTTATATTAGTTGTCTTTAATTGATATGTACATATAGTTAAAGGCAAAATTATTAGCCTTGTGAAATTTGGGAAATATTTCACAAGTGATGTTTAACAGAGCAATGACATTTTTTACAGTATTTCCATATATATTTTCTTCTGGAGAAAGCCTTATTTTCTTTAGTTTGGCTGGAATAAGAGCAATAAAAAATACAACAAAAAAGGAAAAATTCTTTTTTAAGACCAATAATTTGAGGTCTTTTCTCTTTTTTTAAATGGCTACAGAACAAATCACTGTTGTTCAATTACTTGCTTAATTAGCCTACTGTACTTTCCCTTAACCTAATTACCTAGTTAGGCTTTTAAATGGCATTTTAAGCTGAATATTACTATCTTCTAAAATAACACAAATAATAATAATAATAATAATAATAATAATAATAATAATAATAATAATACTGACATCATGGCAAAGTCAAAAAAACTTAGTTATTAGAACTTTGTTATTAAAACTTAATAGCACTTGGGAAATAGTTGAAAAAAAAATCATAATAATTTTGTCTTCATCTGTATATCTATAAAAACCCTAAAGTTAGGTGCAAATATTATGGTTCAGTTGTAAATATTACTATAGATGTAACTACTGAAGGTATTTATCATTTCATTCAGGTTTTATACAAGTTCAGCATAAATGCACATAAAGAGAGAACACTGTATCAAAGCAACATATATTAATTTTTAAGGTAGTGGCCCAAACCTGCAATATAAAGCAGGCCCACATGTAATACTTAATAGTTAATATTATACCAAAACATACATTGTGCCTGACATGGGGACAGATATTTCAGTTCACACAAAGAATATTCCGTTTGTGTTGCGACAGCATCACCTACTGGTTATCAAACAAAACACACACACTCGACATGCGTCATTCAACGGTTGTATTTATTGTAGTTGCACAATGTTTTTTTTTTTTTCGTTCTCAGTACAAGCTTATTCATTCAGATGAGCCACTGAAAAATTCATGCTAAAGAGGAGTTGATATGTAGAGCTTCACGAATAAACACTCCCCCCCGCACGTTTCACTCCAGTGCCTAATTTCTATCTAATGGTAAATCTTTAACACTGATCCAAAAATAACACATGGTACTATAGTTATATGGCTATACACAAATAGGAAATAAAACACAAGAATGACTGTACAGACCTCATTGAGGAGAACGACACAATTCAGAAAAGATTGGAATGTCCTGTCAATACAATCTATGCTTATATATATATATATATATATATATATAAAGTTATATATTTATATAACTCAATAATAATCAGTAATACATGAAACATTTTGAAGAACATATATAGTTCTGCCTGTGAATTTTCTTTAGACCATATATTATATTTATATATAATTTACAATTCATTCAAATTTGACAAGGGGTGATGTAACTCTTGCAATGCTGAAATACTTTCTCTTATTTGTTGATCTGACTGTAAACACTATTAGTTCAGTGGCATATGGGGGAAAATGGTTGTCATTTCTTAAACATTTTTATTTGTTTGCGCAAAAATTACTTCATTACTAAAGCAAGAAAAGAGAAACATAGGAAATAAATAGAAGCACAGTTTCATGGGTTCAGAAATCACCACACTCAGGCATTATTATAGTCATATATGTACACACGCACACATTTCATAAAACGGTTCTTGGGTTGTGTTTAGGTGACCAGCTTAACATCTATGGAATGTGATATGGAAAGCTGAAAAAGGCCCATGGTATTTATGGGCCGCACAGAATCTTACGTGACTGAAGATACACTGTAACACAACAAACAAATGAGTCACAGAACTTTCCTCATCTGTTTTTTTTTCTCTTCTCCGTTACTAAATATTCATCTATTTAAATAGTCAAATCTAACACCACTTAAAGGCTAAACTCAGTTGTAGGACATTAAACAAACAGTGGAACGTTTCACTTTATGACCATTCAAGATGTGATCACGGATAATGGTTTTGTAGTTATTGCAATTTCAAAGAAATGAAAAAAGGAAACAACTCCTATGTTTGTCTGCCATAATCCATCACTTATACACTACGCTGAACAATACCGAAGTAAATTAGAGATATTTTATTTCACACATTTTATTTTTTAAAAGGGTGTGATAAAGAGACCAAATCATGGTTTGTTGTTGCAAATAGAAACAGGCAAAAAAAGAATAAAACACACAAAGTCTGAACATACAGGAGGCATAGCAGCAGGCAATGCAGAGGTCTGATCAACCTCAAAAAAAGAGATAAAATACATTAAATAAATTAATAATACAACAAAATAGTGGCATTCCAAGTCAGGAATATTATTTTGTGAAAGGGCACTCATAACTGCTTATTTTCTATGCGCAAATAACCATAACAGAGCATTTTGTGCTGTTTGTTTTGGTGACTTTTGCTCTCGTCGAAGAACTGGTTTGATTGGTTATGTACATGCTGGAGACTTAATGAGGCAAAGCTACCAGGATATCCACGTAGTTGACGGGGAAAAAGCCAGATTGCCCATTCACCATTCCTTCATACCAGTTGTCATCAATCTTGCTGGTTAGGGTGATGATGTCACCTTCCTTGAAGCCAAGCTCACCCTCATTTTCTGGGTCAAAATCATAAAGTGCCCGACAGCAAGGCTGGTCCATTGGAGCTGAAACAAAACAAGACAGATTCTTTAGCACACAGAAGAAAAAAAAAAAAAGAAGAAGAAGAAAAACAAAAAAAAAAAAATAGAATTTATTAATTTACCTGGTGCCTGAGAAGGACCACTGTGGCCAATACTCCCATTGTGATTCTCACTGAAATCCAAAGAGGTGCGAGGTTTGGGCACATAATCTCTTTTCGGCTTACAAGATGCTTCTCTTATTCTGTGAAAAGGAGAAGGAGAAGGAGAAAGAGAAAGAGGAGAAGAAGAAGAGGAGAGAGAGAGAGAGAGAGAGAGAGAGACCCCCAAAGAAATTTAGTCTGTACTAAAATGTATAAATTTATTTAATAATAATAATTCCAAAATTAGGAGTACATTTTTAAAATATTTAAAACATTTGCATGAAAAAAACAAAAAAAAACCTTTCTGTATTATTTGTAAATTCAATAATTATTACAAAGCTCCAAAAATACCAATTTATTCAATTAAAAAGGCCTGGTGAAGAGCCGGTGTGCTCGAAATGTTACATGCTTTGTGTTAGCCTTTTTAATTGAATAAATTGGTCTTTTCTGAGCACCTATTTTTAAATTCAGTAATTCAAAATACATTTTGCGTCTGCCCCTACATTCTGGCCAACGCCGTTACATTGGTTATAAAAAGGCATAGACAAAGCCTGTGACTCGCTCAAAGTGATTTCATTTCCTCGGAACACTTGATTAAACCAAAACTGAAGGATTAGTTAACTCTAGAATTCTGTAATTTACTCACCCTCATGTCGTTCATTTATTTTTTGATCTCTTTATGAATGTTTTGAATGGTCAGAGTTTTGGGTGAACAGACTTTCAATGGAAGGACATTTCTCTGATTTTACTGGAAATATCTTCATTTGAGTGTAAAAGGTGACATTTCCGCTTTACTGTAGGTGGAATCAACCCGTTAACATTTATCCTATAAATGGCACCAAGATGCATGACAAATGACAAAAGTTACATTTAGAGAAATTAAACATCCAAAGTATGATTTGGGGTATTTTTCAGTTGAATTATTCTCAGTTGCTATACAATAGGAACTACTTCTAACATCACACAACATTCTCAAAATGTGACAGTGATGTGACGCAACACAGTCTCAAGTGTAAAATGCAGGCAGGGTACAAAAACTCCTCCTGTGTCATACAAAAATGCCAGGCTTTCTCCAAAATGGATTTCTGTGGACTGTAGGGTTATGATACTGAATATGATAATGTTATGGTACAAAAGATACTGAAATAAAGAAATAAACACACGTATATAGCTACTTTCTTGTTTTGCCACAATGTGACATTTTTTAAATAGATTTATTTGCAGGTTTTTCTCAGCAAAAACGGTTGATGTGTGATTATTAAGCCGAATACATTTCCAAATTGGTTTCAATATTAATTTCAATATTAATGCAGGTCAAGGTGAATGTTAGAGCATTAGTAGTTGTTTGCTGAATCATAGGTATATCATATATGAGATGAGCAGCTTGAACTAAATTAAGCTAGGTTATGGTATTATTCCCCCTGGGTTCTCAGACAAGGTTTAGGGCTAGTCTTAGACTACACTGCATGTTTTTGCTTTCCAAACTGGAAATAATTTGCGTTGACATCTTTTAAAATACATCAATGCCATTTTTTTTTGTCCCAGGATGCACACCAGTAATGCGTTTAAATGCACTAATATAACT
Source organism: Danio choprae (assembly GCA_903798125.1). Lineage (NCBI taxonomy): Eukaryota > Metazoa > Chordata > Actinopteri > Cypriniformes > Danionidae > Danio > Danio choprae. The sequence goes on from CAIGQW010054471.1 coordinate 8,831,830, forward strand.
AATGCCTAGTCCTGGCTTAATCTAAGCCTTGTCTGTTGTTTGTAGAGCTATTTTACCGTTGAATTGCACCTTGGTATTGAGCCAAAAGGAATGAAAATTGACTACAGCTGATCAACTGCAGCTACACATACAGTAACAACACTGCTGTCTGTTTGAGCTGCTTTACAGCAGAACATGTCTTCATAATTTCTTTTTCTAATTTCTTTTTCTGGTTGGTCATTATATATTATTATTTCCAAAACACAATCAGTATTGTATAAAATGCAACCGGTTATCCTCACATATGAGGGTGAGTAAATTTTTCTTTATAAATTTATAAAAAGTTCAAAAAAAAAAGTTTGAAAAAGATTTAAGCTTTTAACTCTATAGTTTGTTCCAGAATCCTGACCTGTCCTCGATCTTGCTGGACAGCTGCTGAAGGATCTCTGCCGCCTGTCTGTGGTAGTTGACTTGAGCTTGGACCAGAGCAGAAAGCTGACTCACTTGTTCAATCTGGTGAAACGCAGTTAGAACATCAATAACTATTACACATGAACACTAATAATGCCTTGATGATCGCACATGAAGGTCAAGACTAGCAAAGAATGGCTACATTTACATGCACCCTTACAATGCAATTAAGACTGCGAGCGAGTTCATGTGAACAATACTGTGGTTACGATGAAGTTCATGTTTGGAGTAAGTCACAGTAAAATATGTGGAGCACTGCATTTGTCATCTGACTATACGCTCATGCATGGGTCGAAAACATGCTGGATCAGAAGAAGCCACACTTCTTGGCATCATGCATGCAGATGTTCGGAAAAATACCATTACGGCATTTCCGATCACCAATAAAGCACATGATGCCCATGTTATGTAATGTCATATGCATAATCTCAGATTCCTGAGCTCCCCAGAAGTGTGGCTTCTAGGAAAAGAGGGAGACCGTGTACCCTAGGACTGGCCAACAGGTCCATGTACGCCGGGAGGACTTGGAGCCTATTTTAAAGCAAAAACATCAGAACTCTTAACAAATGATCCGAAAAATGGCAGGAATCATGTAAACGGGACTTGAAAAGGTTTGCCCGTGTCATGTAAACATCTTAATCATTACTTTGATTATTGGCAGTAATCAGACTACCAACCATGTAAACATAGCCATCGGATGAGATGCAGTAATCAATGAAAAAGGGTGAAAGCTGTGAAATAAAAAAGGAAAGACTCACTGGACACAGCATACGACACAAAAGGCACAGATAAAGTACAATCAGAGTCTACAGAAGCATGAAATGGATGATGAACAAGGGCAAGCACAGGACAGGTCACAGATCTTACATCGTTCTCCAGAAGATTAAACATGCTTTGTTCGGCAATCTCCTTGGAGTCGTCAAACTTCTCCAGGGCCTGTTTGATCTCATCGTCTGTGACTTTTCCTTGCCTTTTCTTCTTATAGTCAAAGTCCAACCGTCGGCCCTCCAGCTTCTTCAGGTGATGCTGTCATGAAACAGAGAAAATGAAAACTTGATGGTCTTCAGTTACTGACCTCTAGTGACACATAGAGAGGCTGATGCTGACTCCAATGTGCAGCCTCCATAACCAAATGTTAGTTCACCAAAAAAATTAGCCAATTGTGTTAATTATTCACACTCATGTTGTTCCAACCCCCCCCCCCCCCCCCCCAAGACCCTTATTCATCTTCTGAATACAAATTAAGATAGTTTAGGTGAAATCTGGTGAGAGCTCCCTCATCCTCTATAGACAGTAAGGTTCCAGACTCATCCAAAAAAGTACCAAAAACATCCTCAAAACAGTCCTTGTTGTCTTTAGAATTGGAATATTTTCAAGCTACAAGAATACTTTTGTGCGCACAAAGAAATGTATGCAACAGTTTCTTCATGCGTTCACATACTGTGCTTGGTCGCGCAACTGACGTATTGTCTCGCATGCACCCGTGCTTGTTTCAAACAAAGAAAGTTGCACACAGACACTGGGGGATTGGGGCAACATACGTGTACAATAAACCGACATTGGTGATAAGGTATACTGTTGAATAAATTCATTATTTTTTTGTTTATTCTTGCAGCTGGATAATATTCCGATTGAACCACTGACACATATGATCTGTTTTGAGGATGTTTTTTGTTACCTTTCTGAACTTTACTGTTTACGGAAAATGAGGGAGCTCTAATTTCACAGAAAATCTCTTAATTTGTATTTCAAAAGATGAATGAAGGTCTCAGAGGTTTGCAGTGACATGAGGGTGAGTAATTAATAACATGATTTTCATTTTTGTGTGATTTTCTCTTTAATGGCTGGGACTGGGCAATTTCAAAATAATCTTACCACTAATCTAAGTTCACAAGCAGATTTAAAATGTTTAAGTATGGTTTATTATTGTCCTACAATTCTGAATAGTCTCTGAAATGTTAATTGCTGCAAACAATTTGAAAAAAAAAAAAAATAGAATAAAAGAATCTGAATGATTTATTTATTTTTAAATCTGAATGATTAAATTTTATATTCATAAAGTCCTTGATTCATCACTGAATAAATTAGTCCTTGAATGAATATCATGAAATAATTATTAAGGGTTGTTTATGGGAATAAATTATCATTCAGGAACGTTCATGTATGCTGTTCTTTTACATTAGCAGGCAGTAACATTGACAAAATGATCCTTGTTCACACAGATCCATGTGATGAAAAACACTAAAAATTATATTATCCATGCCAGGCCAGTCGTTGGTGATGTTAATTTGTAAAGAACATGCATGCACACAAATTAATCTGCACACAAATACTGGCACAAGAGTATAGACTAAATGCAATATGTATGTTCATGACATCCTGGTTTTGTTGAAAAGTACACTTTTGTAGTTTAGCTGAGACAAGGTACAATTTTCAAAAATGTTCACTTTGAACTTTCCAGGACTTCGATGATAAGCTTGACTTTATGCAACACAGAAATGATGGTATTATTGTGTTATAAAATCCAATACAGCCCTAATTAAAACACTGTTTATTTCTGACCTCCTTCTCTGACCTTAGAATTAAATGGGCCATTTTGCTGATGTGAGTAATGGGAGCAAAAGAAAAGCAACTACGACCTCTATTTTCCCCCAGAGTTCACAAAACAAGAAATCTTTTAAAATGTCAAGAGTTAACATTTACAGGATTTTAATGACAAAAATATTGCTTTTGGAGTGTTTTCATGTCTCACCTGGATTTCTTTTAAGTCTTTGTCATGAATATTCTGCAAGGGATCAATAAAGTTTTGCTTGACCTCCATGTCTAGAGCATCTTTTACTTCACCAAGCTCTCGCATGGCTTCTCCAACATCAATCAGAGCCACCCCTGTGAAACACAAGAGTACAACACATGCTTTACTTTCAGGGGCAAAACTGTTAAACACAGATTTCTCAATATAAGACATCAGGGTATTCATAAAAGAAGGGTTTATCACTCGCAATAAGCTGGGAATGTTTAAGGGAAAAGGCTACAATTGAAAATTACCTGGTTATAACATTGATATATTTATGTTTAAAAAAAAAAAACCTTCAAAAACAAAATGAAAAGTGCTATAATGAACAAACAGTGATTACAGTATTTGTATATTGTGAGGCTTTGCATCATGATTATGAAATAGTAGTGCTGTCAAATGATTAAATCATGATTAAATCACATCCAAAGTGTAAATTTGGATTTACATAATATGTGTGTTACAAACAAACAAACAAACAAACAAACAAACAAACACACACATACACCCATATATGTGTGAATTTATTTCAGAAACTGTATGAATACATACATGATATATTTGCATGTACTGTTAATATTTATTATGTGAATGCAGACTTTTGTTTTGGATACGATTAATCATTTAAAAGCACTACTCAAAAGGAATGACCATATATTTTAAAAGCATGTATAATTTAGTTTGATTACCAGTTAAACTCAATTTAACTGATTGCAAGCAATATCGCAGATAAACAATACACTTTTCTGTGTGTAAAATGTGTACGTGTGTAATGACAGTACAGATAAAGCCACTGTGAACTCACAAAGCTAAATTTTTACTCATAGTGTTACCCAACAGATGCGTCATGGACCAATTCTGTTTCACACCAAATGATCTTCACATTTGAAAACATCTTTATTTTGAAATTTAGATTTGTTGTGGTAAATCTGTGATACAATCTATAAATACTACCAATTGTATTATTACTATCAACGAATTAAGATAGCTGTGGATTTTTGCTCTTTACATGGAAGCAGATAGAAAATGGATGGTTTATAGTTTAACCTAACTTGCAAACCAAGTAACTATGACGTCAAAAGAGCTTGTTGATAACATTGTGGAGGGATATTACCTCACCAGAGCCGGTTATTTGCATTTTTTTTATAAAGTATGCATTACCAAAGCTGGATTCCTCCCCAAGTTCCCTGCCAGCCCTTTGCATGGCCTCTCCCAGGGTGGTTTCAGTCTGTGTGTAGCCGGGACCTTTATCTCCTCCACGAATTTTAGACATAGAGCTCATCATACTCATCTTGGCACGAGTTGCTACATAAACAAACAAGCACGAAAAAGACACAACTCTACATTAAACCTCGACATGTTTATTTACTAAATTTCTGATATACCACTAAAAACCACCTTGATTACCTGGATTTGGTTGAAGATACTCCGTTGTCTTTGTCATGATTTCTAATACTGCCCTTGTGGTGGTGTCAACTTTCTATAATACAGTAAAGAAGGTGTAAGAACAGAAAAAAAATCTAACAACTTGAATACAGGAAAGAATGAGTAATTTCCCATATAGCAAAAGCAGTAATTTACAATACAGAATGGTCATCATTTAAACACCCTTATGTTGTTCCAAGTCCTAAGAAATTGGTTCAACTCCAGAACACACATATCCACACACACAAATACATACATGCATACATAAACTACTTGACAAAAGTCTCATCAATCCCAGTTGTAAGAGGAACACATAATAACTTGACTTCTGACACTTTTCCAAATGATCAACTAGAAGGTGGATTTTTCAGAGGAATCATCTGTTGAACTGCATCCCAATCATCACAAACACTGCAGAAGGCCTATTGGAACCCGCATGGACCCAAGATTCTCACAGAAATCAGTCAAGTATGGTGAAAGAAAAATCATGATTTGGGGTTACATTCAGTATGGGGCATGCAAGAGATCTGCAGAGTGGATGGCAACATCAACAGCCTAAGGTATCAAAACATTTGTGCTACCCATTACATTAAAAACCACAGGAGAGAGCAAATTCTTCAGCAGGATAGCGCCCTCTCATACTTTAGCCTCCACATCAAAGTTCCTGAAAGCAAAGAAGGTCAAGGTGCTCCAGAATTGGCCAGCCCAGTCAGCAGACATGAACTTTATTGAGCATGTCTGGGGTAAGATGAAGTAGGAGGCATTGAAGATGAATCCAATGAATCTTGATGAACTCTGGGAGTCATGCAAGATCGCTTTCTTCCATTCCAGATTAATTTATTAATAAGTTATTTGAGTCATTGCAGAGACATATGGATGCAGTCATCAACTAGAGGTCAATTTATTATTTGTTGTTCCTAAAACTTGGATAGGCGACAAGACTTTTGTCAGGGAGTGTACATAAATGCATACATACGCAAGTCAACATTTGAAGCGGATCAAAACCTTTTATCAAAGTTGTCCTAAAACTGTTGTACAACAGCCATCTTTGTTGTAGGACAATTTTGAAAAACATTTTTGATTTACTTCAAATGTTGACTACTGTACATACATGCATACATGCATACATACAGTGCATCCGGAATGTATTCATAGCGCTTCACTTTTTCCACATTTTTTTAGGTTACAGCCTTATTCCAAAATGGATTAAATTTATTTATTTCCTTACAATTCTACACACAATACCCCATATGAATACTCTCCGGATGCACTGTACATACATACATGAAAGAACTTGCGAGAGCACAAACACACACTCTAGAGGCGTAATGTATTTTACACTGTAAAAACTGCTTATTACACACATACAGTTTACAAGGACACTCCATAGGTGTAATGTATTTTGCACTGTAAAAAACGCTTATTACACATATACACACACATGCATATTTTACAGGGACACTCCATAGGCGTAATGTATTTTACACTGTAAAAACCTCTTATTACACATGCACGCACACAGTTTACAGTTAAACTGCATAGGTACACTGTAAAAACTGCTTTGAGCACACATGCACACAGACACTTACTTATTAAAGCAAAGAGATTTCTGTCTCTTAGTTAAAAATAAATGTACCCAAAACGCTGATGCTTCAAAATGTTTGTAATGAGATTAAATAATAAACCATAGTAATTGAGTCTTCTGAAGAAACTGGATTATTTTAGAATACTATTCGATTTAAATTGATTAGGAATATATTCACATGTAAACTTGATTTATATGCCGATCAATATTTACAGCATCCATACATTTAATAGGTCTCTCTTATCTTTGAAAAAAAAAAAGTCATGGAGCTGTTAAATAATGAAGAGAGTTCTGGGTGAACAGACCTTCAGTAGAGGGACAGAAATCTCTCAGATCAAAAAATACTTTTTTTTGTGTGTGCGTTTCAAAAAATGAAATGAAAGACTTAAACATTTATTTTGAGTGAACTAACTATAGGTCAAGTTAAGTGCTCTAAAAGAAAAATGCAACACTGTACTGTGTACACTGCACTTTATGTATCATTTGTAGTGCACTGGTGATACCATTGTTGCCTACAATCCCTCTTTCATTGACATCCATCCATCCCAACTGTCTTTTTATTGCATTTTCTTGAATACACATTTATAAGCACACTCAATATATTGTAACTTATATAACATTGGGGAGTGATAAACTGTCTTTTTTATTTTGGAATTAAACTTTACAAATGTGGCCTTGAACCACAGAACCAGTCTTATGTTTGCATGAGTATATTTTGGGCAAAATATTTGATTTTTCTTTTATGAAAAACAATCATGAGCATATTAAGTAAAGATCAAATTCCATTAATCTGGACAACTTCAAAGGCGATTTTCAAATATAGTCCTATCCTAACAAACCACATACCACCAATTGAAAGCTTATTTATAAAATTGTAGATGGTGTATAAATCTCAATTTGATTATTTTTGTTGTTTTGTGGTCCAGTGTCACAAACAATCATATCAAACAATCTCAGTGCTAAGCTTCTGGAGAAAACTTACCTTTTCCATTTCCGTAAAGTCTTCATCTAATTTAGTTCCCTCTGCCCCTCCAACCTTCTCACTGACTCTCTGCAAAATGAAACAACACATTTAATTTCATTTGATTTCTTATTTTTATAGTCTTGTGATTAACTGCTTCTTAGTTTCAGTCTACAATACACTGGCTTAAACAAACATGCAATAACATTTCCACACACCACAATTCAATGACAATGAATAACATAAAATGTTATTTATTATAGACCATGCAGTTGATTCCTAAGTACCTTAAATGCAAAGCAAATTTAAAATATAATGAATATATAGCACTTTCATAGTGTTGATGTACACACAAAGCACTTTACAATCATATGAGGGGGTCTCTCCTAAACACCACCAGTGTGCACAAGATACAGCACCAGTGCTTCACCACACACTAGCTACAGGTGGAGAGAAGAAAAAGATATAGAGCCAATTCAGTGTGTGGGGATTGTTAATAGGTCACAAAAGGCATGAGCTAAATTGGTGAGGTTAGACAGTGGGGTATACGAAAAGTGTCATAGGTTTTTACAGACCACAGAAAGTCAGGATCCCAGTTTAACATCTCACCTGAAAAATGCTGCTTCTACAATGTCAAATTCAAGTCAAGTCAGGTTGAGCTTTATTGTCATTTCGCTACATGTGTGGACATACAGAGGAATGAAATGTCATGTCTCACGTGTTGCTACATAAATTATTCATAAATACAACAACACTGGACATAAGAGCTATTAAAAAAATTTAAAGCCGTGGGAAGAAGCTGTTGAGTAGTCTAGCCGAGCAGGGTCTAATACTTCAAAACCTTCTTCCTGTTGGCAGCAGCTGAAAGAGACTGTGGAAGGGATGAGTAGAGTCTTTCACAATACTGCTGTCCCCATCACTACACAGAGCATTAGCACCCATTTAGACCACAGGGTGAGCACACCCTGCTGGCCTTACTAACACCACTTCCAACAGTAATTTAATTTTCCTAGATTGTCTGCCATCCAGTTAATGACCAGGCTCAATCCCGCTAACCTTCAGTGGGCAACCAGTCTTGGGCTAAAGAGAGACATGGCTGTTATAAATCACCCTTCAAAATTAATAAATGTAAACATGTTGTTATTTGGTAGGTGAAATGGCCAAAATATGAGAAATAGTACAAGGAGAACATGATGGCTAGCCTAAACATAGCCTATGTTTTGCCTTTTGCAACTGCTTTTTTTTATTTATTTTTTTAAACAGAGCAATTCATTTTGGATATTTAAACATTAAAAAAAGACATGCATGTCATCAAGTCATACTAGAAGAAAGTAAAGATCTACTTAAAACAAATTATGCTTTCCATATACAATACCACACTCCTTTTAACTCAATTTACTTCATCTTGTTAATATAGTGCTTTTTATAATGTAGATAGTGTCAAAGAAGTGCAACAGATAAAGTTCTAGTAAATTAAAACTGCTTCAGTTCAGTTTTCACGGTTGAAGTTTAGTTTATTTCAGTTCAGAGTAATGCAAATGCCGAAACACTAAAAAGAGCAACTCCACCGATGCACACCTCCACTAGTCCCAAACCAAGAAAGATGACAGCGGTGAGGAACAAACTTCACCCATTGACTGAAGTAAAGTGAAATAACCTCGAAAGAGAATTTAGTTAATATTTATTTAAACATTTTAAATGAAATATTCTCCAAGCTGACACAGTGCAATCTCTTCACAGGACTACCTTTATAGGCAGGTTTTTAGTTTCTTTACACATCCACCTGACATGACAGGATTTCTCCTTGTAAACCAAAAGACATTAATCACCAGCCTCGAATTTGGATATTAAAGGGTTAATTCGTGCAAAAATGAAAATTCTGTTATTAATTACTCACCCTCATCCTCAGAATGTGTGTTTACTATGGGCAGTATGAGCTATTGCCATTAGAGTCAGCAGCATAACACACCCACGTCAAATTGCCCATAATAAAAAACACACACCCTAATCTAAAGTTGAAGACTAAAGAAAACAAAGTTGTTTTTACAGGTTTTTTTTGCCAAACAAAATTAATCACTGAAGTCACATAGAATGTTTTGTGAATGTCTCTGGACTGTTTCTGTCTATGGAGGATGAGAGAGCTCTTTGATATCTAAAATAACTTAATTTGTTTCTGAAGATGAACAGTCTCAGGGGATTTAACGTCATTAGGGTAAACATTAGGGGACACTTGTGTGTTTTTTGTAACTTGCACTTGGGCACAACTTCTGTTGCTTTTAAATGTTATCCTCCAAATTCATCCACAACCAATTCCTTTGATATATTATTATATTGATTCAACTAACAACTCCACCATGCAACTCAGTTTTGTCATGACAGTTAGCCTACTCGGCGTCGCCCCCCTGTTGTTGCAAATAACAGTACAATAGCGAGCGTGTCAAGTATGAAAGCCTCTGCAACTCGCGGCTGTACGTTAAAAACTGTGATAGTTGGGTTTAGGTTTGGGGAAGATGTAGACGTTAATAACGATGATGGTTGGGTTTAGGGTTGTGGTAGGTATAGACATTAAAAACTGTGATGGTTGGGTTTAAGGTTGTGGTTGGTATAGACGTTAATAACTGTGATGGTTGGATTTAGGTGTGGAGTAGAAGTAGATATTAATAACTGACGTACAGCGCCATCTTTCCGACAACATAGTTGTGACATGTCTGCATAAATTCAATTACGCCTCTAATGTACTACAAGTTATGCCCCTAAGGCCCCTTAATGTTACGCCCCTGTCTTGCAGTCTGCAGACAGACCCTACTCAGCGACAGCGATCTTTGGCAACCAAGTGGGTATGTCAAGCGACACAACAAAGTTGAGAATCCTTCAACTTTATGCAAATGAAGATCAACTTTCTTGAGCGACAGCCAATAGAAGCACCAGTAGAGCTCACGTCATCCTCTCTCAGCTTGCTCAGAGGCAGGTTGCATTCGTGCTGTATAGACCTACACAGACCTGCGTTTGAAGCCGGTCGTCACCCAGAGCGACAGGCAGCTACAAAGTCGCTGCTAGTGTGAGTTAGACATTACTGGTTCTACTAAAAGTAGCTACTGTAAATGTTTAATCTATTACAGGTGATTACTGTAGTAATATACTAAAATAGCACTTCAACCGAAAGCTAATTCTACACATTACTAATCTGCTAATCCAACTGAATGCTAAATATAAACAATATTTAATTATATCTGAGTATATAATTTAACTATTTAAGTTCTGCTGTTTGTGGTCATTTAAAAAAATATATACAATCACTGTTGCAGTATACTTCAGTCATTTCAAACCATTTCTTTTCTGAATCCTTAAACTTCTTCCCTTGTCTGCCAAAGATTTGACTTTGCTACAGGCTTTACTCGCAGCTACATAATTAAACTGAACACCTTCTCTCTCAAGATTCAGCCATCGCTGTGCTAAGAAGATTTGAGGGCAAAGATACTAATAAATCCCATGGGATTGGAACAAAATGGCCACCAAGGAAGACGGTTTGAATAACTCAAAACAAATTAGTAGACACAGGGAAAATGAATGACTAATGAAAAACAAATTAAGGCAAACCAAACACAATGACATCTGGCATTTATAAAGGACATAAGCATGTAAAACAACCATGGTGCTTGCCAGAGATTTGGAGGTACTTTTATTAATGTTGATCTATTTGTACTGTGAAATGCGCAAAAAATGCTGATCATGTAAGATGAAGAAAATAAAATGTGGACAATTAATTATATTAACATTAACTGGTGTGCACAATATCTCCCCTAAAAACAATCGAACAGTGTAATTACAAATAAAATATATTGAATATTATGCAATCATTGTGCTATCAAAAATGTTAAAAGCCATGTTCTACAGTTCAGTCATTTATTTTAACTAGGGCCAATTAACCCTTCAAAATGGGCATAAAATTAATTGAGATCGATTCAACAATGATGTTCACTACAAAATAAAAGCTTTTCTTTCACTTGGGTGAACTTTCCTTTCATTGATGACTTTCCTGTTAAGATCTGGGAGCCCATAAATGAATGAATGATTTCATTTTCAGTGGAAAGCATAGCAAGGGTGTTTAATCTCTATTGACCCATGCCATTTCATTACAAAGAAATGAACATAAATCAAAATACTGATGGATGACCGCACCATCCCAGCCTCATTTTTAAAATGATTACTGCCCTACATTTCCTCCTCCATCATTAATCCTAGACTGGTATCATAGCAAGGAAAAGAAAATGAATGTTGATTACAGTACTTGAATGCAGGCTTTTCATTATTGAATGTTCCCCCTGGAAAATATTACTCATCACACATTTATTAAATAAACAGAAAAAAAACCCTAGATGTTGTATAACCTTGATGGGAATGACATTCTAGTATTCGCTTCGAAATATTATAAATAAAAACTGATCACTTGTCAAGCTTATTCATTTATTATTTCGGATTTTATGAATTTTGTTCACACATTACAAATTCAGAGAGTCAACTGTCCTGCACTAGTTTAATAATAATTTAAATCATTCATGAAAACAAAGACTTGGGTGTCAATATATTACATGATAACTGGTTCAACTAATACTGGATAACGGAATAAGCCCTTTTTCATAATGTTCTGATGCGTTGGTGGTTAAAAAAAAATAGAGGTTTGACAGACAAACACTTTATTTTGTAAAAAATATCCTACTGTAGCTTAAGCTTAAATGGACGACTTTGTGGAGCGCAAGTACATGTGTTTGCTTTTTTTGAACATGTAATATTAGATTCAGACTCCACCAATAAACATCCCAAGTTTGCCACATGAAACAATTGTATTATATTTTTTGTGTGTGAACAGCAGTGTCCACTGCTAGATTTTCAGTCTTTTTGGGCTCTTGTTCTGACAACACTTTTCTTTAGAGTTTCAAGAAATCATAACACACATTGTTAGGGACAGCAAGCAATGTCTGCTCAGAAAAGCAATTGGTTGTCTTACTGGTTTCGAGACCCAGAAGGAATTTAGGTGGCCAAAATTACATTACATATCCATTGTTCAAGTCTACAAGCACACATTTTATTTCCCATTGCTCTCCTACAGCAAATACAACAACAATCTCCAGGGAAGTAATTAGACTCTCTGAGGTCTTGTAATGACCATAAACGTTATTATACATGTCAAAGAGAATATTTACATTACAATTTTTTCATCACGGTGTTTAAATATCTGGTCTTTCTTTGTAATAAATACAATAAATTTCGTGGGCAAAGCAGAAGCACAATAGAGGCTTCTACTTTCCACAACACAGACCTCCACAAAGGAAATCACACCGAAAGCCCTTGCACAATTCAGATAGAAGGCCATGCCAGTATATGCTTTGACATTATTGTTGCAGAAGTTGTCCTTTTTCTTAGTTTTTGACAAAAATAACAGTGTTTGAGCCCCAACGTTTCCTACTGAGATTACAACAGCTATTTTGTTTCCCTTATTTTCTCATTTGAATAAAGCTTATTGTATTTCCTAATATATGTGGGACTCCTATTTAAAAACTGAACAGGCATTAGTGCTGGGGTAATAAAGTCTGTTTAACTGTATCTTTTGTTCGTTTAACGTGTATATTATAATGCATGTTGTACTGTATGCAATTGTAATGTGGTCATAGACACACGTGTATGTTTGTAATGAGGCTAAAAATACAGTCACTGTTGAGCGTTTAATGCATGTTTATGTATCTTTCATATCACTCAACTCTTATTGTATTTTATCTTGAGTGAAAGAATGCCAATAAGCTTGATAAAACTAATCTGGTTTTGCAGAGGTTGGCATTAAATTCCCGCCTGTGTTTTCATACAATTTAAACACACAAAATGTGCTGTGTGAGTATTAGAGACATATGCTATGGGAGCCAGACCCAGATATAGAGAGCTCTGGTGGAATAATGCATTAATACCAACAACCCTTCCAAAAAGGTAAAAACAGTCTAGGGGTAATTCATAAGGTTCTAAATGGGCTTGAAAAATCATTTCTGGTGATTTTTTTTGCACTTACCTAAGCCACATACTTTTTATGTAGATATCAAAGAACAATTTAAACAGTGTATAAATGCATTCTATGGCACCTTTAATTATGTCATGAAAGCCACCCAAGGACATTATAGAATGCATGTCCTTTCTCTCTCAAACTAATGCAGAGTAGGGAAATTACCTATTGACATGAGCTAAACTTTTTGAGCCCCTTTTGTGGGCCTGGCCAGTGTCAGTACATCATTAGTTAGTAGAATATTTAAAAACATTTTGTATTTGCAATGCAATGCATTTGTATTACATTGTCTTAAAAAAATAGTATCTAGAGATTCTCTGTTCACCAAGCTACTTCAGTACAGTAAATGTAGAACGCACAAACTTTACTGATGATTCTAATTGGCCCTAACTTGTTAGCTGAATCTGTCTATAGATTTTAATCAGGTTTCCCAGGCCCCGCAGATATGATGACTCTTATTCAATTATGTCCTTTGTGCTGCAGTGCCACAGATTGACATTGAAATTAATCTCACATACAAGTTCTTCATCATTTCAACTCATGCCATCTACAGCAAATACAGTCTGGAGAATAGTGGCTCTGAATGGGGAACAAGAGGTGTATAAGCTTACACATCCACATATAAGCTCTAATGCTTAAATCAGGGGTTGCTAAATGTATCATATAAACCTTTTTACCTGCAATGGGAAAGAAATGCTGCGCTACTGACTAGGTGGATGGCAGTCACATGAAGCCCAATGTGACAGCAGCACATGAAGTACAGAAACTCCACCCCCACCCTCTAGTCGGGCGGTCTTAAAATATTCCCCTGAGTCTGTGCCTCCTGGATTACAACCACCAAAGATTAACAGTTTATAAATAGAACAGATAGATAGACAAATGACGGAGGTTATGGGAGGATGTCCTCCTGTGATTTGTGATTGTCTGCATGAGAGAAAGGGGTGTGCATCCCTTGGGCTGGACAGACAGCAGTATCTGACTCCTATTATTATTGAGCGTGTGTGCGTTAGTGTGTGTGTGTGTGTGTGTGTGTGTGTGTGTGTGTGTGTGTGTATAATTAGGGGCAGCTGAGAAAGCTCATGCATAAAGATGGCTAGAGGAGGCAAGAGTCTGTCTACTAAAAACGGGATAGAATGGATATTCTCTTATGAAATATATAACTATATATAAAAAAAACTTAAAGAATTTAAATATATACGGACAACATGTTCTACCACAACTATTCTAATGAACATCTTTAGAACCTTTTTGTTCAATTCAATTCAATTTAAGCTTATTTGTACACCATTTTTCACAGTAATGATCATTTATCAAGGCAGCTTTACAAAAAGGTGCATGCTATTACATTATAATCAAAACCAGAAAGAACAGCATATAACCTGCAACTATAAAATAAAAAGTGTACTCAAGAGTCCAAAAAGGCTAGCTAAAACCAGTGGAGAGCCTGTAAACAAGCATCTCAGGACATGTGGAAGCCCTTGCTGGAGTGCATGTTTGATATAATGCCAAAGGTGACAAAAAGCATTGAATACAGAATAACAAAGCAATGATATAGCTTTATAAAGATTAATATACATCCTATATACATATTATTACAGCAAGAGGAGCACAGTATTTCATTGCATAAACCCTAATATTCAAAAAATACAAGGACATATTCTGATTTCAATCAAGTGTCATTTTAAAGCTGTGGGATATCAGTAACGTTATTCTGATGGTGATGTAATTTTTAAGCCTCACTGCTCTTATGTAACAGCAGGATGAGCCCCTGACCTGGCATATACAGCATTCTCAGACTACAAATAAGTGATGACTGGGATGCAGAACAGAACAGAGCAAAAGTAAAAGTTGGGAGAAAAAGTAAAAGTTGGGAGAAAAAGTCAAAGTTATAAGTTTGTACAGTGCATTCTTTGTATTTAATGAAAACGTACAGCTTAACATAGATAAAGAAAGAAGAATAAAAAGCCACAGTGATCTTTCAGATTACGGAACATTGCAGCATATCAGGCAGGCAACACTGTGGTGGTAGAATGCTGGGTGTAGTTATAACTGAATTAGTTCAGTTTAACACAAATGTCACTGTTGAAGATCAATTCTCTGAAGTGCAGCCCCAAGAAGCAAGAGCGAGGCAAAAGTGGCAATAAACCAAAACTCCAAAAAGTGACAGAAGTGGGAAACAAACCTTGGGGGAAACCAGGCTCAGCCACGGCGACCAGTTCATCTCTGTCTAATTGTAGCAGCAGCAGCTAGCATTATTGCCTAACATGCAGTTTCATTTCAGACCCATCATTTATGATAGGTGAGCATTCAAATAAATATGGAAATTTGGTTTGTGGTTGTCAGTTAACTAGTATCTGCAGTGTTATTTAAAGGGCCATGGATTTTTTTAACAATTATTTTAAGTGGTCCCTTGGTTTACATATAATATTAATAAAGAACTTTCCACTAAAACGGACGCACACAGATCTTCCAAAATCTGTACAAAGATAACAGGCTGTTTAAACTGGACTCAAAGCAAAAGTTCTTACACTTAAATTTGTCCTGTTTGTCAGCAGACTCATATGGGGAATGTGTGAAATTGATCTGTATACAGTATCTAGTATCTGTGCGGTTATAATTTTCTGTTAGCTTTTGATGTCACACAATACTCGCTTCTGGTGTAGGTAAGTTTCCGCCATTGAGGAACTGAATGACAGTGGGCACTAGGAAGAGCTTGTGAAAATGTGCCAGTGTGATGCCGCATGCCTGATTAAATAAATGCTGCTTTAAATAATATATATATATATATACAGTTGAAGTCAAAATTATCAGCCCTCTTTCCCAACATTTTTAAGCATGATGGTTTCAAACAGTTTTAATAACTAATACTACTAATAACTAATTTATTTTGTCTTTGTCATGGTTCACAATATTTTTTCTACTATTTTGCAATTTCTACCTATTTCAGCTTAAAGTTCAATTTGAGGGCTTAACTAGGTTATTATGTTAACTAGGGAAAATTACGCAAGTTGTTGGATAATGCTGGTTTGTTCTGTAGAATATCTGAAAAAAGAAATCTCTTAAGGGGGCTAATAATTAATATATATAATGCTTTTATTCAAGCATAAAATAAATAATACTATAGGAAAAAAAATATTATAGGAAATACTGTGAAAATGTCCTTCGTCTGTTAAACATCACTTGGTAAATATTTGAAAAAGAACAACAATTTTACTGGTGGGCTATTTATTTTGACTTAAACTGTATGCATGCATGTATTTAGATACATGTCATATGAATAAAACATGGAGGACATTCTAAGAGTTTCTCGCAGGATGTTTTATTGAAGCAAAGACCTTTGATGCGTCAATAGATTGTCAACCGATTAATTTAACATGTCTAGACCCCCCTAGACCCCCCAAAAAGTCTTCTCATGTCCATTCTGTTATTAATAGACTACCTGCATCTGGTTATCATGGGCTCTGTCTGTTTATGACCCAAAGCTAATTTAAGCTGGTCTTGGTAGACTGCATTGTTCATCACGGGGATAAGCTGTAGTCTCTGTCTCTCTCTCTCTCTCTCTCTCTCTCTCTCAAACCCCCAGAGCAGGGAAACCTGCACACATTCTTACAATATTCCTACTTTCCAACTGACTTCGGGGGAAATCAGAGCACACACAGGAAACCCACACAAACTTCACACAGAAAGGCCTCCTGACTCAAACCACCAACCTTCTGGCCGTGAGGT
Source organism: Danio choprae (assembly GCA_903798125.1). Taxonomy (NCBI): domain Eukaryota; kingdom Metazoa; phylum Chordata; class Actinopteri; order Cypriniformes; family Danionidae; genus Danio; species Danio choprae. The sequence continues at coordinate 8,848,814 of CAIGQW010054471.1, forward strand.
AACGGTGAACTGTCTAAAAGAAGCACGCTAATGTGTACATTTGGAGTGCACGATATAGAAGATGTTAATTTTACATAATATAAAAAAGACCCTTCGCTCAGTATTTAGTAGAAGCACCCATTTGATCTAATACAGTCAAGAATGTTTTTGGAAAAGATGCAACAAGTTTGTCACACCTGGATTTGAGGCTCCTCTGCCATTCCTCCTTGCAGATCTGTCAGGTTGAATGGTAAACGTTGTTGGACAGCCATTTTTAGGATTCTCCATAGATGCTCAATTGGGTTTAAGTCAGGGCTCTACTAGGCCATTCAACAACATTCACAGATTTTTTGTGAAGCCACACCTTCGTTATTTTAGCTGTATGCTTAGGGTCATTGTCTTGTTAGAAGGTAAACCTCCGGCCCAGTCTGAGGTCCTGAGCACTCTGGAGAAGGTTTTCATCTCGGATATCCTTGCACCTGGCTGCATTCATCTTTCCCTCGATTGCAACCAGTCGTCCTGTCCCTGCAGCTGAAAAACACCCCCACAGCATGATGCTGCCACCACCATGCTTCACTGTTGAGACTGTATTGGACAGGTGATGAGCAGAGCCTGGTTTTCTCCACACATACCGCTAAGAACTTTTTGGCCGTAATTCTTTCTTGGTCTCATCAGACCAGAGAATCTTATTTTTTACCATCTTGGAGTCCTTCAGGTGATTTTTAGTAAACTCCACATGGGCTTTCATGTGTCAAACCACTCTGCCAAAAAGCCCTGATTGGTGTCGGGCTGCAGTGATGGTTGACTTTCTACAACTTTCTCCCATCTCCCGACTGCATCTCTGGGGTTTGGCCAGACGGTCAGCTCTAGGAAGGGTTCTGGTCGTCCCAAATGTCTTCCATTTAAGGATTATGGAGGCCACTGTGCTCTTAAGTGCAGCAGAAATTTCTGTAACCTTGGCCAGATCTGTGCCTTGCTAAAATTCTGTCTCTAGTCTCTTCAGGCAGTTCCTTTGACCTCATGATTCTCATTTACTCTGACATGCATTGTGAGCTGTACGGTCTTATATAGACAGGTGTGTGACTTTCCTAATCAAGTCCAATCAGTATAATCAAACACAGCTAGACTCAAATAAAGGTGTAGAACCATCTCAAGGATGATCAGAAGAATTGGACAGCAACTGAGTTAAATATATGAGTGTCACAGCAAAGAGCCTGAATACTTAGGATGTCAACAATTTGTGTTTTTCTGTCAATATACATATACATTTTTCATGTTGGCAACCAAATTGCTTCCCCATTTATTTCTATAAGATGGAGTTTCTCAAGTGTTTGGTTTTCTATTCTTAAAAATATCTTACTTTATGTTCAGCAGAGTACAGAAATGTCCTTATTCAGAACTAACTGAGGGCAAGTAAATGTTTTTCCCTTTAAAGTGCTTGATATAATGACATTTAAGTGAAATGATTTGCGAAAGAGATTTGTGATGTTTTCTCTCAGAACACAGGTTGGTAGATTTCACTTGCCATATCCATTTATTACATTAGCAAGGTATTTAAAAAAACTTCCTTGACAAAAAAATAATAATAAGTTTGACACCATTTGTTTAGTTATTGCCAAACAAATACACTGCAAAAATGCTTTTCTTACTTTAAGTTTTTGTCTTGTTTCTAGTCCAAATATTTACAAATTCTTAAATCAAGAAGCATTTAGACAAGTAAAACACAAGACAAGACAATGTCAAAATTGAAAAAAAAAGGTATTTTTTTCCACAAAACAAGCAAAATAATGGGCTAAGTGAATTGATATTATTTTAAAACAAGACTATTTTACTTCCCTCCATTGGCAGATTATTTTGCTTGTTTTAAGGATAAACAAACTTCCAAACAACCAAGTCAATATTTTTTTGCTTGTCCATTAAATGCTTCTTGATTTATGAATTTTTAGACATTTGGACTTGGAACAAGACAAAAACTATAACTAGGAATAACTTTTTTTTTTTGCAGTATACCAAAATCATATTAGTGTGCTTGAAGAGACACTTAATATATCAAGAGTATTAAAAATAAAACGAAGAATATCTAAAAATGTAAACTGCGTTATTGAATGGCATTGGTGGTTTTGTAAAGAACTGATTATTTACCTTCAACATTTCAAGCAAGAACATTATCGAGAGCATTTATTTGCAGAAAATGACAAAAGATCAATGGAAACTATTCCATGTTGTCTGACCTTAAATACTTAGTAAAAGATGTACAAGTATCTTGCACATTTTAACACTTTATACATATTTCCAAACCAGTATTTGTCTGGAAACATGAAATATTTTATATAAAATGGTCAAAGATTTAAAAAGTCAAATCGAAAAAAACTGATAAATCGACAATAATAATATTTATGGCTCTCTGTCTTTGCCATGAACATATGTATTAAAAAGTCTGTTTACCAAAATAAACAAAATCCGTAGAATATGCAGAATTATTTGCATAACATGCATTTTGTATATATTTTCGTTTGGATGGTTGAAGCTCTTGGTAGCCAAAAACACATAGCACAAAGCACATGGTGGTCAGAACAAATAGTTTTATTTGTCCTCATTTCATGTGGTTTCCTATCTTTTTTTAGCTTGCATGGTTTTGTTTATGGTTTTTGAGAATGAAGACATGTCGCACAACCTAAACATGAAAATCACAACTGAAAACCTGTTGAATAAATTGGTGGGGGTTTCTAAGCATTCAAAAAATAGACAAAAACAAAAATTAAACATTACTATTTGTCCACCGTATTTCTCTTGTCTGAACATGTGAGGTCAAAAATAGATCTCCATGTATTTTTATCTTTCCTTTATAGTTTACAAAGAGGTTTGCAGGTTTGAATAGAAACAGTATACAGCACAATTACTCTGAATAATTACTCTTACTGATTCATCTGAAGCAAATTCACAGTCAGTTCAACAGACAGTATGAAGATACTGTACTTAAAAAAGGCCAAACAGTAGTAAATAAAGTTGACCAACAAATGCCTATAAATAAAGGCATATTTGCTAGCTGTTTATTTGAAGGTGTCCTTGTTACACATGTCCCATGTACTTACTATAGTAATTACAATTAATTATTCATAACTGCATGCAACTAGCCCTAAACTTATCCTGCATTCTAAACCTAATCATATAGTAAGTACATGCAGTTATTATTACTCAGTACTTGAATTAAGTTACGCTGCAACAAAGACACCTTAAAATAAAGTTTAACTAAATATTTTTTTTAAAAATCAGCCATTCAAATGAAAGTGTATTTCTGTGCACCCACCATTTATCAATTGTTTTCCTATGTGAACAAGCAGTTGAACATATCTTTCACCATTCTCTGTTATAATGTGTGTGGAGAAGTAAAAAGTCTTGTGAAAAAAAAGTCTAAAGACTAAATTTGAAACATTTCTGTTCTTTACAAAAGTACAACTCTGAGACAAATCCAACATGACAACATACACAAAATAAAAATAATTAATTTGAACACTGACTCTGCATAGACTGGAATTAAATCCTGCAGGTGCTGCAGATTAAAGTAAAATAAATGAGCTGGTTCCAAGAAAAAAACAAACTACTACTTATCACCAAAGTAGGCTTAGGTAATCGGTTAAAGATCGTGCTATAAGATAATAAGATTATAAAATTTAAAGATTCTATTTTTTGGTGGTGCAGCAATAAATATAGTTAGTTAACTATTAATACATTGTTCGTTATTATTACTATATTTATAGTCAAATAATATAAGTTACTATATGAGGGAAAGCAAATGTCTAACAAATGTCTACTTCCTTATTCTATACCAAAGGAAAAAAATGATTAAAAGCATTGTCCAGGGCCATTCTCACTCATAGGCTTTTGCCCCTCTGCCATCTGGAACTAAAGCTGCCATCTGAGGTAAATCAGCTGGAACAAATGCTTTACCCATTTTGAGCACTGCTGCATTTTCTGAACCAGAGCCATGTCCTCCTGAGGCCAGGGTCTGATCACCAGCTATCTGCACTAGGCACTGTACTATTAACTAGCTTGCCAGTGCATGTTTTTTTCAGTGACTGTGTACTCACCTTACTACAGGCTCACCTATTTAACACTATAAAAGACATTCCATCCTGAAAGTACTATTTTAGGAGGCGGTATAATCTGCTCTCTACAATTTGAGACAGCCTTCATTTCTGTGTAGGTGGACACTAGACAGCTCAAAGTTGGATTACTATTTAAAAATGGGTAGATGCATTATAAAAGAATACACTTTAATATTTGTAAGGGGAAAAAATCTTGTTCTTTGGGTGGTAAAATATCCCACTGTCCAGGGTAATTTTAAAAACACTGGCCTGCCAAGTATGTGGTACAGCTGACAAAAACTTGAACAGAAAGTGTGTGCACTGCAGTAAGCAACGTCCAGAATTTGTAATGGGGAAAGCAGAATAAAACATCAGCCATGTTTGGGACAGGCACTGTGGTGCATAAATAGTGCCTTACATCAAAGAAACCTAGAGAAGAAAGCTAAAGAAATCTCTACACTTCCAAGTACAGTATTGAAAAAACAGAAAAAGATGAATTTATGATGATGTGATTGACCGTTCCTAAACACCCAATGGTGAAAGAATCAAGAACGATGTTCTCTAATCTCATGACTGTCATCCATTACATGCAATAAAATAGAATGACATTCTCTGTACACAGGCTCAGAATGTGTGTGAATATATGTATATTTTCATATTTCATAAGAAATTCTGTGCAAGGTACATTTACAAAATGTCTGCATAACAACATACACAGCCAAGCAGAGTAGTCAGAGACAGTTTCCATGAAATCTCACTTCAGTTTATTGGCTGAAAAGCCAGGCAGCGTGTACTAAAGTGTTAAAGAGTGCTGGAAAAGCTTGAGCGTTATGATTTTTTTTGTATTGTTATTTTGATACTAAGTGCTCATAAAGAAGTTACAATAAAAACAACTGCTTATTGTCTCTCAAGACCTATTTAGGTATGCATTCTGAATAATATATTTTCCGTTTTTAAACATTTCATTTTGTTTGGTTAGTAAACCTGTGATACAAATATAAGCAGATATTCACTAAGCAAATTTCCAAGAATAAATAATGGAGGTAAAACTAGTTAAACCTGCCTCTGCATTTCAACGAGTAGGCACTATATTTTGTCACGACTACAAGAAGGCTGTGTATAAAGTACACAGCAAGCTGTGAGATGGAGCAGTGTGTGTGAGGAACCATCTGTTCTACAGAACAGCTCTGAGTCATGCCACACTCTCCACTCTGCAGCGAGTACTGATGATGTCACAGCCTGACGATTGGTCAGAATGAGACAGATTATGTTGTTTAATGTCAGGCAGCGATATGCAAGTCACAAAATTTCATACTAAGAACAATGTAAAGGAATGCTGGAGTCATGTTTTTGGCATTTGAGATTTTATACTTAAAATGACACATTCTTAATGCAAAATTATTTCTGCAAAAACTCTCAGCATTCAGTGAGACATGCATCTCTCATTCCTGTATTAATGCTTTAGACAAGGACGCTAGATGGACATAACCAAGAGTAAAAGCATCCTCATAACTTGACCAGATATTTAATCTGGTTCATGCCCATGACACACACAGAAAATAATTACAATAATTCAAATGGAAATTCAAGCAGACTTGGATGTCTATATATAAAAAAAGAAATATTAGCATGTTCAAAATTCAAATTTCATTTAAAAATCTCAATGTGGACCTAAAGCCTATGTGGTGGCTTTAGCATCGTGAATTTGAAGTGTCACAGCATCACGACTGCTTTAGAGGGCATCGAGGTCAATTTAAGGATATGAGCTATTATGTAACAGCCCTTATCTACGCATCTTAAAATATTGATGTTCACGCGTTTTAATTTCATCGGTGCTGATAAGAGTACGGAAAAACACTGAACGCACATTCATCCTATTATCTGGACGAAATGCTTTGACAGCGACGAGCCTGATGGCAACACAGTGCCTTTATTTGTTTATATTACGGTGCGTTCAATGAAGCACACGCTGTTCAGAGTGAAGAGCCGCATTACGATTCAGGACACAAGCTGTTCTGTCTGCTGTAGCACTGCAGCAAACCCATTTTCAGGCTCATAATGGTCAACAGAACAGAATGCTGAATTTATGTGCCGTTGCATCTTACCTGAGTGGCTTTGTGGAATTGTTTCTTCAGTCCCGCTACAGACATGGTTCCGATTTGGACTAGTGCTATGCTTCTAACCACTGGATGAGATGTAAATATGTTCAGAGATACGCGGATGAGAGATGTTCAGAAATAAACCCTCGTACACTGGGAATCACCACACGAGTAGGCTGATTATAGCAGCTGATGATGACGAGCCTGTGACATCACGCGTCAGGTTCCGCCTTCCCACGGATTACAGCAGAGCCCCTCCTCCAGAGGAACCTTCAAGGTTAATTCAAAAAGGCGTTACGCCAACAGGTAAGAAGAGACATTCAAGAGAGGTCAGAGGGAAAGCCATAGTCAACTGAATAAACTGCGCGGAATAATCGTAGAGGTTATGTTTGTTTTGGACTGGGGCACCGTTCATGTGCTGGAACAAATAAAAATTGATGTACTAAACAAATATAGATCTCCATGTATTTTTATCTTTCCTTTTTGTTTACAAATGGGTTTGCAGGTTTGAATATTAAATTAATTAAATATTAAAATAGCCATTAAATAGCCTACAATTAATGTATAGGCTACTATAGTTACTGAATCTATATAAAACAATAATTATAAAAAAATTAAGCGAAGACCTAGTACAAAATAAAAAAAAATCAAACCTAATTATCAAAATGGCAGATGAGAGACCAGGACAATTGGGAACATGGTGGTAAAAAAAAAAATGCTGCTATCTATCTTAGGCCCGTAGCAGCCTATTGAAAGGGGTGGTTCTTTTTTTCTGAAAAAGTGGACCCTTATTGCAGTTATTCACCTCATTTTCTGTTCATTTATGCATTTTAGTGACATTTTTAGCACTAATCTTTGCTGGATCAGCTTGTCGGATGGTGATCATAACCACACAATTGTCTACGATTTTGTAAAAGTGCTTGCCATACTATTTTACTACAAAGTATTTATTTACAAGTTTGCATTTAAACTGTAAGTTAATCCAGTTTTATAAATATTGTTATGAAATTAGGATTTTAAAACAATGAATAATATGAAAATATGAAAAAAATCCATTTATTTAAATACAAATTTATTATCATCCATTATTAA
>CAIGQW010054471.1:8881068-8896448 GCA_903798125.1 Danio choprae
TAAACATTATTATGCATTATTGAAACATCAAAGAGAACGCAGCAGAGAAATATCACTTATCAAATGAAAACTACTTTATTATTTTATGCAACTCCCTTACATTTAAAAGGGAAACATAAGGGTGATCTTAAGCAAAAAAAAAAAAGTCCCTTATTTAGTCCCTTATTTATCAGGGGTTGCCATAGAAGAATAAACCACCAACTATTCCAGCATATGTTTTTTTACACAACGGCTGCAACCCAGTACTGGGAAACACCCATATACTCTCACATTAACACATACTCATACACTATGGCCAATTTAGTTTATTCCAGTGGTTCCCAACCTTTTATAACTCGTGGCCCCTTAAACCAAACACATGTTTCTGCGGCCCCCCTAATTAGTTTTTTTTAATGTACTCGCTATTTGTGGCAGGTTAGTAACTTGTACAGATCCACAAGTATCGCTATAACAGCCAAGAGGAGAGGAAACGTCATGCCAGCAGGTCAAAGGTCCACAGTGAGAGAGAGAGAAATTAAGTTTACTTTAATTTTCCCCAGCAGTGAAATAGGGGCTTCTGCTGTAACCTCAGTGTCAGTGAATGACTGTCCAGCAAACACACGCAGTGAATTATGCAGAGTTTCTGTATTTTAATTACTACCGCTCGCCTCCCTCGCCATAGTATTCTACCACCACATAGCGCATAGGTGATAAATGACGTCAGTATGTAATAACCGGTTAGGATCTATTACTGAACCGATACAGAATTGTCAGCATCTGCATCGTGGTGCATCGAAAAATCAATTAATTTTGACACCCCTAAATAAAGGAAAACCAATATCCTGGCACTGGGCAGATGCCATAAGCTGGTAGACCATCAGCGGATCAATCACAAAGCAGGTAGAGAGCATTCAGACTAGAGCTGCTGAAAGATTTTTTTCAACTTAAGTAAGTAATTTTAATTAGTATTTTATATAGCGCACTTATCGTGTATGACCATACACCCAAAGTGCTTTACAATCATGAGTGGAGTCTCCCCACTCCACCACCAGTGTGCAGCATCCACTTGGATGATGCGACAGCAGCCACAGGACAACGGCGCCAGTGCGCTCACCACACACCAGCTATAGCGGGAGTGGAGAGACAGTGATAGAGCCAATTCGGTGGATGGGGATGATTGGGAGACCATGATGAGAAAGGGCTGATGGAGGGAATTTGGCCAGGTTACACCCCTACTCTTTATGAGAAGTGCCATAGGATTTTTAATGACCACAGAGAGTCAGGACCTTGGTTTAACATCTCATCCGAAAGACAGTGCTCACTGACAGTAGTGTCCCCTTCACTTCACTTTGGCATTAGGACTCACACAGACCGCAGGGTGAGCACCCCCTGCTGGCCTCACTAACACCACAAATAACAGCAACCTAGTTCTCCCATGTGGTCTCCCATCTAGGTACTGACCAGGCTCAGCCCTGCTTAGCTTAACGTCTGTGTAGAAATATACATATACATGTGACCTTGCTGATTGTAACTGTAACAACGTCGGAAACCACGACGCGCGCACCACACTTGACCGGACAAAACACTTTCACTATGGGAGGAAAAGGCATCCACGTGCGGTGATCATCGCTTGCTGCTTCCTGAGTGAAAGGGTGTTAATGCAGCATTGCTTCTGTGAGTTAAATAAATACCAATATATTCATTCATTCATTCATTCATTTTCAATTGCTTATCCGGGGCCGGGTCGCGGGGGCAGCAGTCTTAGGAGAGAACCCCAGACTTCCCTCTCCCCAGACACTTCCTCCAGCTCCTCCGGGGGGATCCCGAGGCGTTCCCAGGCCAGCCGAGAGACATAGTCTCTCCAGCGTGTCCTGGGTCTTCCCCGAGGCCTCTTCCCGGTGGGACATGCCTGGAACACCTCCCTAGGTAGGCGTCCAGGAGGCATCCGAAACAGATGCCCGAGCCACCTCAGCTGACTTCTCTCGATGTGGAGGAGCAGCGGCTCTACTCCGAGCTCCTCCCGGGTGACAGAGCTCCTCACCCTATCTATAAGGGTCCGCCCTGCCACCCTGCGAATGTACCAATATATTTGCCTTTTAAAATTTATGTTTTTACATAGGCTTATATCCATTTTGCGATAGTGCCGCAGATCATTTTGAGCGATCTTTTAACCAGGTTTAGCATCTTACCGCCCGTACCAGCTTATTTTATTTTCAGTTCATCTTTGTTTATATAGCGCTTTTACAATGTCCTTTGGAGGATTTGCATTTCAAAAGCATTTGTGTTTTATGTGTATGCTAATTCAAAGAGATGTGCCTTTATTCTAGTTTTAAACTTGCAGTGTGTCTGCTTTCCGAACTGTGCTAGGAAGTCTGTTTCAGAGTTTAGGTGCTAGATATGAGAAAGATCTACCACCTACAGTTGATTTTGATATTCTGGGAATAATGAGTTGTCCAAAATTAATTGAGCGTAGTGAACGTGAGGGGCTATAATACACCAGGAGCTCCCTCAAATACTGGGGAGCTAAGCCGTTCAGGGCTTTGTAGGTAAATAAAATTTAAGAATTTATATGATATTAATGCAATGATGAAAGATCTGGAGTAATATGATCAAATTTCTTTGTTCTAGAAAGCACTCTAGCAGCTGCATTTTAAACTAGCTGAAGTTTGTTAATTAGGCCAACAGGGCAACCGCATAGTAACGCATTAAAATAGTCTAGTCTCTGAGAGTCCTTCAGATGCCTTTAGGCAAATTCCAGGCTAGCTGCTATGTGCCCTTTACTAAGGAGTGGCTTCCGTCTGGCCACTCTTACCATACAGGCCTGATTGGTGGATTGCTGCACAGATGGTTGTCCTTCTTGAAAGATTCTCCTCTCTCCACAGAAGAATGCTGGAGCTCAGACAGAGTGACCATCGGGTTATTGATCACCTCACTGACTAATGCCCTTCTCCTTTGATCACTCAGCTTAGATGGCCGTCCAGCTCTAGGAAAAGCCCTGGTGGTTCCAAACATCTTTCACTTATGGATGATGGAGGCCACTGTGCTCATTGGAACTTTCAGAGAAGCAGATTTTTTTCTGTAACCTTCCCCAGCCTTGTGCCTCGAGACAATCCTGTCTCTGAGGTCCACAGACAATTCCTTTGTCTTCATGCTTGGTTTGTGCTTTGACATGAACTGTCAACCCGGGGACCTTATATAGACAGGTGTATGCCTTTTCAAATCATGTCCAATCAACTGATTTTACCAGAGGTGAACTCCAATTAAGCTGCTGAAACATCTCAAGAATGATCAGTGGAAACAGAATGTACCTAAGCTTAATTTAGAGCTTCACGGCAAAGGCTGTGAATACTTATGTACATGTGATTTTTCAGGGGTTTTTTTTTAAAAAGTGAAGTGATATGAATACTTTCTGGATGCACTTTAAAAGCAATATCGTTTCTAATCAGAGGTCATGACCATTAATACAAATACTGTCAACTATTGTTTCTCTATATTAATTTTGGTTTAGTCACGATTCATAGTTTGCCATGTACACTTAATTATAACGCCAGTTACAGTTAATCAAGGGTCAGGTACCCTATCTAGGATAGTCGCAACAACACCTTGTTGTCCTAGACGGAAAGAACGCTTTTCCACCAAACTACACAAAACTAATATCAAGTGTTAATCAGATCTCTAAAAATATAGTTAATGTGCCCAATGCTCCATCTCAACTGAAATTTAGTCCGTTACTAACTTGACTCACAGAATGTGATAACAAAGAGACAACAAAATCTATTTAAGATAAATAGGAATAAAGAGTTGCCAAAAATACATTCAAACATAACAATTTAATAGTCAGGTAAATGTGTGTGTGAATGCCAATTATTCAGTCAATTCATAAACAATTAATACAAAACATCAAATTTTCAAATATAACTCTAAGATCAAAAGATGCATACCCGACTTTCAATAATATACATAGTATAGAGCATGAGAGCTCATTACTATGGGCTAGTCTGGTTACAGAATCGCCCCGAACTTCTTGATACTTTTCCTTAAATAGTCAGACCAAGAAAAGAATCTCCTTCAAGGAGGGGTGTATGGAACAACAATAGACATTTAGACATATAGGGAACAAATGGTAATTTGAATAGAAGTCCCCTAGATAGGGGTACACCCTTTACCAGTGGGTCAAAAGAAGTTATATATCTATTTTTTGATTATGTCAATATGTAAAGACAACAAAGTATCTGTGGTAACTCAAATCTTACTCTCCAGTAATAACAACAACAGAAACCATCAAAAAATATCCTAATGGTTTCTACAACAAATACCATTAAAACGATTACAAAGCAGCCACATATAATCATTTGAATAGTTTCTAGTGTGTTTTGGATTATATTTCATTATGATTTAATGGTTTTAACATACAACAAATTGTCAGTGTTCGTCCGCGTCATCGTTTGTTATTGTCACGTGTTTTCTTTGTCTTCCTCCCGCCACCGTCAATGTTAATCTGTTCCACCTGTGTTCATCGCTTGTGTCTCTTTAGCTTAATCATTCCTTCATCTATTTATACCCTTTCGTCTGTGTCCTTCGTTGTCCGGTATTCTGAGTCGTGTGGTTGTCCCGTTCTGTGTCGTCCTGTCTTCCCGCATCCAGTATCTGTTCCCCGTAAGTGTTTAATAAACCCGTTTTGTTATATATCTCGTGCTCCGTCTCGTTATGTCACCATCCGCCAACCAGGCGTTACACAAATAAGAAATCAAAAATTATTCAAAGACATTCAAAGGGTAAATATAAGGTCTGTTATAACAATTAAAATATTACCATTACAATTTCCAAGTTTTTTTTTTCAACAGGGTTGGTTCAACACTCTTGCCTGGAAGTTTTTATTCTGCCTTGTAAGACTTTGATTAGCTGGTTCATGTGCATTTCATTTGGGTTGGAGCTAACTCTATAAGACTGGCACTCTTTGCCAATAATGACTGCCTATGTTGTTTGAAAGGTAATATAAGTAAACAGTCTTGGTAAATGTAGTGATGTAGTACTTGTGTTTACTTCTTCACTTTGACACCTATCTTAAGTAAGCCACTTAACTATCCACTTAAGTATATTAAGTTTTTGCCTTTCCAGTAATGATTGGAAGACTGTTTCAGAATTTGGGCAATAAAGTGGATAAGGATCTACAGCATGCCTTCAATTGTAATATTATCAGAATTATTGACTGGCCAGATTTTTATTTTTAATCTTTTTTTTGTATTTGACATTGATGGTGCTGAGAATCATCATTTTAAAAGTGAGATGTTACTTTTAATGATATCTCCCTAGCAACTTCAAACTATAGCCAATATTGTTGTGGTCAATACTTTAAAATGCAGAACTAAGCTGCATACTAACAAGATGCAACCATGATTGCATGATACTGTAAGAGCAACAGTTCTTCCTCTCATATTCCAGTGAATGGATGAGATTGTTCCTCAGGACGTCTTTAGTGTCTGTTCTAATACTGTAGCAGAGGATTACATTACAATTTCCTTTTTGAGAGCACAAATCTTTTTTGTTTTTGGAAAATGTCTGAAGCAATAAATGCATACAGTATATGTGCATTTGCAAACCTCCTTGTGTTTGAGTGCTGAAGTGACAATCAGTCCTGGTGCCTTCTTAGGATTGTGTGCATCATACCTGGCACCTGCTGAGTACTGCTGAGTTGGATAACTTTGCCTCTATATTACATGAAACAACATGCAGAAGGACATCGGCAATGCTGTATCTTGATTGTTACACTAACCATGGACTTGACACGCCAGGACAATTTCGGAAACCTGTTACAGTTCACCGTGCCATATGTGCACAATGAGGCACATTGCACACAGAACCCTCAGACAAAACCCAATTTTGATTGTGCCAGTGGGGCCGGTAACTTCCAGAGTGTTGTCCATTGTGTAAGAAGTCTATGCAGTTTGAGTAGTTGCTTTTGGGTGCTGCAAGGGCAAGTGATTTGGGGGAACCTACACTTGTGTCCCCAGAGAGTCTGGCAGGATGGACTACTTACTTAAGCTAAGCACAAAGGAGCACTAAAGATCCCTAATGCTTCAGCTGTTTTAATAGGCTCTGCTTTACTTAACCAACAAGCAACACACACATGCTGTATGTGGACTTCTCATGCTTTGGTATGTTCCTGATGACATCACAGCACCACAGCTCATGATACCCACAGAGCCAAAGTGGGGTCAGTGGATTCTAAAAATTTTTATTTTAAAAAAATGTTTTGGAAATGGAAATTATGGTTCCCCTTTAGGTCGGGAACTCCAACGTGGTGTCTAGAAAGACATTTTGGGAGATCGCTAAATGACCAATCACTCTGAAAAGTAAAAAAACGGGCCAATGAATGCCTATGAGTTGGCTGAGCACAGCTCCTACAGGTGCTGCCAATTAATCAGATGAGTATATAGCCATCATTTGCAGGAGAGCGAGCCAGACCTTTCGCTTCAGAAGGCTCATGCGACTGAAAACACAACATCTGCTGAGCTGAATCCAAAGAGATCAAGCTTCATGCCTCCAGTGCATGTGACAACGCAAACAGCGGCAGTCGAGCTGGGTTATTCTCCTGTTCCTGCGTTTCGCTGAGTACTTCTACAAGAGCTGTATAATAAAAGAGCAGATTTTCCCTAAGAGAGTAACACGGTCAGGCAGCACGTCTTTTTCAAGATGCTGTTCCGACCGTGTTTCTGGATGCAGTGGTTCCTATTTCCAGATGGTGGGCATGGGTACTACTGTATATCACATGTCTGGGGGTCCAGCATGTCGATGTGATGATCATAGACAGCTCATGCCCTCACTGCAAGGGCATGTCTGTTGACCAGCTGAGATCCCGGCTTGCACTTGCAAAAGTGCAACTCTAGCATGAGTGATGGTGTTAACCACCGATGCCGGTAGGTCACCTAAGTCTTCCGCTTGCTCTCTGTCTAGAAACCACCCATGGAGGTTCCAGAAAATGTGGTCCAGTTCCCTCAGCTTCCTCAAGTGGAGTCTATTCACTGTGTGGTGCGCTTCTCACAGAGAACAATCCCAGACATTCTAGATCTGTCTTATGTTTTCCTTCCTTCAGAATTTGTTGGATCGGAGGCTGTCACCCTCCACACTGAAGGTTTTATGTTGCTGCCATCTCTGTTAACTATGATGCGGCGGATGGCAGCGCACTGGGAAAGTATAACCTCATCATCTGGTTCCTCAGAAGTGTGAGGTGTGAGGTGGTTAAATCCATCACACCCCCCTCATGCCCTCTTAGGAGTCTGCAGTCTGTTCAAGACACTTGATTCAGTATCTTTAAGATTTCTGTCCATGAAGACAACTCTGCTGGTCTCGTTGGCATCGATCAAGAGGGTCAGGATCCGGAGCCAAATTTCGTTCAGTGACTTGTGCCGGGAATTTGGGCCAGCCAAGCTATGTGCCCAGGGTTCCTACCATGCCCTTTTGAGACCAGTTGATGAAGCTGCAAGCATTTCCTTGCAGTGGAGGCAGACCCAGCCCTTTCATTGCTGTGTGCTGTTTGAGCACTACGATTTGATGTGACCACACTTAGAGTATTAAGCAGCTCTTTTTCTGTTATGGTCGGCAGAAGGGATGAGCAATATTAAAGCAAAGGAGAAGCCCAAAAAACAAACAAAAAAACAAAAACAAAGGAGCAAATGTCTCTTTCAGCAACCTAAAACATGAACTAACTACCATGTTTAACAATGCTGGTGCTATACATGTGCTGGTGAAGTATACAGATAGATGAGAGGTTTGTACTGACTGTATATGTTTTGCATTGTTTTTAACCCAAATAAGGCCTAAATGTATGTTGTGGATATTTTTTTTCTCTAATTGGTAACATTTCCGAGACTGTAAGGCTCTGTATGTGTTCATATATGTTTTATTAATAATAATTTTATTTATATAATTGCAGTAGGCTGTTTTGCATTATCATTGATCTGCAGCTATAATGAAATCCTGTTCATAGAAAGGTTAGTAATTAAAATGTATACATAGGCTAAGTATTTATGTATATAAAACATTTGTTTAGTAAAAAGGGCTTCTCATACGATATGTGAACTTCAAGCGAGAATGACATATACAGCAACTTTCGATCTAACACCATGCCTACCAAAAGGGTACCATTTGGCAGTGGAGACACAAGCCTGATGAAGGTGACCCATACCGTACTGTACTGGACTGTACAACTCAGTGGAAATGAGGCATTAATGGTATTACAAAGTGAAACTCAGCCACAAAGCAGTGGGACATGTAAATGGGCAGAAATACCCAACTTTCTGCAAAGTCAATAGCTTCAGACCTCCAAACAGTGTGGCTCAAGATTAGTTCGAGAATAGTGGGTAGAGAGATTCATGGTATGGGTTGTGGATATCTTGTGGAAAGCCTTCCCAGAAGAGCTAAAGCTGTTATAGCTACAAAGGGTGGATAAACTCATATTAAACCATAGGGGTTAAGATTGGGATGCCATTAAAATTCATGTGCATATAAGGGCATATGCTTCTGTTTCTGGTTGGAATGAAACAGCATTCATCAGTGTCTACCATAGTTTTATGCAATGAGTATCCCAAATCTCCCAATGACTAACAGCTTGTAATACCCCTGAAATCAATCACCAGTTCGCCACCACTGCTGTCTGTCCTTAAATAGCGGAGCCCATGCAAGGTGAAACAACCATTCTCTCACACATGGAGTGTGTATATTTTCTTGCATCTGGAATATGCCTTTACCGCTCCTCCTCTGGTTATTTCATCAAGAATTGTCCAGTCAAGTTCCTGCATCCCATGGCGAGTACCATTCTACTTCATTCTGAAATCATCAATCACACTCAAATTACAGCTGTGCTTTTCAATCCAGAACACTCCATATCTGTGTCAGCCTATTCATTTCTCAAGCATCTCAATTCATCAAGAATCTAGACAAGGAGGTGGAGAACTGACAAACTTTTAAATTACTTTAATAGTGAAAAAATAAACAAACAGACGGGAGCTCATCACGGAGCCTGCAGCCAAACAAAAAGCAAAAGTAAAAAATAAGGGGTCCAGGCCTGGTCCTCTCTTATCTTCCACTGCTGTCTCTCCTTCTTTTATTATCCAGAGCTCCTCCTTGGCTGTTGCCAAAGCTGTTCTCTATATGTTAATGCAGTTTCCACCCCATTGTCTGAAATGGTTCTCTGTGACCCACACCATCCCAATTCTACCATTTGCTCAAGATGTGGTCATCCCAAATAATGCAGAGACAACTAATTGTTGACTTGTCTTCTTTATCATTGTTACAACCTCCTGGCTCAAGAGTAATGTAACAAAACCAAAAAAAGATCCAAACTAGAATACAGTTCCAACCCCTACTTGACTCGCATCAATTTAATTCAATTCAATTCAATTCAAGTTTATTTATATAGAGCTTTTTACAATGTAGATTGTGTCAAAGCAGTTTAACATAGTTCTAGTAATGTCCAGATTTCAGAGTTAAAGTGAAGCAAAATAGCAAAAATGGATTGTTATAGATGAAAATAGCAGTTATATAAACAAACATAGAAACAAACATGTAAAGCATATGAGAGTTTCTAACACAATGTCTGGTGCATTAAGACAGGAGGAGTGTGTTCTACAGGTGGTTGTCAAACCAGCTCACCTGTGTGGAGCACACTCATGCATCATACCGTTATGCGATGCATTGAGTGTATGCTTTACTAAAAAGATAGGTCTATAATATAATTTTAAACTGAGAGAGTCTGAGCCTCTGACATTATCAGGAAGGCTATTCCAGTGTTTAGGAGCCATAAATGAGAAGGCTCGACCTCCTTTATTCGACTTTGCTATTCTAGGTACTACCAGAAGCCCTGTGTGAGTTCAGAACGGACACAAGTGCAGGTCTCTCAAAATATTTATTTAGCAACAATTTCTCCAAAAAAAAAAAAAAGGTAAAAGAAAATTAAACAAAAATAAATAAAAATACAAAAGAGAGATCAAGCCAAAAGAGTTAGTCTAAAAAAGACAGTCAACAAAAACCACTTTCAGAGGAAAGAGAAAAAAAAATAAATCTCATAGGGTGTAGTTTTCCTCCCGTTCGGCAGGGAGTTTTCTGGATCAGGTGGGCGGCGAAGCAAAGAGGGAGAGCAAGAGTGCTGGGACAGGTGAGGGACGGGAACACCGATCGCTGCGACAACCAACCAAACTGTGGGGATGTAACGAAACAGGGTCTGGAGATTACAGAGAGGGGTGGAAAAAAAAGCAGCAAAATAAAAGGAATAACTGACCGGGAGCCAGGCACGAAACAGCACAACACCACAGAGACTGACTGGACTGGAGTAGCGAAACCGAAAGAACGTTGACAACAGGCATGCATGCGACAACGAACTGACAAAGGACAACAGAAAGAGATCGAACTAAATAGAGGGGGAAATTACGGCAAAACAAGGAGTGAACAAGGTGAGTGAAATCTCGGCTTAATTGAATAATAGGAAAGATGGGTGGAGATGTGTCCTAGTAAGAGTGCAATCAAAACATGCGCTAAAATGACATGAAAACACAGAATAGACAACAAACACCGGGTGATCAGACAGCGGACCTGACAGTACCCCCCCCTCCATGGTCGCCACCAGGCGCACCCTGGTGGGGCTCACCTCGTCTCTGACGGAATTCCGAAATCAGAGTCTGGTCCAGAATATCCCGGGGTGGAACCCAACTCCTTTCCTCTGGTCCATAGCCCTCCCAGTCCACCAGGTATTGAAAACCCCTACCCCTACGTCTGACCTCCAGTAACCTCCTGACAGAGTAAGCTGGAGAACCATCCACAAGGCGGGGAGGGGTCGGGACAGAGGGAACAAGGGGGGAAGAAAACACAGTTTAACCCTAGAGACATGAAACACTGGGTGAACCCGACCAAGTGTAGGAGGTAACTTGAGCTGGACAGCCAAAGGACTCAACACTTTTGTGATCCGGTATAGACCAATGAACCTGGGAGCCAATTTGCGTGAGGCAACCCTGAGAGGCAGGTCCTTGGTGGATAGCCATACACGTTGACCACATACATAGTGGGGAGTCGGAGTACGATGACGATCAGCCGCTGCTTTGGTCTGTCTGCTAGCCCGGGCCAAGGCTTCCTTAGCTTTCCTCCAGGTGCGGCGACACCGTTGAACAAAAGCCAAGGCAGACGGGACTGCAGCTTCGGGTTCCTGTGAGGGGAACAGAGGTGGTTGATAGCCAAGAGAGCACTGAAATGGCGACATACCTGTAGCAGAAACTGGTAGAGTATTATGAGCATACTCAACCCAGGATAGTTGTTGGCACCAGGAGTTAGGACTGTGGGATGTCAGACAGCGGAGAGCACGTTCCAAATCCTGGTTTGCCCGCTCCGACTGCCCATTGGTCTGGGGATGGAATCCTGAAGACAGACTCGTAGAGGCCCCGATCTGTCGGCAGAATTCCTTCCAAAACCGGGAGACAAACTGGGGACCCCTATCGGAGACTACATCTACCGGAAGACCATGTATCCGGAACACGTGATCGACCACCACCTGTGCAGTCTCCTTGGCAGAGGCGAGCTTGGGAAGAGGAATGAAATGGGCCACTTTGGAGAAGCGGTCCACCACCGTGAGAATGACGGTGTTGCCCTTCCATTCGGGTAGGCCGGTGACAAAGTCAAGGGCTAAGTGTGACCAGGGGCGAGAAGGGATGGGTAAGGGGCGAAGCAGACCAACGGGAGGTGAATTGGCACTCTTGTTTTGGGCACAAATAGAGCAAGCAAACACAAACTGCCTGACATCCTTGGCCATGGATGGCCACCAAAATCGCTGACGGATGGCAGCCAGAGATCTCCAAACTCCTGGATGACAGACTAGCATGGATGAGTGACCCCACTGGATAACTTTGGAGCGCAGTGACTGAGGTACAAATAGCTTGCCCACTGGAATCCCTCTAGGTACCCGACACTCTCTCGTGGCCCCCAGAACCTCTCTCTCGATATCCCAAGAGAGGGAAGCCACCACCACGCCTCTGGGCAGGATGGTGTCAGTTGAAACTTTCCTCTCTGGAGTACTAAACATGCGAGAGAGAGAATCGGGATTGGTGTTTTTGGAACCTGGCTTGTAAGAGAGTGTAAAGTTAAAGCGACTGAAATAGAGGGACCAGCGGGCCTGTCTCGAACTCAGCCTCTTGGCCGAGCCAATATATTCTAAATTCTTGTGGTCTGTCCAGACCACAAAAGGTTGAACTGCACCCTCTAACCAGTGACGCCACTCACCCAGAGCCAGTCTGACTGCCAACAACTCCCGATTACCAATGTCATAATTCCGTTCTGTGGGGCTCAGGCGGTGGGAGAAGAAGGCACATGGATGCACTTTCCCATCCCATTGAGACCGTTGTGACAGAACTGCGCCTACTCCGACATCGGAAGCGTCCACCTCAACAATGAACTGTCGTTTAGGATCTGGAATAGACAAGACAGGAGCAGAGATAAAACGGGACTTTAAATTATCAAAGGCCTCCTGTGCCTTATTACTCCAGATGAACGGTACCTTGGGAGAGGTGAGCGCTGTTAAGGGTGCAGCAATCTGGCTGAAGTTCCGGATGAATCGCCGGTAAAAGTTGGCAAATCCCAGGAACCGCTGCAGTGCCTTACGAGAATCAGGAGTTGGCCACTCGGCAACAGCCCTTACCTTAGAGGGGTCAGCTTTGATCTCACCCGCCGAAATCACAAACCCCAAGAACGAAACTGACTTGGCATGGAAGACGCACTTCTCCGCCTTAACAAACAATTGATTCTCCAGTAGTCGTTGCAGCACCTGGCAAACGTGGTGAGTGTGTACCTGCAGAGAGGGAGAAAATATCAGGATATCATCAAGGTACACAAAGACAAATTGATTCACCATGTCTCTCAGCACATCATTAACCAGGGCCTGGAAGATAGCCGGAGCGTTGGTCAGACCAAACGTAAGGACCCGGTATTCAAAGTGTCCCGTTGGGGTGTTGAAGGCTGTCTTCCACTCATCCCCCTCCCGAATACGGACAAGGTGATAGGCATTCCGGAGGTCAAGCTTAGTAAAGACCTGGGCTCCCTGCAAGAGTTCAAAGGCTGAAGACATGAGAGGCAAGGGGTACCTATTCTTTACAGTGATGTCATTCAGCCCTCGATAGTCAATACAAGGACGAAGGGAGCCATCCTTCTTCTTAACGAAGAAGAACCCAGCGCCTGCAGGAGACGAGGAAGGGCGGATGAGGCCAGCTTTAAGGGAATTATAAATATATTTGTCCATGGCCTCTCTTTCAGGACAGGAAAGGGAATACAAGTTCCCTTCTCTATGGCACAGTCATAGGGCCGATGTGGAGGCAGGAAGGTGGCCCAGGACTTGCTGAACACAAGACGCAGATCATGGAACTCCGCCGGGACCCCAGTCAGATCTGCTGCCTTCACCAGCAAAACAGGACACACAGAAACAGGAAACGGGGCAGGACCAAGACAAGACTCAAGACAAGACAGACTCCAAGACAGAACAGAATTTCCAGACCAATCCACATGAGGGCCATGCTGCACCAACCAGGGATGTCCCAAAATTATGGGAGCACTGGGAGAGTCAAGAAGATACAGCATGGTAATCTCACGGTGATTGCCTGATATAACAAGACTTACGGAGGGCGTAGCATGAGAGACAGTAGCAATCAGGGTACCATCAAGGGAACGGGCAGGGATGGGCTCAGGGAGTGGAATGGCAGGGATACCCCACTGGATGGCCACCGAGCTATCCATAAAGTTTCGTTCAGCTCCAGAGTCGACCAGGGCCGAAGAAACATTAGCAGAACCCCCATACTGAACCAATGCGGGTAGGAGGGTACGAGAGGAGGGGGACTGAAGGGGAATAGTGCTTACCAGGATCCCCCGTTTCACTGGTGGGCTTTGGCTTTTGCTGGGCAGGCTGTGGCAAAGTGTCCAGGTTTACCACAATAAAGGCATAAACCCCGGGCCAGACGCTGTTGTTTCTCCTGGGGTGTTAACCGCAGTCGGCCCACTTGCATGGGTTCAGGGTCAGGCGCAGCAGCAAATGTGGAAGGTAAAAAGGTGCCCTCCACTCTGACAGAGGAGCGGGTCAACTTACGCTGGTGCCGGCGATTAAGGCGAACCTCGATGCGGAGTGCCAGATTTATTAGGTCATCAAAGTTGTGTGGTAGCTCATGAGTGGCGAGCTCATCCTGGATGTCCTCTTCTAGACCCGCACGGTACATCAATCGACACGCCCCCTCATTCCAGTCACAGGAGGTTGCCAGGGTTTTAAACAGGATAGCATACTCAGTGACCGATCGGCCACTCTGGTGAAGGCGGGCGAGCTGATCCGCAGCCTCCTGTCCTCTAGCAGATCGATCAAATAGCCTCATCATCTCCATCTGGAGGTCATTGAAAGAGGCACAACAAGGGGCTCTGGTTTCCCAAACTGACGTTCCCCATTCGCGGGCCTTACCAGTAAGGAGGGTTAACACAAAGGCCACCTTAGTCTCCTCTGCGTCATACATGCGTGGTTGGAGGGCGAATACCACAGAACATTGTGCCAAAAATGCCCGACATGAGTTAGGGTCCCCATCATAGGGTGGTGGATTATTGCAACGTGGCTCAGGCTCATGGCGAAAACCTCGCAGAGTGGTCTCATGCTGGAGTTCTCGCAAGCGAGTAGTAAGCTCAGCCACCTGATTGGCAAGAATTTCCACCTCTCTGCTGGTGTTAGATAGTCTTGTCTCATGTTGGCCCAAAAGCACCCCCTGCTGGGCAACCGCTGATCTGACAGGATCTGGACCCGCTGTGTCCATGTTGGTCAGTTCGTTCTGTCAGAGTTGAGAACGGACACAAGTGCAGGTCTCTCAAAAAAATTATTTAGCAACAATTTCTCCAAAAAAAAAAAAAGGTAAAAGAAAATTAAATAAAAATAAATAAAAATACAAAAGAGAGATCAAGCCAAAAGAGTTAGTCTCAAAGAGACAGTCAACAAAAACCCCTCCGTAGAGGAAAGAGAAAAAATAATAAATCTCATAGGGTGTAGTTTTGAGAGCGCGAGTATGACTGTTATACCATGGTGTAGTTTTATTCTCTCTTTTTTAACTTGATGGGTGCCACATCTTTTAGTGTGTTAGTAAAGATAGCATCCATACTGCTGGTTACTACATCAAGGTCATTTGCGTTCGTGGGTGCATTTAGAAATAGAGAAAGATCAGGTAAGTTATTTGTAAATTTGTTTTTAGTGGATGGGACAATAGTTCTACCAGGGCGATATATCTGTGCAGATCTGCTCATTTCAGGTAGACACAGCTTATACAGCTCCAGCTCTTCTGTTCTTTACACCATGTTAATAGCCATTCATTCATTCATTCATTCATTTTCATTTCGGCTTAGTCCCTTTA
>CAIGQW010054471.1:8896548-8916229 GCA_903798125.1 Danio choprae
CACACTCATACACTACGGACAATTTAGCTTACCCAATTCACCTATTCCGCATGTCTTTGGACTTGTGGGGGAAACCGGAGCACCCGGAGGAAACCCACGCCAACACAGGGAGAACATGCAAACTCCACACAGAAAGGCCAACTGACCCAGCCGAGGCTCGAACCAGCGATCAGCGACCTTCTTGCTGTGAGGCGAACGTGCTACCCACTGCGCCACTGTGAGGCCCCTAATAGCCATTCATTCAGAGCAAAAAGTCTACTGAACCTTTCATTTCCTCTGTGGTAAGTAGGAAGCGCCCAGATACGATGATCTGCCTGATGGGCGAGGTGCGTCAAACCGTCTTGATCAGGTTCATGAAGTCCCTCTTTAGGATCTCCGTCTGCCGCAGCCCAGTGTCGTTCATCCCCACGTGGAGGACGACAGCTCAGATGCTCTCGCCAGCGCTCAGGATAGCGGGTTCCTTAGCAGAAACATCCTTAACATGAGCACCGGGAAAGCAGTGAGTGCGTACGTTGTTACCTTTAGTGGAAGCAGCACGAACTTGGCGAACGATGGAGTCACTGATGACTGCCACATCGCAACCCGTCTCGCGGAGGGGGGCGAATCGGTTCTCCGGGGGTATCTTGAAAACAGGAGGGGGAGTTGTCTGCCCTGAGATCTGGTATGCACCTTACGCAGCTGCACCCAGGGGCCAGGGTAGCCGGGTGCCGGAGTGATCGACCCCTGGACAAACCGCGTCCTCTGTGCATTGGGCCTGGACAGAGAAACACAGGGGGTTGAGGTGGACGGAGTGTTAAGATTGTATCGCACACTTACCTCAGATGAGCGAGCCAGTCCAGGGAACATCAAGCAGGGCCCGTTGTTCCCGGAGCTGTGCTCGCTTCATTTCGAGGTCACGGATCTGGATTTCCACTGCTTCTAGCTCCAGCTCTAATGCCTCCACCGTTGCTTGTCCTGCACTCAAGGACAGACACACAAGCAACATTGTACAGGGTGAAGAGCAAAGACAGTAAGTGAGACAGTAAGTCAAGGAAGTAAGTAGCTTTAGCTGACTAGCTGTGCTAGCAGGCTAAAGCTACAAGCCACAGGCGGATGCTCGAGAGACAGAACATTTTAAAGTAGATTTATTTGTATAAATGTATTAAGGGTTTGTTCACCCTTAGTAGAAAAGACAAATACTAGCATATGGGGATGTATTTTATGAAAAAAAATGGAAATTGCGAATCTACGTGACGAAGCTCCAAACACACACAGCGAGGCAACCGTAACAGCAACAATGACATCACTCGAGCATGCGCATCAACATAAAGAAGAAATGTTTGATCCCACCGAAGGGGCTGCCAGCACTGGAGCTGTAATTAAAAGGAACTTTGCATTCTGAAACGCGTTCTGACAACTTGAAGACCATTCAAATTTATTTTAGTTTTTAACAAATCAGTGGAGCGGAGCAACTACAGACGAAAAGTTAGCACAAAAGCCACGACAATACCCAATCATCCCTAGAAATCTCATTAGCTCTCTTTTAGTCATTGGAACCAGAAACTAGCCTGCATTTTTGCCTGAACTGGACATACCACACCCAACCCACTACTCTTCCCAGGTAAGACACTGTAGCTTCTGCAAACTCCCATTTCACCAAATTGATGGTTAATTTAGTTTCCACAAGACGAATAAATAAAACTTGTAGCCTACTCTACTAAACTGCTCATCCCACCGCTGACTATACACTCCAAGGTCATCTAAATACATAGCACATCCTTGCAGCCCTGAGACCACATGATTCATCAGGCTCTGGAAGGTGGCTGGTGCGTTTGACAAACCAAAACTCATGACATTGTAAGAATACAGCCCGGATGAAGTAATGAACGCTGAAACTTCTTGCACATGGGGAGTTAAGGGAACTTGATAAGAACCCTTCAAAAAGTCAATTTCATTTACGAATTTAGCTGAATCAAAAGAATATTCACAATTCTCCATCCGTGGGAGTGGAAATGAGTCGGGTTTGGTACTGCTATTTAACTTCCTATAATCCGTGTAAAACTGATATGTTTTATCTGGCTTTGCAACCAGAATGCAGGGTAACACCCAATTGGAATAAGATGGCAAATACTAAACCTCTACCTCCAAAAACTTTTGCTTTTTAGCAGAAACCCAATAAAATCTTTGTCGTGTAGGCAAAGACTTACCATCATCAATATCATGATGTACCAAATTTGTTCATAAGGGAGTAACTGAAAAAAGTGATGGAAATTCAGTGATTAAATTGATCAGCTGCTGTTGGTTCTAATCAACTAAATATTTTAACATAATATCTAATTGAATCAATTGTTCTGAATTACAGAGTCGAGGTTGAACGATACAAACAGATGGAGCGCTCTCTGCTTCACTACAACCTGTAACCGTATGTGCGTGACAGCAATAGAGTTTTAAAAGGTTTACGTGACAAGGTTGAATGGATTTCCTCCTATATGGTGTCGAAACTATATATTTTGTTCTGACACAAGCTTAACAATGCTGTAAGGTCCAGTAAATCTTCCTAAAAAGGATGATCCCGTAACAGGAAGCAAAACCAAAATTCATCGACGAGATCAAATTCGCAGCGCTCAGACTGGTGATCAAACCAGGTTTTCATTTTTTCCTGCCCCTTACTCAGATTTTCAAGAGCTAATTTACCTGCTAGATATAACCTTCGGCGGAAACCAATGATGTATTCTAAGAGATTTAAAAGTGGTTCTTTGTCAACAAGATCACCAAAGGACCTCTCACCTTATGTCCAAACACTAGATCATTAGAGCTTAAACCCATACTCTCTTGCACAGACCAACATAATCCACAGTTAAATACTCAAAAGGATTGCTCACAGCAGGGATAGGATACAGCGGTGCTGGTGCTAATACTTTGTTAGGTTTACCTACCACTTATCACATATGGCAAGTCTTAATAAATCTTGTCACATCTCTTTTTAGTCGAAGCCAAACAATAGCTCATTACACTGTGGTACGTTTTCTTAACCCCTTGATGTCCGGCTACATTACCATGAGCTGTTTTGAACACTAATTCACGAAACACTTTGGGAATAATAACTTGAAATATGGGCTTACCCACAGCATAATTGCTACAAGATGTCCATTTACGAATGAAGGTGCCATTTCTAACGAAATAACCAGAAGCCATGCTTTTAAAATTGTTGTTTGGCTGAACAGCCTTAAATAATGTTTCTAACCCAGAATCTTTTCCATGAACTGATATTAATTCATCATGTGAAAAGGAAGGAAGAAAAGGCAAGTTGGCTTGCGAATCAAATAAAAGTTTGTCCAATTCTTTATTCTGGGCCACTTTCGTTTTGACACTCATTGCACGGATTACAGGCAGGAAACGAAAACGTCAGGAAAATCATGGGCATTTTGACCTACGTCTGAAAAAGTGGGAATGGTTTTAACAACCAGCGAAATACCGCACCACACACGATAGTCAGCCACATTATTTCCTGAAATTAAATCAACACCCTCCACAGATAATGATGGTCGTAACGCAATTTCAACCTCTTCCTGAACTCAGAATCAAACTGAATCCTATGTTAATGTACAGTGAATATTTTCAATCCATCCCCTTGGATCAGAACACTATTCCCTGTACAAGAAAACTGAAAATTTGAATACAAAATAAAACTCTCCGAGGACCCAGTAAGGTTTTAACTGAAACTTTAACAAAACTTTTACTCAAAGAAACAAACCCTGAAGTAATAAAAAGGACAATAATCTGACAGATTTTAAACAATCGTGATTTTGGTCTGGGATTTAAAGACAAAGACGCAGGGACGAAAAAGGGACGCAAGCCCGACAGCTTTCAAATTGGACTTGTATTTGCTCTTCAACACCAGATATTCATTTTTCCGGTGACCCTTTTATAATACCTACACATGGAGTTAGGGCTGTCACAATACTAGAATTCGATACCAATCGGTACTGAAGTTTTAAAAATCTCCATTTCCCACGAACATTTGAGTGCTGTGGAGCATTTTCTTAAACAGCGCTGATTTGTCATTGTGTTTACGTGCTCAATAGAAATGACTGTGATTGGCCGTAAAGGTCATCGGTTCACCGAACTCAACACTATTTACTGAGTGTAACCACGGATATAGGGACACTGGAGCATTTCAAAGTCACGTCGATCAGCTGGTTTGTCTATAAGCTGATATACGAGCGATCCGCTGATGAATCGCAGCTTTAAAATGCTCCAGTGTCCCTGTATCAGTGTTTACACTAAGTAAACAAGGGTGAGTTTGGTGAACTGATGACATTCACGGCCAATCACAGTCATTTCTGACTGTTTGCACATGAACACAATGGCAAATCAGCGCTTTAAGAACCTGCTCCACAGCGATCAAATTCTCAGGAAATGGGAGTTTTTATGGACGTGTACTCACCCCTTGATGACGCAGACCTACCTGGATTTTTGTAAGTATGATCTTTCTGATAATAACTGAATTTATGGGAATTAACACAAATTCATCTTCCAAGATTGCAGTTTCGGCAGCTGTTTTCACCTTTTGTTCATTTATATATGTTCAGGAACATCCTAGTTACGTACGTAACCCATGTTCCCCGAATAGGGAACGGAGACGTGTAAACAGACTATGGGAGATTGCTAGACGACCAATCACTCTGAAGAGAAAGAAAAAGGGCCAATGATTGCCAAATGAGTTGGCAGAGCTCGGCTCCGCAGGTGCAACTGATTAGTCATTAGTGGAGTATATCAGTGGCGTTCGCGGAGCGACCATCAGATTTTTGCCAGCTGAAGACCGAACACTCAGCCAACAGCTGGAGACTCAGCTGCTGTGGCAGTGAAGACGCACGTCTCTGTTCCCTATTCGGGGAACGTGGGTTACGTACATAACCAGGATGTTCCCCTTCATCTGGGGATGCACTCCAATGTACGTCTGTAAACAGACTACGGGAGACTGTATGGAAAAGGCCACAGCAGCTAAGCCTGTCACGCTCCTCATGTGAAGTTTGCCAATCATAGCGTGAGTGCACAAGCATCACCAAGAGCGCAACCTTCCAATGTCCCCTAGGCCCTTAATTATCATTACATGGGAATAATTAGAAAATTTTAGATCGGGGGAATACGACAGTACGTTGGGAAGCGTGCCAGTCCCTGAAAGGAGAGGACGCTGTGGAGGCCAACTGCTACCCAAGAGGGGAGACTTGATGGCAATAAGAACATATGGACTAGCCCTATGGAGGGGGAGTGCTACATATGATAAGCTTAGCGGGTAGGTTAGCGGGTAGGGAAGACACGGGTCCGCCTGGTCAGGGGGAACACTCCGTGGCTAAAATAGGCATATGGGATTGCCATGGGGGACCGCGCATAGTTGGCACCGAACCTCAGCATGTGGGTAGACCAAGAGTAGGCATACCAGACATCACACTGAGCCAGGCACCCAGCTCCTCCGCTAAGTCGGGTGCCTCGGAGGAATTCTCTAGGGTTCGCCATGCGGGAAACTTACTAGCAGAATAGAAAAAGCGCACATATCTCTGGGTTAGGAAGCATGGCGCAGCAAGCGTTTACTGACACTGAGCTTAATTTCCCCCCGATTGACTCAATAATCGGGAGGAAACAGGCTTCACTCAAAGATTGTAAAAAATTGTCGACCAGCCCACAGCTCTGCAGATATCTGTGAGAGAAGCGCAACATGCTAACGCCCAGGAGTGCTCTCACGTTCGGAGGATGCAGCTCGCCCTGGCATTGATAAGCAAAGGCGATGGCATCAACTATCCAGTGGGCCAACCTTTGTTTTGATACGGCACTTCCCTTCTGTCAAACACCGTAACAGATAAAGAGCTGCTCACAAGATCTTAAGTTTTGCGTTCGTTCCACATAAAGGCACAAAGCGCAAATGGGAAAAGGCAGTGAATGGGCTGGGTCTGCCTCCTCTGCAGGCAGCGCTTGCAGGTTCACCACCTGGTCTCTAAATGGGGTGGTAGGAACCTTGGGCACGTAGCCAGGCCGGGGTCTCAGGATGACGTGAGAGTAAGCCGGCCCGAATTCCAGGCATGAATCCTTGACCGAAAATGCCTCCAAATCCCAGACTCTCTTGAGCCATGCCAACGCGATCAGCAGATCTGTCTTCATGAACAGAATTTTTAGAGATACCGACTCGAATGGCTTGATTGGATCTTTCTGCAGGCCTGCCAGGACTACCAAGACTTCCCAAGGGGGCATGAGAGGGGGCGGGAAGGATTGAATGGCACACAACGATTTCAACCGCATGTGTCTATAGAGGAGCAGACAGTGAGCGAGCTGAGACATGCGACAGGAGTGTATACCCCCCATACGATTGATATATGCCACCATTGCCATGCTGTCCATCCTGACCAGCACGTGTTTCTGCTGTAGAACCGGTAAAAAACGGTGAAGAGTGAGAAACACTGCCAACAGCTCTAGGCAGTTGATGTGCCAATGTAGCTGAGGCCCGGCAGATGAACCCGCGGCTACATGCTCGTTGCACACAGCCCCCCAACCAGAGTTGGAGGTATCTGTTGATACTACAACATGCCTGGATACTTGTTCTAAGGACATACAGGCCCGTAGGAAAGCAAGACCAGTCCAAGGGCTGAAGGTGCAGCGACACAGCGGAGTGATGTACACTCTGTGTGTGCCCGCGCCATGCTTGTCTGGGGACCCGATCGTGAAGCCAGCACTGAAGTGTTCTCATATGGAGCAATCCGAGCGGCATGATAGCGGCTGCAGATGCCATATGCCCCAGGAGCCTCTGAAAGGTTTTCAGTGGGACCACTGTTTTCCTGTCGAATAGACTCAGACAGGATAGCACTAACCTGGTGCGCTCCTCTGAGAGGTGTGCTACCATGGCAACCGAGTCTAGCTCCATTCTAAGATAGGAGATTCTCGGCGTGGGGTAGAGCTTGCTCTTCTCTTAGTTGACCCGAAGCCCCAACTGGTCGAGATGCAGAAGCACCCTGTCCCTGTGCATAATCAATTGATCCCGGGATGAAGCCAGAATGAGCCAATCGTCGAGATAATTGAGTATGCGTATGCCCACAAGCCATAAAGGCACCCTCTGCGAGCTTCGTGAAAACCCATGAAGTCAGGGAGAGTCCGAAGGGGAGGACTTTGTACTGCCATGCTCGACCTTCAAACGCAAACCGGAGAAAAGGACGGTGTCGTGGAAGAATGGAGACATAAAAATACGTGTCCTTCAGGTCTATAGCTGCAAACTAATCCTGAGGACAGACGCATTGGAGTATGCGAATCTGCATAAGCATTCTGAATGGCATTTTGTGTAAATAACGGTTCAGTTTGCGCAGATTTAGGATTGGCCTCAACCCCCCACTCTTTTTGGGCACGATGAAGTATGAAGTAACCCGCACCCCATCTCAGCTGGTGGGACCGGCTCAATTGCATCCTTTGCCAAGAGGACAGCAATCTCCTCTCGCAAGACAGGGGCGGACATGGGACTGACCCTCATGAAATCTACACTCTTGGGAGGGCGGGAAGCGAATTGTATCGCATAGCCAAGTCTGACTGCCTGCATGAGCCACCGCGACGGGCTGGGCAGCGCTAACCAGGTTGGCAGAGCTCGCGCTAATGGCATCATCGGATCGATCGCTGATGTGCCAGCGGAGGGGCAGCTGGGGAGGGGAGTGCTCACCCCGGGAAGCAGAGTGGGCCGAGGAAGAGCTGAAAATAAAAGATTGTCTCTTACCTATTTTCCTGGATCCCGTGATAAGGCTGGGGTGAAAGAAAGGAGACCCGTCCCTTGCACCCTGGAAGCCTGTGGCCTATGGCCCGGCGCTGCGAGCTGGAAGGTGGAGCATCCTAGACTGGAAAAGCTCGGGTTTGTACATCTGGAGAGAGAGGAAACTGGTCTTTTATGGAAAATTTAAGTACCGCCAGCTCGGAGGCCAATTGATGTTGATGTTACAGACTGAATTGGTCCTCGGCCCCCCACCGAGGAAAGAGCAGGTCCCCTCTTCTCTGGATGGCCCATCTCAGGGACAATTCACGGTCCGTTTACCGGACTTAACAGCACCCTGGAGCGGGAGCTCCTGGCGCTGCCGCTTGGCCAGCGAAGCGGGCAGCGGAGGCAGAGCAGGTCTTGTAGGTCTTGTAGTCTTGTAGTGGGTGGGTGCCCTCGGCGAGGAGCAGCTGAGATGGATGGGGCAGCGGGGAGAGCAGTTTTCCGAGACCGTGGCTAGATGTCCTCTCCCATCGCCTTCGACTGCTCTTTCCCTCGCCAAGAACTCCTGGGTAAAGTCCCCAACGGTGTCGCCGAACAGGCCAACCTGCGATATGGGTGCGTTGAGAAAGCGAGCTTTGTCAGCATCCCTCATATCCACCAGGTTAAGCCAGAGGTGGCGTTCCTGGACCACCAGAGTGGCCATCGTCCTCCCCAGGGCACGGGTGGCTGATTTGGTGGTTATGAGAGCATAATCGGTTGTCGTGCTCACTGTGTACCTCCGCCAAGAAGAGGACGAGGGGCTTGAAAGGTTTCACCTTCTTCTTGGCCTCCATGTAAAACCCATCTAAGCGGTCCGGCCACGGGGCTGGGGGACAAGCCATCTCCAGTCCTATGGTCAAAGCAGCCCAGTATAACATGGCTAACATGTCCGATTCAAAATCCGGAGCCTCGCTGACAACCCCGGAGGGTGGCAGCGGGTCCGAATTGTCATTGGAGCATGTTAACCTGCCCTCCGATGCAGCGATGGACATCTGGTCCCCGGTGTCATCTAATGAGAGTGCAGCCAACCCGAAGGATGGACCGGTGCCCTTATTCAAAGCTTGTACAGAGCGCACTGATGACGAGTGAGGTGTCCGATGGCAATGGATTAGCCCCCACTGTAATCATCAGGCCTGCCTGTGCGCTAACCAACTTGCAGGGGGGCAACAGGGGTGGCGCACTCTAATGCTAGAGTACGCCGCGACCTCAGCTGTGCAACAGCCAAGCCCTCGCAGTAAGGGCAAGAACTGTCCACGAGCACCGCCTTCACATGCTGGACCCCCAGACATGTGATGCAATACTCGTGCCTGTCATCTGGGGCTAGGAAACCACCGCATCCAGAAACGCAAGGCCGGAACGACATCTTTAAAAAGACACACTGTTTGGCCGTATTGATCTCTTAGGGTATCTGCTTTTTTAGAGAAAACTGCTCTTTTATTAAGCACCAGTGAAACACCCAGGGGACGGGAAAGGAGCCCAGTTTGACCACCGCTGTCGTGTCTTCGCCTGCACTGATGAGAAAACTGGTTTCTTTTCGAAATCAGGATCGCAGATCAGTAGCTCTTCAGTCTGTGTGAGGTCTGAAGCAAAGAATCTGATGCTCGCTCCGCGGACGCCACTGATATACTGCACTAATGACTAATCAGTCGCACCTGCGGAGCCGAGCTCTGACAACTCATTTGCTATTAATTGGCCCTTTTTCTTTCTCTTGAGAGTGATTGGTCATCTAGTGATCTCCTGTAGTCTGTTGACAGACGCACGTTGGATTTCCCATATGAAGCGGAACAATATTTTTAATCTGCTCCAAAACTATCAAGTTGCAAAGGCCCTCAAAAGACTCTAAAGATCTGTAAAGAAACACAACAGCGATTAAAATGACATGTAAGCTCTCTCACAACTTCGACATAAGTTTGTCGCTCTCCCTTTTTCCATCCCCTAAAATGTAGACTATATGCTTCAGTAACAAGCTCATAGATTTTTTTATTTTTTTATTTGACAATTTTAGTAATCCTTTCTGCCTGAACATGAAATCGATGCATAGTTCCAACCCTGATCCTCTGCGACATTTTCAAACAGAGAAAAGAAAACATCTATATTTATCTCATCAAACTTAGGCAACAACCTGCCCATGTTTGCAATATTTAAATCTTTAGTTGACAGATTTTCCCTCAGACAGCAGTTTTAATCTTTCAGCCTCCTGTGCTAATTTAACCTCCTGAATTTATTTTTTATACTTAAATTTCTCAAATTCACGTTCTTGCTCTCGTCCTTTAAGTCTTAATTTTTCTAACTCAAGCTGCCTATCCAATTCGCGTTCTTTACTCTGCATATTTAAGATTTCTAATTGTTGCCCAAAGGATAACTCACTCTGTGCTAAACTTGCTGTAACAAGTGGCGTTGATGTACATTCTAAAGAAACTTCTAAATGCGTATCCTCAATTAATACAATCCTTTCCACTAATTTCTCTTTTACAATGTCACGAAGCGTTTTTGTTTTTATACCTTTAGGCACGGTCACCTCAAAATTAAAGTGTTTGTCTAACTTAACCTATTGCTTTTTTGAATTTTTTGAATTTTTCTACTTAGTGACCTGCTCTGGTGGAGAAGGTAAAGTAGAAGACAGAGAAGGGGTTGTTTTAGTGCCTGACAATTTTCGTGGTCTCGCCTTGTGGAATTCCATAACAGTTCTCAGGGTCTGACATTATGGAACCCTAGTCTTCAGTACGCCCACATGCAGCTTAACCGATACTCCGTCTAACTGCGTCCAACATACCAAAAACAACAAGGTAAAATAACAAACTAAAACAACAGTGTTAGGCGCTCTACAACCTAACACGAGAGTTCATATGGCTTTTACAGTCAATCCTCGCCTCAAATCAACACTTAATTGGCATTGTAATGAAATCATTCATTCACCTCCAGTCTCCTGCAGGAAAATCTTTTCCTCTTCAGCTCAATGCCCGAAGAGCCTCTCTCAGTATAATCCCGAACAAGCCCCCATATGTTACAACTTCTTAGCTCAAGAGTGAAGTAACAAAACCAAATAAAGATCCAAACCAGAAAATAAAAATCAATTTAAATATATTTAATCAAAATTAATTAAAATGATACATAAATGTAAAGAAAAGAAACAAAAACTCCAAAGCTGAAGAGGAAAAGATGAACGCCTGGAATCCAGTTCTCTGGGTCTTTATCCAAACACAATCACGGCAAAACACTCTAGAAAAACACCAGATCATAGATTTTTAAAACCGCATCTTTGACAATTTTAGTAATCCTTTCTGCCTGAACATGAAAGCGGAACAAACACGTCTTGAGCTTTACCCACAAGAACACTTTGCAATAACAGTGCGCGTTCTGCATACTTCCAACCCTGATCTTCTGCGACATTTTCAAACAGGGAAAAGAAAACATCTATATTTTTCTCATCGAACTTAGGCAACAACCTGCCCATGTTTGCAATATCTTTAAACACTAGAAAAACACCAGATCATGGAACACCTCCATCTAGTGGATACTGGATAACATTAGACAGGATCACTAGGGCCGTAACAATCATAATTCAGCCCTTTTGGGAAATGAGCATCAACACACCATTTAGAGTGGAAGTTTGGTCGAGGCAGACTAATTTTCTTACAGTCCCCTCTCTGATGCTCCTTGGGCCAGAAAAAAAGCATTACATCAACTCTCTCACAAATTACACCTCCCTTCATGGGCAAGTGCCCAGTGGCGGTAAATCGCTGGCTTAGGTCGCTTTGTTGGCCACCGAAGAATCTTACCCATCTTGGGGTCATCACCTCATGCACACTGGTTATTGCTCCATCCAATTAGGCAAATTATCATAGTCTCTTCTTAAAATTTGGAACTATGAAATACAAACAATTTATTAGGTTTAGAAGAGGAGCACTTGAGAACCATGACATATAATGTTCTAATGTGTCTGTTTATATGTACTATAGCCAAAAGCCAAAGGAGCAAAAACATCAATCAATAAAGAACGTGTGTGTGTGTGTGTGTGTGTGTGTGTGTGTGTGTGTGCAGGCATTGGGTTCATTCACATTCATTTTCTTAGCGTGGACATCTTTTATCCAAATGTACAAACATTGTTAAAAAAAAAACATTTTCTTTTCTTTCATCCTTTTTTCACACATTGTGTCCATTTTCTCAGTGTGGACATCCTCATTCAAATCCACATTAAAATCAAACATTAAGCATTTGCATTAAATACACAAATCACTACACAACATATGTGCATTTACTACACAACAAGAATTTGTGTGTGCAAACATTTTCCTTTTTTTCACATGGTGTCCACTTTCTCAGTGTGGACATCCTCATTCAAATCCACATTAAAATAAAACATTAAAGACATTAAAGATTTGCATTAACTACACCACATGTGCACTCACTACACAACAAGCATTTGTGTATGCAAGCATTATCATTTTCCTGTTTTTTTTTCAAACTGATTGTGTCTATTTTCTCAATGTGGACATCTGACGACATCCACACTTATGCATTCATTGGACAGAAATATCCAATCTATCAATATGTATTGCATTTATGCATTTATTTGTTTCTTGATGTGTCAGTCTGTGCCCTTATGGAAATGGCTGTGTGTCCTCAATAGCAGTCTGTGTCCTCAATGTGGGTCCATATTTTGTGCATTTGTTTTCATTTATTTCTCAGTATGTAAAAATGGTTTTATCTTCTCTTTCCCTCCTTCATTGTTCAGTCTTTTCAACCTGGACAACAAGTCTTTTTGAAACAGCAGTCACTGGCATGCTACTCTGTGCTGTTCCAACTTTCCTGTGTCTCTAGGTTTCTAGATCTTCATCAGTATCTCTGAGTTTCTAGATCTTCATTAAGGTCTTGAAAGTTCTAATTGATGCTGGGCCTGGGGTTCTGGAACTCTGTTTGGTTTCTGGCTCTCATCAGGGCTTGAAAGTTCTGATCAATGCTGGGCCTGGGGTTCTGGATCTCTGTTTTTCTGGAACATGGATCTCTCTGTTTCCCTTGTTCTTGTCATAGTCTCCTTGTCTCTGCCACTGATCATACTGGCCTGCATGTATAATAAATTACATTTTAACAATCACTATCATTACAAAAATTTCTTAGAAATGATAGAGAATCACCCCCGTTTTGATAGTAAAAATATTTTTCTAAATATTCTACTAACATGAAACAATTACTTCAATTCACATTTGCTTGAGCCTGTGATGTGTCTGAAAAGGTGTGAATGGTTCTTCTTTGATTCCTTTCAACTGTTCCAGCTGTTTTTCTAGCCTGGCTATTTTCTCATGCATAGCTTTATAACTTGTCTTTCTTTTGAGTGAAACATCACACTGTCTTGCCTTGTGTCCTATCATTCCACATCTGAAACAAACAAAATCCAGATCTTCCCTTCTTTCTTCTAAACAATATCTTGCAATGTGACCATTCCTTTCACATGCATGACAAACAATACTTCAATATTTCTCAATGTCCTGGCAGTTCCTCGCAATGTGACCAGCTTTGCCACATGCATAGCAAAGAACAACACCCTCAGCATTTACACTTGTAAATTTCCTTGCGCTGTGATGAAAACCATTGGATGACTTTGAATATTTTCCGTGCAAGGGCAGCAACAGGATGTTTTACATCTTTCATTTGCCTCTGTGAATTAGCATTATTGTTGCAAAACTGCGTCATTTTATCAATAATGTCATTATGATCAGAGAGATGTGTCACAAGCATTGTCACAGAAGAAACTGACGTCGTCATGAGTAATATCAGGATTGCCACTGAACGTTTTAAACATCTCCAACAATTGTTCAGGAAATATTCTTGGGTTTTTCCCTTTCCTCATGTGTGTCTCAGATATTTTGTCCCAGTTAACAGACATCACACCTAAAACTTCAAGCAATGCACATTCTTAACAACACACAGGCATCACCATCTGTATATTTGTACACCTCTGCATATTCCTCTAACTTCTTTAGGAAATTTAAAGGATCCTGCACAGTAGGATCAAATTTCCCAATTTTTGCAATCACAGCTTCTTGTTCATTTGGGTTAAACCCTCTGACCATATTATGGGCCAATGGTTCCAGCCCTGCTTTACTAGTATGCATAGTGGTATTCGATGGAACTGGTGCCATAGGAAATCTAACTGCACAGTCTGAGGATTGACTACTGACTGACTAAGAATCTCTTTCCCATTCTTCATATTCTTCTAGAATGTCTGCCATTTCTGGATCTCTGCTGGCACTTAATGACTCAGTGGTGTTTTTTTCTGTTAGGCAATTCTTTATGAAAAACTGACAAGTAGCTCTTGCTTCTTCCAAAATACTGGACAATGTTTCCACAGATGATGTCAACAAGTCTTTGTGAGTTTTTAAATATGCAATCTCATTCTGCATTCTGACCTTATCCTCCTTCCATAACATTTTACTACCCTGGTAATATTTACTATTCACTAGTTTGAAGCAATTACCCCAACACAGAGTCTCTCATTTTCAGCTTCTAACTTCTCTACTCTTTTTCTAGTTACTTTGTATGATGCAAAAACAGCTTGAAGCGCATTGGCAATTTTTTCTTCATTGTTATATTGTTGTTGTTTTAGATATAGCCCATTCATATGGCTTATCTACAACTTTTTCTATATCATCAAACATCCCAACTGAGCCATGCTTAGCAATGTATTTCAAAATCATCTCTTCCATTTTCACAATCTTATTAAATTCATTCATTCATTCATTTTCATTTCGGCTTAGTCCCTTTATTAATCTGGGGTCGCCACAGCGGAATGAACCGCCAACTTATCCAGCATATGTTTTTACGCAGCGGAAGCCCTTCCAGCTGCAACCCATCTCTGGGAAACATCCATACACACCCATTCACACTCATACACTACGGACAATTTAGTCTACCCAATTCACCTGTACCGCATGTCTTTGGACTTGTGGGGGAAACCGGAGCACCCGGAGGAAACCCACGCCAACACAGGGAGAACATGCAAACTCCTCACAGAAACGCCAACTGACCCAGCCGAGGCTCGAACCAGCGACTTCTTGCTGTGAGGCGAACGTGCTACCCACTGCGCCACTGTGTGAGGCCCATCTTATTAAATTCTCTTCAGTTATTCATTCATTCATTCATTTTCATTTTGGCTTAGTCCCTTTATTCATCTGGGGTCGCCACAGCCGAATGAACCGCCAACTTATCCAGCATATGTTTTACGCAGCGGATGCCCTTCCAGCTGCAACCCATCACTGGGAAACATCCACACACTCTCATTCACACACATACACTACGGACAATTTAGCTTACCCAATTCACCTATAGCGCGTCTTTGGACTTGTGGGGGAAACCGGAGCACCCAGAGGAAACCCACGCCAACACAGGGAGAACATGCAAACTCCACACAGAAACGGCAACTGACCCAGCCGAGGCTCGAACCAGCGACCTTCTTGCTGTGAGGCGAACGTGCTACCCACTGCGCCACCGTGAGGCCCTTCAGTAATTCAATAGACTTTATTCTTTCACATCCTGAATATTAGGTACTTTTAATACTTGTTAGTACAATTATTCACTGCTCCTGTGTTTTGAGTGCAACTGAATAAAACCACAAGACCATCAAACTGTTGTACTTCAGTGTCTATCTGGTTTTGACATAGCCACACTCCATCAGGCCTCAAATTCTAAACTACACTCAA
The DNA here is from genome assembly GCA_903798125.1 of Danio choprae. Classification (NCBI taxonomy): domain Eukaryota; kingdom Metazoa; phylum Chordata; class Actinopteri; order Cypriniformes; family Danionidae; genus Danio; species Danio choprae. The sequence continues at coordinate 8,911,987 of CAIGQW010054471.1, forward strand.
AACAGTTTCAAATGTAACAAAGTGATCAGATGAAACCAATCTATATCAATTCGTTGTGTTGTAATTTAAAACAGTTCAACAAGCCACAGTACTTTATGCCAAACTATTATTATCTTTAACAGTGTCAGACACCCTACCAAATATAATTCTGTAACCACACTGCATCGAGTCAATTCAGTTACTTTAGAATTTCAAATGAATTATAAAAACTTCATAAATCAGTTTCAGTTACGTTAGAAACTTACAACCTTGTTTCTGTTACTTTAGAAACACTTCCAATACAACTCTGCCACCACACTGCATTGGGTTAATTCAGTTACATAGAATCTTAACAAAATTGTACAAAATTCTGGCTTAAAAACTCCTTCTTAAGAACTCCTTCTGCTAGGCTTAAGAACTCCTTCTGCTAAAACTTAACTATCCAAATTCTCTTCCGTCTTAAAATGTTTTTTTCTAGATTTTGTTTTTAAACGAGGGGAATCCCTGACAACAAAAATGCTATAAGAAAACCTGCTTTTCTTACCTTTCTCTCCTTTGTTGTTTTTGGAACCCCTCTCTAGATGGCTCGCCAGTGTAAGAAAAAATATGATGACGTAGAAGATCTCAATGAAGATGTTTATTCAGCATAGCAGTCTCAAGGTACATGGCAGTACCCTGGGTTCAGCAGAGTCAGAATGAACCCTAAACCTTCCTAAACTCAAACCTTTTACACAGTTTTGGCCAAAACCCCTCTAAATCCAGGCTGGTCGATCAGCTAAAATCAACCAACCAGCTTAGGCTGGTTTAAGCTGTTTTTTTCAGCAGGGCAGTATCACTGCTTAAATCCTGCTCTCCCTCTGCCACAGGTGCTGACGATCTGGAGATGAATCTCCAACCTCTGGAAGTGCTGGAACAGCCCTCCATGAACCAGGTTGAGGAGATCCTGGATTCGAGGTATGGGGAATCCATCTGTATCTGGCGGATTGGGAGGGATACGACCCAGAAGAAAGATTCTGGGTTCCCAGAGAGGACATTTTAGATTCTACCCTCTTCAGATGATGACCTCATGGTCAAGGTTGCTCGCGGTGCCGTGTTAGGGCACCAGGATGAGGGGGTAATGTTAGGCAGTCACCACAGCCACCTCCCCAACCCGGATTGCAGTTCATCTGTTCACATTCACCTGATTATTGATTCTCAGCACCTGTGCACTCTCTCATCATTCATTCCCCATCCACTCTGCATCTTACACCTATGAACTCACCTTACTTCCTTTTGCCTACCTGCTCTCCCACGCAGTCTTGTTGTCTCCTGTCCTCATCATCTCCTGGTCCTGCTGTGTTCCATGTTCCATAAACTCTGTTCATTGTTCATTGAAAACATTTCAGATAAGCATCCATCTCCATAACCTGCTTGATCTGCAGTCTTGTTTCTCACCCATTGCAATAAATAGCCTGGTTTACTTACTTCTGTCTCCTCCTTTATCTGTGTATGACAATAAATGTCTATTGCTCTTAAAAAAAGTAAGGGCAAGTGACCTTGTTGGTATGGATGATGTCTGCATGATTTCTAACTATGCACACAGTGGAGAACATGCAAACTCCACACAGAAATGCCAACTGGCCCAGAAAACTCAAACCAGTGTAAACCAAAGTATGTTTCCCCACACATTGAGATTGGAGGGTTTGTTATTACCAAGGAAGTTTACTTTTAAGATATTAATATGCAGGGAATTAGCCAACACATCTATTTTCTCTATTTCTCTCTCTATATATACTGTATATGGTCACACTCTGCAAAGATTGAATTTGTTAATGTATTTACTAACATGAACAATACTTGTACAGCATTTATTAATCAAAGTTCAACATATACTAATGCATTACTAACATCCAAATTCACTTTTGTTAACATTAGTTAATATACTGTGAATTAAAATGAACATGAACAAATACTGTGATAAATGTATTGTTCATTGTTTGTTCATAATAAGTGCATCAACTAACATTAACTAATACAACCTTGTAAAATGTTACCATGTATATTCATTCATTCATTTTCCTTCAGCTTAGTCTCTATTTCAGAGGTCGCCACAGTGGAATGAACCACCAACTATTCCGACATATGTTTTACGCTGCAAATGCCCTTCCAGCCGTAACCCAGTACTGGGAAACACTCATACACACTCATACACTATGGCCAATTCAGTTTATTCAATTCACCAATAACACATGTCTTTGGATGGTGGGGGACACCGGAGCACCCGGAGGAAACCCACGCCAACACAGGGAGAACACACAGAAATGCTAACTGGCCCAGTCGGGACTCGAACCAGCAACCTTCTTGCTGTGAGGCGACAGTGCTAACTACAGAGACACTGTGCCGCCTTACCATGTATATATTATTTGGTTATAATAATATTATAATAATATTATATAATATATAATTTTAATAATATATAATATTATATTATATTAATATTATAATAATATTATATATTATAATTATTATTATTATTATTATTAGCAGTAGTAGTATATACTTTAAATGAAAACATAATTGTAATCATTATTAGATTTTTTTGTATATTGCTTCCTGTTGGCTAACTTCTATTGAATGCCAGTAAATTTGTGTTCATCATATGGCGTTTAAAAAAAAAAAAAAAAAGAAGAATTCTCCTATATGTCACATGAAACTGACTATGTGATGCTTGCAAAAGAGCTCTTTTGAGGAGACAGCTCAAGAGATACCCTTCACACATCAGCGTTTGCCATTCTGGCACACACAGTGATGTCAGTCATCAGAAATGACCTTTAAATGCTATCACGTTTTCTTCTGCCACCAGGTTGAGAAGAAGCAGTTCCATTTCACTTTAATTTGACAACATATTTTGACTTCTGAGTGACAAACATAAAAGACTGTTTACACAGAACATGTTTTTGTTGTGCACTGAAACGGTGCACTGAAGAGAGACATTTGCCCACCCATCATTGTACATTACTCTTGTACTCCAAAATGCTTGGCAAAAATAAACACTGAAAGTCAATCCCAGCTGTGGTCTGAATATGGATAAGTGTGGGTAAATAGTGTGCAAAATGTAATGGTTACAAGGCAAGATAAGTTAAAAAAAAAAAGATACATTACATGTACAGTGAATAGGTAACTGTGTAGGCACAGTGAATCACAACACACATAGTACACATACTATAATATCATAACAATTTAGCAAACTCCTAAAAGTTCAATCAAATGTTGTCTAATATCACACGCTTTAAATATTTATGCAATGAGTTAGTTTAGATTCAGCAATGCTTTATTTGCAAGATTCTTTTAGTCAGGCTTAGTTTTCATTTTCACACAGATAAGTTGAACTTTCATTTCTCTGAGAATGTAGTGAACAAGAAACAAACAAAACAAACTAAAGAATGCTTTACAAAGTTTGGACAAGGGACGGCACGGTGGCGCAATGGGTAGCACTGTCGCCTCACAGCAAGAAGGTCGCTTGTTTGAGCCTCTGCATTTCTGTGTGGAGTTTGCATGTTCTCCCTGTGTTGGCGTGGGTTTCCTCCGGGTGCTCCGGTTTCCCCCACAAGTCCAAAGACATGCGGTATAGGTGAATTGGGTAAGCTAAATTGTCTATAGTGTATGTGTGTGAATGAGAGTGTATGGGTGTTTCCAGTGATGGGTTGCAGCTGTAAGGGCATCCACTGTGTAAAACATGTACTGAATAAGTTGGCGGTTCATTCCGCTGTGGCGACCCCTGATTAATAAAGGGACTAAGTTGAAAAGAAAATGATGAAGTTTAGACAAGATATATTCATTCATTCATTTTCTTTCCGAGGCTCGAACCAGCAACCTTCTTGCTGTGAGGTGATCGTGCTACCCACTACGTCACCGTGGGGCCCCACAAGATATATAGGAAAAAGAAAATAAGAGAGCATTTTGTGGCTTTAAAAATATGTTTGATCATGCTGATTGACCATCTTTGATAGAGAAGAAAAACATTTGGGGATACTTGTATTCAAAATCTTTTTTGCAAGTTCTTTTTAAGTAACTTTTTATTTTATGTTCAAAATGTTTACTGATTCTGAACAGTTCATGGAAGAATCTGCTTAGTAGATAATTCAGACTTTCACAACAACCCCCTCTTGTGTACAAATTATGCAAGTACATTTCCAGACCAACGCTTCTATGAAGAATGGATGCCACATAGTGGTGAGACGCAGGACTATTTTTTTCAAAGAAAGAATGAGAGGAAAGTAGGGTT
>CAIGQW010054471.1:8916629-8930166 GCA_903798125.1 Danio choprae
ATATGGTTATTATGGGCTGAAAAAAGTGTTGGTAAAAAAAATATCAAAAGATCTTATTCACACTTACCAAAATTCTTGCTTGACTTCCTTGAAGAGAATTTCTTTTCTTAACATGATACTTAATGACATACCTTAGAGAAGATATGGGCTGAATTAAGCTTGAGACAATCTGCTCTAATTTAAACTATCGTATAGCTACCTTGTTATTGATTGTTCAGCCAAAGAAATGTTTAAAGAGGGAATTATAAATAAATAAAATCTCATAAAAAAAAACCCAACAACCACTGGTTGTGATAATTAGATACAATTAGATTCAATCGCACATGACCTATTGATCAGATTCTAAGTCTGTTTTTCACAGACTTGTTTTCGTTCACATTCACTAATGGTCATTATATCCAATGCAACATTAGTTTTATCCTCACAAATTAGATTAAATTTCAGGGCATTTGTTAAATCTAAAAATGCATGCAATACAACTGGCAATACATCAATTAACATATAATACCCTTTAATAATAATAATAATAATAATAATAATAATAATAATAATAATAATAATAATAATAACCTACAATTAAAAAAATATATAGTACAAGTTAATAATAATTTTCTCATTGCCACATAAGTAATTGTTTTTAATATACCCAGACATCAAAATCTTTAAAACCGTTAAATTAGTTGAATATAAATATAGAGAATAAATTATAGAAGTATACCTACACTGTAAAAAATGCTGGGTTCCACACAATTCATTCCGATTGTCCCAACACAAATCAATTAAGTTAACTTAATTAACAAATTAATAACAAATTTAAGTGGATTGAACATAAAACAATTAAGTTTAAAAAAAAAACTCAAGAATTTTGTTGTTTCAGCAAGGTAGTTTGAACAGGAAGCAAAATACATTTTTGAGCATATAATTTCCTCAATCTAACAATTTATACATGACATTTCTAATACTCAATGTATAAAAACATACACAAAATATACACTTATAAAATAATAATAATAATACTAACAACAGTAACTAGTTAACCCAAAGTTAAAACACAAGTCATTGTTTACTAGTTAATAACAATCCAGGAGGATTACACAATGCTTTATTTATCTGAATACATTTCATAAACTGAATAAAAAAGTGAGAACAAATTCAATAATTGGTCTCATATTCAATCTAATGATTCATAATTGTAATCTATGAAATATAAATACATATAAAACACTGATATCGTTAGTGTCAATATTTGTTTCTGAATAAATAAGCTTTCCATTGATTTACAGTTTGTAATGAAAATATTTGCCCAAGATACAACTATTGAAATATCTAAATCTTGGGAAAATCACCATTAAAGTTGCCTAAATGAAGTGCTTAGCGATGTGTTACTAAACAAAAATTAAGCTTGGACAAAACAATTTACAAAAATATCTTCATAGAACGTGATCTTTACTTAACTGGTATTTGGCGTAAAAGAAAAATCCTTCTGACCTATTGCCAAAAATATACCCGTGCACCGTGAACGAGCTCATATGTTTGCGAACGCAATTTACGTACGTGTGACATAACCAGAATCTCAAAAAATAAATAAAAAGCTTCTTAATTCCTGCGATGAGTGTGATATTATTGAGACACGACACAAGAGAATAAGTAACAAAACGAAAACAAGCTCCATAAAATGATTTGCATACACAAATCAAAGCGAGACAGGAATTTGAGCAGGAGCAATGATATGCGATTTCAACAGAAGCTTCTTTCATATGTGCTTCTAGCCGAGAGAGATTATTGATCTAGGTTGAGCTGCACCTCTTTGTTCGCCAAGCTTACCCAGATGTGTTGTCTTACATATTAAATATATTCCTGTCACCCAGACGCACTTCAAACAGATGAATGCCAACATGTTTAGCTTCAGTTGTCAAATCTGACCTCTCAGTCATTTCATGGGAGCAGTGATTCGGCTCTGACCTGTGATGGACCTGTTCCAGTAATGCTGCAGGAGACCTCAGTTCGCTCGCTTATTGATTTTGGAAAAGGGGAGGGGGGTGGAGGTTCATGGGTTGAGGCTCCAGCAGCCCCTCATCATCACTCCCAACAGCCCCTGTGGCACCCAGAAACCCACAGCGGGAGGTGAACCCCTGCTCTCCGAGGAACCTGCCAACACTATCAAAAAGAAGAAAAGCAGAGATTAAGGTTGGAAAAAGAAAAAAAAAGAGCTGAGCGAATGAATGTGTAAGAGAAAGATAAAATGATAAGAGGAACAAAGGCACGAAGGAAAGAGAAAATCCTAGCATTTAGAAGTCCTGATCAGTCTCTCCCCCAGGTGCATTTCTTAATGAGACGAGGGAAAGCTGTCGTTTTTTCTTTTGCTTTTAAAACGCAAATTATTACACGACACATTTTAGTCCACGAACTGAACGCTTCTTTCTCAACTCAGGTTCGGTGGGTGGCTGAGGAAGGCCATGTTAATTAAACCTCGGGGAGTTTTGCGCATTTGAATGTCACAGAAATAGCGGATGGAGCGGGAACGCAAACATGTTGACTATGCAGTTTGCATTAGGGCAGAAGACATCAAGTTGGTGCTAATTTGCGCGCAGCTATTCCTGTGTGGCGCCGCGCCAGTCTTCTCTGTGGCGTTTCCCCCACTGTAAGTTATTAATGTTTGTCATTAGACACATTATGCTTGAGGACAGTGACTGGAAACCAGCACATTTATATGGGACAAATATTTACAATAGCATGCTCTCGAGTATTCCGAGAAGAAAGGAACCAAACTACATTAACGCATGGTAATTAACCACAAGGGCCCCCAGATCCAGGGTGGCAGATAAATTGGTCCCTGAGATGCTTAGGACAGTCTTGAGCTAATCCTTCATTACAAAAAGATAAATGCAAACGACATCATTAGCATAAAACTGATTAGATAAAATTCTTATGGTTCTTTTTTTTGAACTGATGGCCTTACAAGGTTTCTAATATTATGCAAAAGGAAAAAGAATGAATAACAATGGAGAAAGTCAAATCATTGCATCTAAAATATAAGGTTCATTTTGACATTTTTTTCTTATAAGGTTAGCAAAAACAACATATTATTGTAATATATGTAATATATTATTTTTGTTTAATAAATAAGTTTTGTTTGAATGCACTAAAATATATGACCTATATTCAATGAGAAATGGATAAAAATATATAATCCATATACAATAAATATATTTCCATTATTCAATTTATTATTTTTAAATGTATAATAATAATAATATAGGCTAAAACAAAACAAAACAAAAATAGTTAATATTGTTTTTTTGTGTCGAGTTTCTTTTGTTCTGGAGAAAAAAACATAATGGCAATTTTATCAGGTTTTAAAGACCTACTACAATATAATTCAGTGCAATAATAGTTTATATAACCAAAAAACTGACAGTGTAAATCTTCATTGCAACTGTCCCATTTCAATTTTATTTATGCGGTAGCAATGTGTTTTTATGATAAAAATGTCCCTCACAGATCTCTCTTATAAATTCATATTTTCTATAGGATGCTGTACAATTATAAACAGTGCTCAGCATATACGAGTACACCCCCTACAAATCTCTCATTAAAATATTTTCTATAGGACACTTTACAATATTATATTTGTGCATATACATTAGTTTAGTCAGTACTGAAGAAAATCTGGAGCTAATTTAACAAAATAACTTACAATAATGATTAAAAAATTAGTAGTACAATTTTATATGTTAGGGAAAAATATTAAATAACATTTTCAAAAATAGCAAAAATCAAGAGAAACAAAAAAAATATACAATTTGTTGAAATGTTGTAGTTTGTAATTTATTTTGCAATATTTTGCATGAATTTAAATGTATTATCTTTCAATTTCTAAAGATGTTCTGTGACTAAAATATTATTTTAATATATCTGTTTAATAAATCTGTTTTGTTCAAATGCACCAATATTACCCATATTTACTGAGAAATGGAGAAAAATATTTATTTTTAAAATGGGGTGTACTTCTATATGATGAGCACTGTATTTGTGAACATACATTAGATTATTCAACACCAAAGGCAAAACTGGAACTAATCTAACAAACAAAACAAAACGTAAGATCACAGTCCAAAAATTTGTATGTTGGAGGAAAATATTAAATACAATTTTAATGAACAGGAAAAAACAAGAGAAACATACAAAACATATAATTTAGTTTGAAGTAATTTTGTAGTTTGTATTTTTTTTAATCTCATTTGAAATTAAATGTATTTATCTTACTGTTCCAAAAGATGTTAGGTGATCAAACTCTAGGTGACCAAATTTTATTGTATATAAATGCACCACAAACTATGGACTATATTCACTGAGAAATGGACAAAACATATGACTTTTCAAAAGGGGAAGTACTTATTTATGCTGAGCACTGTATACACACACACACATGCACATGCCTCAAGTTCAGACTAAATATGTCGTTTCATTTTTACTGTATACATTTTACACTTAATGACAAAGGAATCCTGCCACCATATTTTGATATTTTCCCACAAAGGTTTGCGTTAAAATAGACAAATAGACTTGAACATACTGTATATAAATTCCTATTAACACTTCAGAATAATGTATCATTAGTTAACAGTTAAATCATTGAACTGATGGACTGATCTTTATGATAGTTCATAACAATACAATTGTTGATTGCTCAAGCTAGCTCAGAGTGCGTTCATTTTATCAGATAAAATTATTGATTTAAAAAGATACCTTAAATCATTAGCAAAACAACATTGCAAATGGTATTTGATCTGGACACCATACTGGGATGCATTAAGAACAGAGCACTCAGAAAAGAAAGATACAAGCAAGATGATGTGACACGAATGAACACTTTTATTAAAAAACAACAAAAAAAAACCTTTCAAGACTTAGGAGTAGGAGTTCTCTGCTAATTGCACAACTTCAGCCTTGATCGTGTGAAGTGGGACGTTTGCTGGGGAAACATAGTGGTGTGCATTTAAGCTGGCATGCTAATGTGTCTAAAATATTCCTCATGTGTAAGTCAGGTCAAAACATCAAGCGCACAATAATTTTTACACAGCTAAAACAGCAGATCAAATAAACAAACAAACAAACAAACAAACAAACAAACAAACAAACAAACAGTAAACTCTCCAAAATGTGGTTCTCAATTTAAAAAAGTGCTTCGCGCCATCAGTGAATTTAGTGCTTTTCAAGTCATGCATCATCTGCCAAATAAAAAAGAAGAAGAAAAGAAAATCAATGATTTTTTTTTTTTGATGAGAATCACAATAGAAACTTTGCTCCATATTATTTCCGGTAGAGTTTGTTTGCATGAGGCACAGGACTACAAGAGGGTAAAAGCAGAAACGGGTGGAGTTGTGCATAGACAAGGGGCCTCTGCTGCCATGCAGGGCACACTCCATCTTACAGAAGTATTACCGTCTCTTGCTCCCTTTCTGTCTTTTTTTTTTTCCTCTGGTCAGGCGTTTTTGCTGACTGCAGCTGTAAGTGCAGCCAGTTCCTCTGTCAGCACTTTGCCCTCCTTCATCTTCACCAGCATGGCGTCCATCAGCAGGCCTGCAGAGGGGATCTAGGGAGAGAGAGAGGGAGAGGGGGAAAGGAAAGAAAAGCTGTCAAAAAGTAGAGGGAGGCTTTTTTCCTTTGTGTTTTTTGACACCAGACAGCTTCTCCGGGGTGTCTTCGGCTTTGATGACGACTCTAACCTGTGATGAAACTCCAGACTTCACTCTGATTAATTATGACAAGGAACAAATTCAAGGAACAGGTCACGAAGGCTTTTCTTCAATCTCTGTTTTGGGGGAAAAACCAACAACATTTCCTCAAAAAGTAAATGGGATTATTTTGAGGTCTGATTTGCTGCCGTGCCACTCACGGCCTGCCACCGCTCCTGGCGATGTTAAACCCGCGGCGTGAGCGCCAAACATATACTCTGACTTGGCTTTCTTCTTCCCCTCAAAACCTTCTCAAGGACTCGCAGGCTGGTAATTAGCATTGGGGATCAAAGGCCTGCATCATCCATAAATATTGAATTAAACTTTTCGAAAAGACACACAGTAACATGCATTTTTTATACTCTTCATTGAGCGACTCTGCGCAGAAAAATAAATGGTCTTAACTCCAGGAGAATCCAGCGTGTCAGATTGAAAAGAGAGACGTGTAAGCGCAAGTGCAAGGGAGATGCATCGCAAATGAAGAGGAAAGAAAGTCAGAGGGAGAAAAGTGTGCGTCTCATTAGGGAGAGAGGGAGCAGTGTTTTCCCCTGGGGCAGGTAGACTGGAGTAGAAGCTGGTCTCAGTGCTGACTTCATCAAAAGCGCTGCTAAACTTCAACTACAGAGGAAATGGCTGCAGGGGTTATGGCAGAGGAATGTAATATTATTTAATTACACTTAAAACTGTACCAGCGTTTACAGCACTACGCTGAAACGCGATGGCATCTGATACAAGCCACGCTAGGCTGGGAGGCCTGAGTCCCATCTTGGCTGCGCTCGCTAAAAGAGGCCCACGGGGACGGCGGGCTCCGTCATTATCATGTAACAGCTGCTTTAGCAGGTAATCTCCTCCCTTTGGACTGCCCTGGTGAGCTGTTCACTATTCAGCGAAGCTCTCTTTTGGGCTGCGTTTTCATTAACACGCCCAGGAGTTGATTCGGAATCGACTGGCCTGGCCCGAGGAGAAACCTGCAACAATATGAAGGTGTTTTATAGTCCAATTAAGTGACGCTGCTTTCATAGAGTGTGAAGGCGCCTGGGGCGAAGCTACAGGCTCAGTCACAATACACTCTGAGCTTCATCCCACTAAGACACACACCCACAGATACTCTCTCTAAACGGACTGAACAGACTCCTTTTGTTACTGGCCTTAAGAGTAGCTTTTGAGGGGGCAAACCAGGAGTAAATTTGCGTAAAAAAAATCATCCGCCTTTTGGTAGAGTGTCGCCACAGGTTGAGCCAAAAATCTATGCAAAAACTGCCATTGCTTCCTTTTTTTCCCGCAAGTGCAGAAGAAATAATGAAATCTGCCTTGTTGACAGGGAACTCTTCTGATTCCACTTCCATGCATTTTGACAAACTCTTCAAACCTCATCTAGGCCACCATGGAGCACGGATAAAAAAAAAAAAAATCTTTCTGATCTTTGATCTTCACAAAATTAATTTGAAATCAAAATTATTGAACGTGGGAATAACGTTGAGGAGAAGAAAAAAAACAACCAAAACACCCAAGACCTACTAAAGTCTGCATTTGATTAGAAGATAATGAATGTGTCACATGTGGGAAAACAAGAGATCAGGTAAGAAAATCAAGCGTAGCACCAATCTATTCTTCTGTGCCAGTAATTACCCACCCTGCAATGCCTCTCTTCTCCATTCTCCCTTTCAGGCCACAGGAGACCTATATGAAAGGGAATTGGACACTTGGGGCAACAGATACTTGTAATTAAAACTCCTTTTTTAAATGTTGTTTCTTACATCGTCAGGTCTATACAACCTGAGCCGGTAGATCTGACCTAAATACACTGTAGAATAAATATGGAGCACTCCCTAAGTCTTTGTTCCCTTTCTCTCTCATTAGGAACTGATGGAGGGGAGGGAGCAGAATGAGGATCAAACAATAGCACCATGCTCCGAGCAGAGTGGTCTGTTGACGATGCTGTCATGTTAAGTTCACTGGTGCTTGACATCGCTGATGAATGCATATAGAGTGATGGTCATTGTATGGCGTGGCGGTCAATAACGAACAAAAGCTATTAAATATAACTCTTAGCATTCAACATTTTTATACAATTAAAGGATGACTCCATGAAGACACACGCACACACGCGCACACGCGCACACACACACACACACACACAAAATTATCACAAATTATTCATTTATAAATATACTTTTTTTCTTCCTCAAAATAGTACTAAACAGTCAAGCAATTTAGCATTTTTTTCTTTTTACCTAAAAACCTTTTTCAGTAATTTAACTAGCAATTACAAACAGAACATTTTAAATACTAAAACTACTACAACTGAAATAAAAAGAAAAAGTTTATTTATAGAAATCATCAAAAAAAAGCTAAATGCAAAAGCAGCTAAAATAAACTGTTAAAACTGAATATGAAAAGTGAATGTGAAATATGAGCAAAAACTGTTAGAGTCACTGTTAAATGTAGGATACGAATTACATTTTCAATTCAGAATTGAAATTATGTTCATCATAAACATTATTGAATGTTGCTTTTCTGTGTTTTCTACATTTTTTACTAAATGTATTTGTTAAACAAATGTATAATGTAAATAAACAATACAAATATGCTGTTGATTAAAATATAGACTCGAATAAATATATAAAAACAAGTGGATGCACTGACTGTGACACGGAGCACTGCAGCAATTAAATTGACACATTCATTGACACAGTGAGCTAATATATTGCACATATACATTCAGCCAGTCTCAGCGCAAGCCTAAAAGAGCAGGAATATTACAGCCGGAATTTGGACATTCTGCTGCTGGTGAAATGATATGAGGGTGAAGGAGGGGCCATGATTTCTGAAATGACTGCGTGCTGTCAGGCCGAGATGAATGTGCTTGATAAATGACTAGAGGCAGGGTGGTTCAGTTCATTAGCTCTAACAGTCATTTCCATCTCTTCATAAAGGCCGTGGTGTTATAATTTACCTCTAGTCAATAATTAGGAATCCACAAATAAACGCAAGCAATTAAATGTCTACTGCTACTGGGCGATGGGGGTCCCTAGGCTGGATGAGGGTTTGCGGGTGGACACTCAGCATAGGATGGGTTATTCACGGCCTGACACGTTAAGCCCGCAGGGAGCACTGCGGACTAAATGCTTATAGGTCGGCGATGTTATTCCCAGGTTGTGACCCTCAAGTGAGGAAATGTTGTCTCATTAAGAGAGAAGGGAATGAGTTTAGAGGTGCTTGGAGCACGTCGCGGCAAGAAAAGGGGAAATAAAAAGCCAGATACCCAAGGAGAGAGAGAGGGAGAGAGATATGTTCATTAATGTTATTTGAAGCCAGCAAAGCGGAAACTCGCTGTGGCAAAGGCAACAGATCAGAAGCAACAGCCCGTAAGCTTTTGTGTGATTTCCTTTCCTGTGCGACTCAGACAGGCAGATAAAATGACATGAGAGTGAAAGGCACCTCTTCAAAACGCGCACACCGAGTCTCAACATTATTCTGACATGCATGAGCTTGTTACGTTGACATGTGGCACTGGAGTGATGGCTGGGCTATTGACAGGGCCACAGCAGTAATAAGAAGTCGTCACACTGGTACTGCCATTAGTGGCAGACAGTGACAGCTCACGCTACACACCGAGACTGACAGGCGAGAGAGAAGACCTTGCTTAGGTAGCGTGCGCACACACATATATTACCATTCCAGGTTTTACACATAAATAAAATGGATACGCCGGTGGATTCGGACTATCATACGAAGATCAAACAACACAGGCTCTTTGGAAAAACGTGCTTCTGCCTGGATTTGTGCTTTAAACTGACAAAATCTACCAACGTTTCACTGCAGTTTCCGATTGTAACGAACACTAGAGGGCATTGAAATACCAGCCATTTGTATTACTTTGACACAAATCATGATTTGCAGCAATTATCAATTATATATAAAAAAAAAATAGCTGGATACTCGAGCAATACTATCTTTCTATTCGCTATTACCATAGTGCATGCTTTGTAAACTAATTTGACATTTTCATTGCATTATAGTTTTACTTGCAAAATAAAACTTCTTCGGTTTAGAAATGCAAAGGATAAAAAAGTGCAACGACTTAAGCAAATAGATTATTTTTAGTGGAAGTTGTATCCTATGCGGGGGTAAAATTAATGCTCTTCATGTAAGTAAAAATAGCCCTGGAGACTATAAAACAGTGTTATTTGCGAGCTGAGCCACTCTCATTTAAAAAAAAAAAATACATTCTAACAATGCCTCCAAATGAATGATATGATTTACTGACTTCTGTGTTTTATCTGGTGCGCAGATGTTTTATTGTGAGCAGCTCATAATAATAGTGCTAACAAAAGTTTTTTTTAAAATGCAACATGTCCCAATCAAATGGATTTTGAAATCTGTTGCTAACAAAAGACAAGCACTATAAAAGACAAGTTCCCTTGTGGTTTGTAGGTCAAAATAAAAGCTCATTTGAAAGCAAAGAAAATAACATGAATCAATAACATGATCAATTTTCATGAATTCAAATGAAATAATTAATATTTGTTATTTATTAAAGTGATTAATTTATTGGTTTAAATGATAATTTAATTGAATTATGTTTCTTCTACATGTTGCACTTGCTGTTTAATGAAGCAGTTTTATGGCAGGTAAATTATATTGAGGGCAGTAAATTTTCAACAGTCATTGGCAGGTGTGGGAAAATGTCCATTTTAGGCCACGCGCTATTGTTAAAAAATTGGATCGCATTAATCTTTTAGCGGCAATTACAGAAATGTTCTTTTCTGAACTGATGTGTACAGCAAACAGTGTAATAAGACAATTATATACATTCTTTTGTTCTGGTTAAAGAGACACATTTTTTACGGTTTACACTTTGAACGTGTTGAGAAAAAGAAGACACAAAATATCACTGCACAGGCATGTTTTTTTTTTTTCCAATGAGTCTGCTTGAGATGAAAACATGCAAGTACAACATAAACAAATCACAACATTGACCTAGTGGTGTGTGTCTTCTCCCCCCCCCCCGTAAAAAAAAGAGAACATAAAAAAGCTCACCTGCCAATAAACTCGCTTGATCACAAGTCAGAGGAACAGCCACCCTCCCTGTGGAGCGCGTTAGGAGACGGAGGGTGGAAAAAAAACAGAGGATGAGCATGTTGAAAGAAAAGAAAAACTAACGTGCGGGTCACCGTGTCGGTGTCAGTGCAGCTCTCTGGGGACTCAGACTGGTCTCAGCCTTGTCATACAGTGAGCAGTTGTGTCGGCCAAGCCGAGAAAACGTCGATAGCAACTTGCCTGTGAAGAGTCTCCTGCGGGCCGCTGCTCTGTTTGTGTGTATGTGTATGTATGTGAGTGTGTCAATAGCAGCCTGCTGGTGGAGAGTCTCTAGTGGAGCTTGGCTCAATCTCCCTGCATCGACAGACCTGCCAGATCAATACTTGGCCCACCACTAACAAGCTGCTTCGGGGTCTCACAGCCCAACAGAGGAAGCAAGAGAAGGGGAGAGAGAGAGAGAGAGAGAGAGACTGAACTGCCTGATGGCAGTCTTCAGAGTCCTCTAAAGTGTCCAGCGGCGAGAGGCAGAGATGTGCAGGCCGGGGATAGACAGGTCACACGGGTCAAAGGTCAAAGCCACTAGCGCTGTAGTGACACGCCAGAGCCGCTGAATAATACTAGATGCACATTTCAGCCAAACACACACGCACACACACACACACGCAAACACACACACACGCACACACGCACGCACGCACGCACACACGCGCACACACAGACACACAGACACAGAGCAGAAATCATACATTCTTTAATGATCTCCTACATATTGTTGGTAAGAGATTTAATTTTATTCAGAACAAACAAATACTGCATGTAAAAATAGGCTAAGGTTTGAAACTCATGAGCTAATTCAGTCGATCTTAATGAACAACACCCATCTTTGCTGTCAACTAGATTTTGAATTTTAAAACAACGCTCTCATATTGAGCCTCTGACAATGCGAGTGTGTTGATTTTGATTTTCTCTTCCACCAGAGATGAACCAGTAAGTTTTGAGCTGTGTGGGTCATGTCATGTCTTTGGAGCTGCTGCAAATACACGCATCAGAACATTTGGTGGTGCTCATGCACTAAAAACTGGACACAGAAGCACACTGCAAACTGAGTCCGAGCCTGAAAATGACTCGAAATCCAATGTGTGCAGTTGGTTGTACACTACACACATAACCTAAAATTAATGAACATTGCTCAAATATTTATATATTCTTTTGTCTGCATTCTGCACATATTTACACTTACCTGCATTAAATTACTCCAATCTCCAATTTGTTTTATTCGCACTTTAGCTTACTATGTTTATGTTTATAAGCATTTATATATAAAAAAGGTCAGTTAAAACGATTTTTTTAAGACGAAAAAAAAAACATGATTTGTTTGGACTATACTCATATATAAAACATATCAATCTGCAAATATAAGAATCGGGACTATGGTACATTTTTGCAACATTCTTCTTACTCGTTTTATATAAAAAAAATGTAGATATATATCAATAACAAATCTTTGTTCTGTATTTTGCTGATTTATCAAAAGTCAAAACTAATTATACAAATAATAAATAATGCAATTACACATTAAATAAAACAAATTTAGATATTATTTAGGGACCTCTGCTTTTACTTCTCACCTTTCGTGAATACATTTCATGACTGTAGCTAAACATCACATCTGTTATTTTGTACGTATTTATCTATTTGTAATTATTATTGCTGAAACTACAGTCCGGATCTTGCTTATACTTCTGTCTTACTGATAGCCAGATGGCAGAGCAGCTGAAAGATGCGTTCACAACGCGCCATCTATTGTACTGTGATTTCTGTTTCTGTTCAGCCTGACGAATATAGAGCAGTGAATAGACCATTCATCTATGATTTGTTCCGCTTTTTCAGTGTAAAAAGGCCGTAAAAGATTAATATGTTCATTTTAAACTCTGCAGGATATATTTAAAAAAAAGGTCAATTGCACTAAATCTACCGCTTTAACAAAATGATGAATATTGATCAAATATGAACGCTAAAAATGAACAAAAATATGTTGAGTTGCTAATGAAAACAAACCTGCTGCTGAAGGATGTGCTGTACATGTTCAGTCCAATCTGTGTCTGGCCCACGACCCACAAACGCCTCCTCACACTGCGAATCATAAAACATGGCCGGAAATGCTGTTAAAAGCCATGAAGAAAATACTAAACTTCTTTCGTGTGGGTGTGTAAGAGTGCCATGGTGTCACTGGATGACCCTAAAAGCAGTTCCGCTTAAGTAAAAGTAAAATAAAAAAGCACATTAAACATGCATCATTTTGGCAGGTCTGATGATTATATTTCCATTAACAAATTATGTAAAACATTTAGAGCAGCAATAATGATAATAATAATAATAATTAATTAATTAATAAAAAAAATAACTTAACTGCATTTCTTCTTCCTTATTTTTACACCTGCAATTCCTATTTTATTTTTTTGGACTAATTCTAAGTTTTGTTTCCCACCATTTTCAGTGAATACTGACCTCATCTGTGTCCAGCATGTCCACCAGGTCTGTTTCTGACATGTTGAGGATTGATGCAGCTTTCACCAGTGAGCACTTGGACATTTTGTTTGCTTCTTTTTTACTTTTTTTCTTCCTCCTCAAACAAGCTTTAGTGTCCTGCACATTCTGTGCCAATTCATTAGCCAGAGCCTTAAAAAAAAGAAGACAAAGGTTAAAAAAAAAGAAAAGAACACACACACACACACACACACACACACACACACACA
>CAIGQW010054471.1:8941429-8962151 GCA_903798125.1 Danio choprae
AGAGAGAGAGAGAGAGAGAGAGAGAGAGAGAGAGAGAGAGTGAGAGAGTGAGAGAGAGAGAGAGACATTAAAATGAGCAAAATAAAGGATCGATACCAGACCACAAAGGGCACAGGGATCAATGTGAGCTGAGAGTAGTGTGACACCCGACACGAACACTAATACAGAGGAAACACAGACTCTCACTCACACATCGGAGAGGGGGGAAGCATCACAACTCGCAAATAAATGTCAAGGGCTTATTATTCCTGTGCAACATGGCTGATAATACAAATATTTTCAATTAATGCAATTACCTTTAAATACAATTATACATTTAACTACAGTTGCTAATTATTTGATGTTGAAAAGCTATTTCTAGACTTATGCCAGTATCAAATTTTCTTGTTGCAATAATTGATGAAATGTTTATCATCATGATATATGCATGTCATGATATTATCCTAAGCTGCAAAAAAGGTTACTTTAACAGGAATAATAATAATAATAATAATAATAATAATAATAATAATAATAATAATAATAAATGCTTTATTGTATATAAATGTCCAAAATAAACACATTTTTAACCAAACTAAATGGCAAAAGAATGATAAAGAATAGGTAGCACGTTTCAATAAAGTCCCATTAGAAAATGTTAGTTAACAACAGATTTATTACTGTTGTTAATGTTAATTTACAAATGCAACTGCATTTTATTAGTTATTAACTCTATTCAATAAAGATTAAGACCTGTAAGGATTTTTGACTATGATTTTAATGCATTATTAGCCATTAACTATAAAATTAACATCAGCTAAGAATAATAAAAGCTATTGTAGTTTTCCTCCTGAGTTTAGTTAAGTCAACTAATGTTAACTATTGAAGCCTTATTGCACAGTGTTAATGTGCAATAGCTTATAGTGACAGAATTTTCCATCAATATTTCAGCATGTAGTAGGCCAGATTAACATGTGAAAATATTAATGTTTAACCTATTAAGCTAACCAATTAAAAACTAGTTATAAACAACACTGCAAATACAATCTGAATATTCTTCAAAAAACACTTAACAAAGTTTAATAAATAAATAATTTTTCATGGTATTTTTAAATACAAACAATATCAATATTGTGCATGTTCATTATAATATACTCAATTATCAAACATCAGAATATGTCTAGTTATATTTATTCACCTGCACCTCATTCAAAAATCTTTGGGACACAATGAAGGAAATTTTAATGAAAGCTGAGGGATATTTTTCCCAAGTCAATTTACCCAATACTTTTGACACTTTGACACATTTGCAACAATATCAAAAATGAAATGCAACGACTCAATGGTTGCTCACTTTTGGTCAGCAGTCAATATTTGTTTACATATAAATATTGATCAGCAAACAATATACATTTACCAATAAATAGTTTAATAATTAACCACTGCATTAAAAAATTGACTGTCATACAAAATGTTGATCAAGTGCATGTTTGGTGGACCTATTAAAATAGTCAGTGAAAACCACAAACACACAGACCAACTACCTACAAAACTGCAAATAATAATGGTTACAATGATAATCTCCCAAAAATGAAAATTCTCTCATCATTTAATTAGCCTCAACTTGGTCCAAACATATCTGAGTTACTTGCTCTCCTGGGTCATGGGCCCCCCTCAATAAGTATATAATTATCTTTTAGCTGAGACCTGATTCTGATGGCAGAGAATTAATGTTATTAAGTCTAACCTATCTGACTCATCATCTCTTCTTTCTGCTTCACACAAAAAAAAATACAAAATTAGGCAAGTTCCCCAGTAAATGGGGTCTAGCGACGCCCCTGCTTTCTTCAGCGGAACACAAAAGAAGAATGTTGCAATCCAGTAGCGAACTGACGTCTTGTATAACTGTTGTATAACCATTGTTATACCTGTATACAAAATAATAAAAGCTTAATCAAATAACCACATCAAACCTGCATATGTGATCTCATAATGTTGTTATATAATGACTAACATAGCTTTTACTAAACCACAGATATCAAGTGATATCAAATTATATCAAATATAAATTTTTTTTACATTTCAAAAAGGTTTTCCCCTGCATCTCTATCGCAGAACATCTGTTGGTTGCGGAGTGTTTTACTCTGAATATCCATGTGGGATCAGACATTTTTTTCATAATAATTCAATCTAGAATAAAATGCCCAGCATACGGCTAGGTGAGCTCATGAATATACACAAGTTTATTTGCATTCAAAGATGAAGTGCTGGTTTTGACACCCATGTGTTCAAACCCCCACTGCTCAAGCTGATGGTGGAATGGTGGGCTCCTGTCTTTTACCATGGCTGCCACAGTTAGCATTGATGGAGCTTTACAATATATCAACTCATATTGTATATCCACATTTTCCTTGCTGATTAATATGTATTAACGTGTCTCCGTCTCCATTTTTCTGCCTCCCCCTCTATATCGAGCACCTCATCACCCTATTACCGAAATAACTAGACAAATTTCCTGAGAAAACAAAACCACTAAATTTTGGATCAATAGTGCTCGAAAAAGAATAAGCTAAAGCTGGAGATTATTATTTTCTGCTTTGGTTTTAGCTGTATTAATATGTCTTTATCCCACATCTTTCAGTTAACATTACAATTAAGGCTGTGCGATACTTGTGATAGAGAATCTTGTGATATTGTGATATATTATTACTTTTTCATTCATTAATTCATTTTCTTTTTGGCTTAGTCCCTTTATTAATCTGGGGTCACCACAGCGGAATGAACTGCCAACTTATCCAGCATATGTTTTACGCAGCGGATGCCCTTCCAGCTGCAGCCCATCACTGGGAAACATCCATACACACTCATACACTATAGACAAGCTTACGCAATTCACCTATAGCGCATGTCTTTGGACTTGTGGGGGGAAACCGGAGCACCCGCAGGAAACTCATGTGAACATGCAAACTTCACACAGAAATGCCAACTGACCCAGCCAAGGCTCGAACCAGCGACCTTCTTGCTGTAAGGCAAACGTGCTTTTATTAGTTGTTTTTTTTTTTTTTTTTTTTTACAAAAAATATTTATTTATGCAATGATCATACTAAAATGAACAGGTAATAATGAATATTGTTCTGACCTAATAAACTTTTCAGATTTAAAAAATAAGGTGCTAACATTTAGACACTATGAAAACCTGGGCAGACATTCTGACTCTGGCTGTTGTCATTTTCCTCTGTGTCTGCTCCCGTCATTATCTCTAAGGTTCACCTTCTAGCCTATAGCAGAACAGCACATACTGGGTAGGCAGGTATAAACATTTTCAGTTTCAGCCCTGAATTTTCATTTTTGGTGCATCCCAAAAGTAAAAAAAGTCATTTATGGCACCTCTCTGTGATACGAATAATGCATATATTATTTTTGTGGCTCTCATTGCAATATAATAATAACTTAAAAAAATTATGTTTACATACTATTTTAATATTGCATAGTTGTTAAGTAAGGAATAAAATACATCCAGGCAGTTGTTATCGGACAATAAAGGCCGACAGGCTTCTCGGCAGCCAAACACAGAGCGGAGGGCTTTTGTAAGACTTTGGGCCCTATCATACACCCAGCACAAAAAGGCAATTTGTTGCTATTTTCAGACCAGCGCAACCCTAATTTTTACGTTTTGCGCCACGTTGTTTAAATAGCAAATCCATTTGCGCCACTTTGTGGACTCATGGGTGTGCCGGTCTATAAAGGAGGTGTGTTAAGGCGCATTATTGGCGCGTTGCTATTTTGAGAAACTGAAATAGACCACGCCATTGACCAAGTTAAAGCTGGTCACATATGAACATTTTTTTTTTTAATGTTACAAAAATTATTATTTACTACATAGATATAAAAACCACTACCTCCATGCCTTCTTTTTAGTTTATTCATGACAATTAGCATTTTTATTATAATGTTATAATTATTAGCAGTATTATTTATTATATGCATATTTATATTTGTATTAATAAAATCAAGTTAGATTTGTCCACCTGTCGGGTTTTGGAGACATACGTGTCACCATATGGGGCATAAGAATAGGATGTGTGTTTGAATATAACTCACCACATTTCGTTATTATTGTTCATTTATTAATTTGCTGGAAATTAGAACTGAATTTAGAAATAGTTTTGAAACAAATTATTGCGCTTAAAAAACTAAATTAAATATGTAGGCTAATGGATGTCTTCAGTGGAGAGCATACAACACCGTTTCCTTATCTATGAAAGTAAAGTAAAGAGAAAGTAAAGAGGCCTAATGAAAGAGGCTCGTTCTTTATCCTCGCGCAGATGGTCTGTTAAACTGCTTTCTCGCTATGAAGCATTCAGTTTTTACATTCAGTTTTTCCACATACAAAGTCTGCCACGTAAATAGCAAATGCGCCATGGTGTGACGCAACTGACTTAAAGGGAATGGGAGAGGAGACCCATATTGGTTTAATGCATGTTATGATCAAAACACACCCAGAACTCATTAAGAGAATAAGCACAATCCTGTTAGACCAAAGCATATTTTTCAGTCCTTAAAATAGCAAAAGTGGATTCAGACACGTTCTTAATGCTTTTGCGCCAAAAAATAGAGCCCTTTATTTTGCGAAAACAACTGCCTGGATGCAATTTATTTTGCTTATTGCATGGCCACTTACCACAAAACATGAAGATTTGACACAAAACATTGTTCTGAGCTGTTTAAAAAACAAACAAACAAAATACACTCACTGTACTGGTAACAGTGACTGGTCTTTTTTTTTTTTAAATAGATCTACAGCCCAGTCAATACTGAAACATTTTTCAGTGAACTTATAAATATAGGCCATTTAACAACTGTTTACAAGGTGGGCCGGTTCCTCTGAAGGAGTTTTCTTCACTCCTCAAAATTATTTCTCTCTGTATTTTTAGGTATTTGTACAAAATCCAAGAAAGGAAAAAAAAGATACAAAACTCTCAAATGAATCTAAACTATACACACAGTCATGCCCCAGAAACTACAGTGATTTTCATCACCTAATCATAAAACAGGATCAAATCTGGACACACCACCTCTAGCCAATTAAAGAGGGTGATCAGACTACAGGGCAGCAGGGGGCAGCATGCGGGGCACTCAACCTTCTGCCCTTTCACCACTCCATTAATAATACAAGATTCTCAGCCCAGCAAACAAACAATCATATATACGCATGTGCACGCACACACATATACACAGACATACACACACAGACACACATGCATTGGTGTTGGTGGTTTAGAAGGACTCTCCATAGGTGTACTGTATTTCATACCATAAAGATTGCTAATTATATGGCCCTACCCCTAAACCCAACCTTAACAAAAAGTATGATTTTTAAGCATTTTGAATTACAAGGGCATCAGGCATGTCCTCATAAACAACTGTAATAGAGTATAACTAGGCCATATCCATGTCATTATACAAAATAATTTACTTGTAAACCACCAACACCAGTACACACACGCACACAGTGTCATTGCAGCAGGGTGTGTTTTGAAAATAGAGATGTTCTGGACACTGAAGGTTCATCTTGACCTCCTGTTCCACTCAAGAGTCTTAATCAAATCTCAAATGGGCTTGGCAATTAAAACGGCTCAGTCTAACTGGAGCCAACACACAACACTGTGCATGTGCTTTTGGAAACATAATAATATTCAGCCTCATGAAGCCGGTCTCCACACATTAACACACTAGTACTTTGAAAAAAGTTCCAGATGGCAGACTCTGAAAAACCTTTTAAAAAAGGTTTGAGAAGTTAAGAAAGCTACTTAAAGGTGCCCTATAAAGAAAATCTGGCTATACCTAGGCATACAGATCTCACAGGGCACGCCCTCAGCATTTTCATGTACTTTAGGTCAGGTTTTATGTCATCCAGACCTGACAAGCAGTCACATCATCAGGAGGAGATAACTATAGCTAAAACACAGACTAAAATGTTGCTCTGGGATTATTATTATGCACGCCTCAGGCTGCCTTTGATAAGCCACAGCGTTTTCTAGTAATACAACAATTTTCCTCCCTTAGATATTTTTAAGTTTATATTTATGTGGGACTTTTATTTAGAAAACAGGAGATGCAGACCGTTTACTATGCATTACCGGGCAATGAATGTGTCAGGATGCAAAATGCATTACTTACAGATTTTACATTTATTCAGCTCCACCCCCCTAAGAGGCATAAAATATGTTCAATTGTATCTTTTGTTAATTTATGGTGTTTATTGTAAAATTTGCTGCAAACATATGTAAACTGCTAAATCGTGTCAAATGACTGTGTTTTCTTTGACATTATAGCTCTCCATGCAGGTAAAATAAACCTCCGTCCATTAAGCTAAAAAGATTTAACTAGGCGTCTACTTAGTTTGTTAAAATCATTTTTTGACAAATTAAGTATTATCATATTGCCCTTGTTCAGCGCACATCACGCTGTGTGTGTGTGTGTGTGTGTGTGTGTGTGTGTGTGAGAGAGAGCTGCACCTCACAGTGGAGCTCGCTAATATTCACAACCAATCCAAATATGGTCAATATGGACCTTCCGACTCGAGGGGCATTTTATGGAGTAATAAATGAACATATAAAACACTTTCTGTAGATTTTTTGTACTTACTTAAGCCACCTATTATGTAGATATCAGAGAACAATTGAACTTATTGAACCAATGCAGTATATGGCAACTTTAAAATAAATGACAAGAACAAAGATGATTGTTAGATTTGTTAACTGTTCATTAACCTGAAACATAATTTTCAAATGAGCTATTTTTATTAATTTAATGTCATGTATAAATGTTGATTTTGTATGTATTAATAAATATTATTTATTGGAACTGAACGAATATAAACAGCTATAAGTTTATTAACTAATGTTAACAGCAATAATGTTAGTAATGTAAGAATGTTAACAATACATTAATATATACTGTAACAAATGTATTGCTCATTGTAACTTAATGATAGTTAACACATCAATATGGTAATATTAATACCCTACATTCATTTTGTAATAATGATTGATTTTCTTTCTTATGTTGAACATAAAAGAAGATATTTTAAAGGAAGCTGGAAAGCTTTCTTCAAAGTTTCATATTTTGTTTAACAGAAGAAAGAAACTTATAAAGGTACTGAAACACTTGAGGTTGAGTAAATATTGAGTACATTTTCATTTTTGGGTGAACTATCCCTTTAAGAATTATGTTTGGTTCTTTTTTCCTGACTTACACTTACGTTTTTAATATTTTTTTTTAACCTACCTTAAATCTAACAATTCCAGGAAAACCTGGATAAACTTTTGTATTTCTTTAACTGCTCGAACTGAAAAAGCATAAAGTAAATCACGTCAAGCCCCAGGAGTGAATAAAGTGTTGGAGTTCCACGATACCTTTGAAAGCTGCTTGCTGGCATTGAGTTGCTGGAGAAGAGAGTCGATCTGCACTTGTGTTTGGACTTGTTTGTGGTTTTGCTCCGTTGCGAGCTGCTGTGCTGCTTGTCTGTCTGCCTGCAGTGCTGCCACTTGCTGCTGGAGGGACAGAAGACGCTGTCGTAAAGCAGAATGGGGCTTTGATGTTTTTTTCCTCCTCATCTTCTTCATTGAGGCACCTGAGGGTGGAGAGGACACAGTGCTACAGTCAGCCTCTGTTAGTATGAGAGTGGACACTAGGGATGAAACAATACCTTAATTATGCCTTGCAGTACAACAACAGCTATATTACTTAATTTTGACTGCTGTGGCAATAATATTATTTTAATAAATATTAGAATACTTCATACAAAATAATAGTTGTTTCTGTAATTTATTAAAGACTAGAAAAATTATTTGTTCTATTTATGGAGCATTGCATACTGCAGCCCTGCAGCTTACAAACAAAATAAATAAAAATACAACTACAATAAAAAAAATGAAACAAAATAAAATAAAACACACACGCACGCACTCACACACGCGCAGCTTTTATTGAAGAAAACATCTGAAACGGAGTTTCCGAATTAAAACAATATATTGTTAAATTATAGCCTATATCAAGCACCTTAATTCATACCCTCAGCATATATAGTACCATGAAAGTCATTCATTTCACTTACACTTAATATTTACACTTAATATTTAATGTTTTGAATGTGTCATTTTCACAAATGTAGTGTTCATGTTCAAATAACTTTAATACAATTTGTTGAATTCAATACTGATAATATTCAAATGCGATTACTGAAATATTGATAAAATGCATTGTTTGTCATAGTTCTTGTATAAGATTTACATTTAAGGTTTTTAAATTAAGAATTTCTTATTTTTTGTTCAGTTTTTAAAAGCAGCAGTCCAATTGTTGAAATGACATCATAAACATTAAAATTAAAGCACTTTCAAGGACCTATGTTTGTCTTTAAGTACTTTCCAGGCCTTGAATTCATTTGTCTGAAATTCAGTCATTGCACATAGCCACTGTGTCTACAGCAAATGAAACCATTGCCATGTCATGTAACAAATACATTTCTCCATGTCAGAAGTTATGGAGGCACTTGGAGTACGTCAGAAACAAAATGGGACATCGGTTTGATGTCAAGGATTTGCCATGTCACACCTCGCTGCATCCAGTGTAGACACAATCACTCACTTTGGGGGTTGTATAGTCTTAAGTCGTGTCACAGCAGTCAGGTCTCTTGCAGAAAAAGTGTCAGAAAGAGCTCCAGATCAGGAGGACACTGTTTGTGTTTCTGCCCCCTTTTTTTTTACTGACAATTTTATTAGTCTTTGAGAGACAAGAAATTTACATGATTTACATGTATATTTGTATTACAAGTATAAACAAGAACTAACCATTTTTAATGCATGCATAGTTAGTAATGTAGTTGTTGTGACAGTTACGTTATGATATGTCGAATAAGATATTTAACCCTCCTGCTGTCTCAGAACTCTGTATACACCAATTGCCTTGCCTCAAAAATGACCACCCTTCACTAAACATGTTCTGAGAGCTGAGGTGCAAAGGTCTCACAGGCATGCGCACACGCACACATTTTTTGCAATGTAACTGATGATCAACAGTAAAAACTACAAATTGCACCTCTTCCCAACAGGGAAAACCACCAACAATGAAGAATGCATGATTATATGGTGTCATGACTTCCACAAATTCTAAAAGCAGGACAGTCCAATAAAATATGTTTAACTGAGAGACGAATCATATTACAAAACATCCACATACCTTTCAGCCTTGGATACAGCAATATTAGCATAACACTAGTATACCACACCAGTAAAGACATAGGAATACTATTCTACTTTACCTCCATTTGATTTAATAAACTTAAGATTTTAAAATTAAAATGTACCCTTTTTTGTAGTATACTTTTTGGAAGGTTTCTACTGGCTAACAGATAACTGCAAGTAAACATGTAGTTAACAACTGTTGGCTGGTTTAATAAAAGGGTAAACTCACTGGAATGCTTTCATAGTGTTTCTATTACTGTGAGCAATACAAGGTCAACTGACTCAAACCGTAAAGTAAGTTTAAGATTGGATTATCGGTCTCAATGAACAAACAGTGCACAGCAGAAAGGGAAGTAGAAATGTTTGGACAGAATTGTAAACAATCATCATCTTTGCTATCATAACTTGCTTTATGAATGAAACTAATGAGTAATAGTTGAGGTGTTCTGTATCCAACCCCCCTCCCTCCAAATTGTACTGTACAAGCAATCAAGAATGAACAATCTCTTAGCATGCAAGCACCTGAGCACGATTGCGTCAACCAGGTTACCTTGAAATTGGATGTTTCTGGTTTGAGATTCCACTCCAGGTCTGTCTATGGGGCAGATCAGCATGTACCTGCAGCCCTGCAGGCAGAAACACAACACATGACACAAAAAGCTGGGGTAACAGTTTAACATAACGTATCACGGCAGAGTGACACAGAGGAAGCGTTTGTAGTCACATCAAAGAGGCTTTTGGCTTTTCCCCTCGTTTGTATCGAACACTATTTAAAAAGGTTTTGATCAGTCTCTCTCTCTCTCCCAGGGTTTGATCACGGATTTATTCAGAAGCTCTTTAGTGTGACACGGGCGGCGCAGTGCTCTGCTCCACTGTCACGCCGATGTGAGTCAGCGCAGTTGACGAGTACACAGAGGCATTCAGGCAGGATCTAAGAGAGGCCTGACAGCTGTAGAGCTGAGAGGAAGCGAAAAGAGGAGAAGATATGGAGCTTCCATGTTCCCTGAGGGGATGGGGGAGAGCCAGCGGAGCCATGAGAGACTGTCGAGAAGAGATCGCACTTTACAGGAACAGACACCTCTGATACACATCTCCTGATAGACACAGCTGCTTAAAGTCAAGAGGAAAATATTTTGTTTTTCTCCTTTGCAAATGAAAAGAGGCAATTTCAAGGTGAGGAGTGTAATTTTGTTTAACTATAAACAAGCCATTTCCATTCAAAAGGGTTGAAACTTAGTCCCTGAGGACACGACTACTTTGCCTGAACCAATTAGCTGAGTTTGGGCCTGACTCTGTGTAGACATCATATAAAGACTTCAAACTTCAAGGCCTTGCTTAGGATCTTCTAACTAACTACAACAGTAGTTATGGACGAATAAATACACAACATAATGTTAGAATGTTGCTTTTGGCGAGTGTTCGCATAAACAATCATTTATAGCTTCCAATGAACATAAACATTTAGGAGAATATTATATTTTTTGTCATTATACTTTATCTGTACTGCAAAAAAATGTTGGGTTCCACACAATCGTGGAAATTGTGTTGGGCCAACATGAAGGAATTATGTTAGCTTATTCGTTTTTACAAGTTTAAGTAGATTGAACATAAAACAATTACACTATCCCAAATAAAACTATTAAAAGAATTGTGTTGTCTCATTTTAAATAAGTAGTTTGAGTAAAGAGCAAACATAATTCTTTGAGTGTTTACATTAGGTCTTTAAAATGTCAGCCTAATACACCTGCGGCTATCTATGTTATTAATGTTAATCAAACAACAACAACAAAAGAAAAAAAAAATCACTCACTGCTCTTGACTGACTGAGTTGCATTATTTATTATTTATACACAAACAAATGTCTGCTTGAAAGAATCAAGAATGTTGTATGCTATAACGAATACATATAAAGGACTACTGGTCTTTTATTGATTAGAATCTCTGTCTCTTTATGATGTGGTTTTTGTTCAATTTTAAAATGATTAAATGCTTAAAATACAGTATGTAAATTCAGTTAGATTTTAGACATCTAAATCCACAGTAGATTTACTGTAGTAAATTACAATATTAGGACATATAGTCAACTAGACTAACTGGTCTAGCTGCATATATTTTAAGTGAAAAGACCATTACCAAACCACTTCTTTCATCATTAAGTATGTGACGTAAGAAAGACACCATAAAATAAAGTACAACCCCAAATCAGAAAAAAGTTGACACAGTATGGAAAACGCAAATAAAAAAGAAAGTTTAATTTCATTTGGAAATATACATCCTTTCCTGTCATTCAGACCTGCAACACATTTGAGTTAGGAGCAATTTAGGGCTAGTAATCAGGTTAATTAGTTAAATAATAATGCCATTTGAAACAGGTGATGTCAACAGGTGATTGTAATTATGATTTGGTACAAAAGCAGCGTCCAAGAAAGGTCTAGTCCTTAAGAAGTAGAAATTTAGATAGATTAATTGATTTCACCTTCCACAGTGCATAACATAATTAAAAGATTCAGGGTATCTGGAGGAATTTCAGTGGGTAAAGGAGAAGGGCGCAAGCCTAAGCTGAACAACCGTGATCTCTGATCCCTCAGGCGGCACTGCATCAAGAATCCTCATTCATTTATAAGCAATATCACCACATAGGCTCAGGACTACTTTAGCAAACCTTTGTCAAGTACCACAATATGTAGTTACATCCACAAATGCCAGTTAAAACTGTACTGTGCCAAAAGGAAGCCATATGTTAACAATGTCCAGAAAGGCAGTCAACTTTTTATGGGCTTGAAGACATCTGGGATGGTCCATCACACAGTTGAAACGTGTACTGTGGTTAGATGAATTAGTACGACCATGCATATTTCAACAAGACAATGCAAAAGCACATTCTGCACACATTACAAGTCCTGGCTGTGGAGTAAGGAGGATACAGGTACTTGAGTGGCCTGCCTGCAATCCTGACCTGTCTCCAATAGAGAATCTGTGGCATATTTTGAAGCGCACAACGTGATCATATGTCCCAACTTTTTCTGATTTGGGGTTGTATTACTGAAACTTAGAAAAAAAAAAAGTTATTATTTTTGACAATCTGTTTCATGAAGTTGGGAACTGAGAAATTGCATGAGCTTTACTTCTTTTTCTTACATGAACAAAAATAATCTGTTAACTATAGCCCTAGACCCTATTCGGACAGGACTAGTTTACTGGGCAACGTGAGAGAAATATTTGTTTCATAGATGCACATTTTGATTTTAATCCTGTCAGAGTCTTTTTGTCACACCTCTGTACCTTTGTAAAAATTTCAGAGCAAATTACCTACTGTTTTTCAGCAAACTCGCCTGTCCTATAAGAAATATAATCCTGTCCAAATGCGAAAGTCTAAGATTGGCAATTATTATTATTAATTTTTTTTTCAAAACGCAATTTCTTCTGTGTTTTGGTCAACGTGAACTATAATAATGGATGTAGATGTATTTTCTACCCTGCAAAGAAATAAAACAATTAAATAAACAAAAAGAGCAAAATCATGTACAGTAAATTGTTAAGAATGGCTACTGTAATATCCCTTTCAGGTAAGATTACTTTAATTTCTGCAGTCAATTACATAATGCAAAAATGGTATAAGTTAAAACATATTTATTGTAGTTGTAGTAAAATTGAGTTGCTTTTAAAAAAAATAATAAAAATAAAATGTTTAAACAATAAACATGTTAGGATGTTTTACTTTACATATCAAATCACTTAAATGTAAATATACTTAAGTTCAAAATACATTTGATCAAATTTCATAAATTGTGACCAATGGCAGTTTTTCAATAATACTCCTGAAATGAACTCCTGAACACGTGGTCTTGTGCAATACCTACACGTAAAACACACAGACCCTAATATCTCTGTAATAGAAACAGAAATGTCAGTCCCATCCGAATCCATAGATGAAATGACAGATGTTGGCTGAAAATCATTGTAACTTAGACGTTGTTTGGTAAACTAGTCCAGTCCGAATAGGGCTTATATTTTTCAAAACTTAATATACTTATTTAATTTCGTAAAATGCAGAAAAAACTGACAAGAAGTATTGCAATATTTTTTTAAAGGTTATGTAACAAACCTTAGATTCTCGAGAAGCTTGACGAGTCTGAGCAGAATATCGACTTTCCAGGCTGTCAGAGAATTCTTCACTCTCACTGTGGAAACAAAGTTTAAATATCTACTTATTTACCAAAATATATAGATGCACTGGGGCTACAATGTAACATTCCACAGCATTCATATGAGAACGATTAATTAGCAGAAAAGCAGACAACCCTGAAACTTAAACGCCACAGTGTGGTGTATAACTCAAACTGCTGAGGCACAGTTGGGACATTCTAAATGCTACGGCATCTCATTCAAGAGCCTCTTGGAGACAAATTTGGAGAGCTTCCAGCA
Source organism: Danio choprae (assembly GCA_903798125.1). Taxonomy (NCBI): domain Eukaryota; kingdom Metazoa; phylum Chordata; class Actinopteri; order Cypriniformes; family Danionidae; genus Danio; species Danio choprae. Next base: position 8,955,079 of record CAIGQW010054471.1, read on the forward strand.
TGCCATTTTGTTGAGGTAGTGATGCATTTGGGTGAAATAAATCTGTGACTGGTATCACTGGAAATCATCATACCATCCATCACGCCATAAACCCTGGTGCAGTAGGTGACATAAAACTTTCATGAAATAATCACTAAAGATGCTGCTTGATTTGGAGGATGTTAAACAGCTTGTAGACATCTGGTCGAGAGCTGAACAGAGTCATTTAAAATGTATCCTGTTAAATTAGATCATGTATAAGAAGAGGTGGAGTGAAGGGAATAGAAGCGTCACAGGAAAACCGAATTGATTGGGCCAGGGTTTGCCTAGGACTCCTCCTCTGTCAGGGATGAATATGCAAAGGAATGGCAAATTAAATTAACCTGCCAAACTGTCAATTTCAGAGCTCATGACGTTGGAGAAATGGCACTGGACAGAGAGTAAGGGGCTGCGGCAGGTTCAGGTGCATTCTGGCACCGGTTCAACTCAGCTGCTCAGAGGTGGCTAATTCTACATGCAAATTTCAGTCAATAAGCTCCTAGCAAGACATCCCAGGATAATTCAAAGGATCAGATTTTTCCCCCCTCTTTCTGCTCCCCCCTCGCTCTCTTTTTTCTCTTTTGAATACCAACTAGACAGAAGCTGGGATTCAATCACCCGTTTGCTTGTGTTTTTGCATATGCGTGCTGTCCCTACAGTCAGGAAAATAATGAGAGTGTGAAAGATGGAGAGTGGGAAAGAGACAAGGATAGTGAAAGGTGGGGGAAGTACCTGTCTGCGCTCATGTCCTCCCAGTCGTCCTTGGCGGGACTGTCCATCCTGTTCTCTGTCGAGAGCATGTGTGTTCTGCTGGAGGCATCCACTCTGGGGGTTTTGTTGTTCACCTTGCGTCTAGCAGTGGACCGATGAAAATCTCTCTCTGCTCGGAGGACCCCCAGTTCCTGTTGAAGCTTGAGCAGCCTGCGTCTGGCCTGGGCAGAAGCTTTCGCAGCCTCCTTTGCCTCTCTCTCAAAGCTCTGCATCTGGGAAATCAGTCGGTTGCGTTCTTCTTTGGCCCGGGCCTCTTCTGCCTCCTTGCTTTGCTGCAGGATCTGAACCCTGGCCTGCAGATCACCCCGTTCTTCGGCCAGTGCCCGGCTGTCTTCTCGTAACCGCAGAATCTCACTCTCCAGAGAGACCAATTGACTTTGTAGCTGCTCTATCTACGGGAGTACGAAGGGGCACATGAGCAGCAAATTACCACCTAATCTTTTTGAGACATTTGTGCTTTAAACTCTCATTTGGCCTTTATGGAGAGGGTCTGTTCCAGGGTAGGCAAGCAGGCACTCTGTGATTCCCCCCAAATTTGTTACTCATGGCTAAACATAAAAGAGGGCCATTTAGGCAGCTTGTCAAATCCTGGTGGAGGGTGTGAAAGAGAGGAGGGGATGCCTGCTGGGTGTATACCCCCAGGCAAATTGCTGCCTTTTATTTAGCACTCTTGCAGCCTTACTGCCGCAGCGCACCACCTTTCAAACAACATTAGGCCCCTTTACGGCTGGCTGACAACGACTCGCTCCCCCCACCACAACTCCATCAAAAATTATTTCATTTATAATGCTTTTGCAGAAGCACATAAACAGCAGTCTGCCCCTGTGGGTTATTAAGTTTAACATGGTGCTTGTCATTCGGTAATAAAGGCGATGACAGCCCCCATTACATGACCATATGGCAGCTGCTGGCACCGCTCACAATGCCATCATCTGCTACGAATTATTCTACAAACCATTTCATTCCTCTGCTCAGAATGTTCCCTCAGTCCTCACCAGCCCCTCCAGCAAGAACCAAGCTAAATGTTGCTTTAGGGGAAGTCAAGTGCTTCCAAATAGTCCGTGAGCATGATTCGCTCAGGCTAAATGCTAATGACAAATGATTTGCTTGTGTTAAATGAGTGAATGGCCCATTGTCAAAAACCAGCAGTGTCAGCAAATGCACAACAGTATAGTTTCATACAATTGAGTCTTAAGTGTATTTGCTGTGACGTTAATAGTTTTGGTGGATGGGCGATCAATAGAGTAATGCAGGGATGGCATCAAAACCCCAAAGACTAATTCACTGCTGCTTCCTTCAAGATTTTCCAATGGGAATGTATAATGAGGCTTTTACAATTTATGAGAAAAAAAAATTATAACTCGAAAGTACTTACTTGTGCTTTGCTTTGTTAACGTGAACTGCACACACACACACTAAAACATTCTTTTCTAGCTACTTATTCAAAACATAAGATGCCAAAAATAAACATAACAGCTTCACATATTCACATTTTTACTATATGCATTTTATTTACTTTGTAGAGCAAAAAACTTAAAGTATTATCAGGCTATTTTTACCACATACCTTCATTTTCATACACAGAAATTGAAAAACACCATTATAAGACCCCTCGGGAAAATGTCAAGGGAAGTGGCAAAGTAGTCTTTTGGGTTTTGATGCTATGCCTGCAGCACTTTATACAAGGGCTGGGCAAGTTTGGTCATGGCGAGACATAGAACCCAGCAGAGTTTTGATCCAGCCTTGACTAAAACAAACAAACAAACAAACAAACAAACAAACAAACAAATAAATAAATAAATAAACAAAAAATAAACAACTCAACTGAATATAGTTTTGTAGTATCCCTTAGCCTTTAACTCTTTCCTCACCATTGATGAGATATCTTGTTAATGAGGTATCTTGTTAGTTAAAAGACAACATTCACACACACAAGACAAACTATTACTTTTGTTCGACTGGTATATTTATTTATATAGAGAATTATTAAACCCCCTGAGTTATTAGCCACCTGTACATTTTTTTCCACAATTTCTGTTTAACGAAGAGATGATTTTTTTCAACACATTTATAGTTTTATATAATAGTTTTAATAACTCATTTCTAATTACTGATTTATTTTTTTTCTTTGCCATGATGACAGTAAATAATATTTTACTAGATATTTTTTAAGAGACTTCTATACAGCTTAAAGTGATATTTAAAGGCTTAACTAGATTAATTAGGTTAACTAGGCAGAATAGGGTAATTAGGCGAGTTATTGTATAATGACGGTTTGTTCTGTAGACAATCGAAAAAAATATATAGCTTAAAGAGACTAATAATTTTTTACCTTAAAATGGTTTTACAATTTTTTAAATTTGCTTTTATTCTAGCCGAAATAAAACAAATAAGACTTTCTCCAGAAGAAAATGTTTTATCAGACATACTGTAAAAATGTCCTTGCTCTGTTAAACATAATTTGGGAAATATTTAAAAAAGAAAAAAATTCAAAGGGGGGTTAATAATTCTGATTTCAACTGTGTATATTTATATATATACACACAATAAGTCATATATTGTATATATCCATAAGGTATATATCCATTATACCTAATCAATTACATTTTATTGTAAAGAGTTACATTTCATACCTGTAGTCTACAGCTTTCATATGATGTTAGGAACCATTCTCTGTTATCTCAGATAACTATTCTTACAAAATTGAGCACCTTCTTAAAAGTCTCTTCCACTCTTCGCGTGGTTGTCTTGATGGGGGTGCTGCTCCTCATGACCTCCTGCTCCGCCACTTCCCGAAACAGAAGCTCTGCCAAAGAAAAAAAAAAAAAAAAAAAAACTCATACTGTCACCTGACAGCCACTTTCTCTATTCAAATCAATTATCATTAATGACACATAATTTCTTGTCTTTTCAAAGGTCTATTCAACTGATTGAGCTCTTAAAGAGGCCCTTAATGGACAGATTTAGCAAAGGGACTCGTAACCACAAATCAAAACCTTCTGACCTGAAGCAATCTTACAGGTTATTGTAGAGTAATAAAATTTAATTTTAAGGGTAATTGTCAGTGTATAACTGAGCTCATGTTTTTGACTTCATGGCAGGAACTTTGTTGCTATGCTTGTTTAAAGATGGGAAAATAAACACATTTGGAGTGCAGAACTTTCTGCTGCCTCGGGTTAATAAAAGTTTCATGGTGAATGTGGATGCTCATTTGTCGAATGAAAATGTTGTGAAATATTTACAGTCGCTTTTTTATTTTTTCCTGAGCTGACCTTTGGACAGTAAGGAGCAAGACTGAAATCCTAGTGAGTCACAGCCTATGCAGCCTCACGCACACACACACAAAAAAGAAAGAAAAACAACTATTCGCCTATTCACATGTGCATACACGCATGCTCTTATTTGTGTAAGAGCTCTATTAGAGCAACAGAAAATACACAAACACATACATTATTTTTTTTTATCAAAACAATGAGCTTGAAAACTATTCCAAATGATGAAAAACACTTCTATATTAACATAAAATATATTTTTAGAGACCTGGAGCAATATAGTGCATTGTTAAGGACAAATAAAACAAAAACCTTTTTTTTTTTTTTTTTTTATAATCGCATTAGCAATTCCTGCACTTAGAAACTGTGGTCACATCAGCAGCGAAATTTATCTGGCCATTACATAGACAGGTGCACACACGCTTCCTGGTTTTTGTAAGAAAAGGGTGTAATTAAAGTAATTTAATAATAACTTTTACATTTTAAGACGTCTGGAGGCTCCCTAAGGAACTACTGGTCTAAAATTCTCACAGTTTAATTTCATTGCTGGTATAACTATGTAAATAAACTGGATATAACTGAAAACAAAAGATAAATAAATGTTATTTATACTATTATGTATTGTTTTAAAAAGCTACAAAATTACAAAGGACTATAAGTAATCTGTGCAAAAAAAAGGCATATGCATGATAATTGTCACAGATTTCTGCAGAACTATAATGCATTATTTACAAAGTTACACATTTGTATGTTAATTTATTAAATATGTTTGCCTCTCTGATAATATGCTAATGACTAAGAATGACTTTCAACTCTCTACAAGGAGAAAACTACAATGGTGTTGGCTCATTAAGAAAAGAAAAAAAAAGTCGATTATTCTCCTGAATTTCAACCACTGAAATTGTGAAAGCAATTTTTAATTATTATTATTATTATGATTATTATTTAATTATGAATGATACTTCTCAAATTACAGTACTGTGTAATATAGATGGTTATCTGGAAGCAATGTCATCCATGAACTCATTCTCATGGGTGAAGATTAATAGAGCGATTTAGAGCATTAAACATTACACTGTAACTTTATCATTGCTTAAATAAGCCTGAATGTGCAAAATCAAGAAACTCTCAACAACTACTTGACAGACGCACAACTGCAATGTGTATTTTTAGTCAGCAATAAAATCTAACATACTGATTCATAACTGTTGTTCCATATGTTCAAATGACATTAAACAAGCATATATTTCAGGTCGGTTTAGCAAATGTGCATGTGCAGTAGAAGTGAGAGCTTATTAAGTAATGCAATGACTAGGTGATTTACTGATGCATTTACTAAGGACTTGCCATTTTTGTCAGCTAGCGCAGCATATTCAGCTAAATTGTAAGTTGCACTTTGTCTGATACTAGCAGAGACTTTGGTATTAGTCTACAGAATAAACATGCTTTGCTAATTCACTTCAACCTTCTCTCATTACTACTGGCAATACACCTTCAGAATAGAGCAAAATAGAGCTCATGCACAAAGATGTTATCTACGGAGTTCTTAACAAGTTGTAAAATGGTTGACATTACTTCTTAAAGGAATAGCTCACCCAAAAATTGCAATTCAATTAAACTTCCTTTACTTGTTGCAAACCTTTACGAGTTTATTTCTTCTGTTAAACACAAAAGAACAGAAAAACCTGTAACCATTTACTTCCACAGTATTTGTTTTTCCTTCAATGAAAGTCAGTGATTACAGGTTTTTGGCACTCTTCTAAATATAATTTTTTTTGTGTGTTCGACAGATAAACAGAAAAACGACAGAAAAAAGATTTGAAACAATTTGAAGGTGAATGTATATTTATTTTTGGGTGAAGTATCCCTTTAAACTGCGTTCCTGGATGTACCCATAGGGCACGACGCAAACCCTGTTGTGGTAATAAAATTGGTAATTAATGCTTCTTCCTGGCACATGTTTGGATTTAGGCAGGAATGATGCCAACTTCCAGAAATGTCCCTACCAAGATTTGGCCAATTTTCCCCAAAGAACTTTGGGTGCTTATACACTAGAGATCGCTCTGATGGAGCGTTTGACGGATAGGAATGTACAAGCTTCTTTCTGAGGGTGTGGAAAGAGCCATATGAGTTCAAAATCAACTGGGAATACAGCAAATTGGATGTCCAGAAGCACATCTGGACCCACCTCTCTTAAATTCTCATGGGTTAATGGTCATGTCATCATTTTATTTCCTGATTTCACTGGAACAGAATGTGGATGAAAGATGAAAGTGTGTGTCGGTGGAAGGCACGTGTGGGGAATATTGCTGCCCTGTCTCACCTATGACCTGATTTCGCGACTGACCAGATGGAAGGATAACACTTAATGTAATAAAGTTTTTAAAAGACTGGTAAGACAAGGGTTTACGGTAAAATACCAGGAGCAGGCTAGGTCAACAGTCGTGCTGTTATTGTTAACTAAAACCATTACAAACATAAATAAATGAAATATGTGATATAATAAAAGAATGGCATCTTGCCTGTTGTATATTACCAGACTTATTTACACATAATAAATTTACATTGATACATGAGCTTGACATTTGTCAGTTAAATTATAGCATATTAATAAATGTAAACGATGCCAGTGATGTGTGTGTGTGTGTGTGTGTGTGTGTGTGTGTGTGTGTGTGTGTGTACATGTTTTTGTGACATGTCAGGACACAAATCTGTATAATGACATAGGTATGACACAGATATTACAAAAATTAGGTGAAATATGAGGACATTGCTGACTTCCTCATTTCTCAAACAGCTTATAAATCACACAGAATGAATTTATTTCAGAGAGTAAAGCTGTACAGTTTTCTGTGATGGTTGGGTTTAGGGGTAGGGTGGGGTTAGGCCAATACAATATACGGTTTGGACAGTATAAAATGAATGGAAACCTATGTAATGTACCCACTTTTCACAAAAACAAACATGTGTGTGTGTGTGTGTGTGTGTGTGTGTGTGTGTGTGTGTGTGTGT
>CAIGQW010054471.1:8965030-8979165 GCA_903798125.1 Danio choprae
AAATGTGTATAGGTGGCGCTGTCGAGTCATTTTGCCACACCCACTTCTAAAACCTATAATAAACGTAAATTTTCGCCACTTCTGGGGCGTGTGCAAAGTTTGGTGAGTTTTCGAGCATGTTTAGACCCTCAAAATCGCGATTCATTCCGGAGAAGAAGAAGAAGAAGAAGAAGAAGGAAGAATAATAATAAACAGCGGAATTCCAATAGGGCCTACGCACCGTAGGTGCTCGGTCCCTAATAATAATAATAATAATTAAAGCTGCAAGCAGCGATGAAAGGGACCTCGCACCCAGGCTCACCGCCGCCCGGTGGCCTCAGGATGACAGAGAACAGCGGACAATAATAATTTAAGCCGATATATATTAAAAAACCCGAGAAAATCACAGATTTATGCCAAACTTCCTTCTGTCAGCAGGTGGCGCTATGACTGAGACTCAATATTGGCATGTAGATGTCTTCAGGAGAGGAATCTCATCAAACCTGTGCATTTTCAGGCAGATCAGATATTGTTTGGTTGAGTTATAAGTGCTTCCTCCTCCATGGCGAAGCATTGCACTTTCTCAGTCCGCCACGGACACGCCCCTCGGCGAAAACTCTAGATCTTCACAATTTAACATTACAAAGGCCTTTGGACTAAACTAACGGAACATGGATTTGATGTGATAAAATGTGTAGGAGTAGTTTGTTACACTGTAAAACATGTCACTTCCTGTTGCCAGCAGGTGGCGCTATAACTGTATCTGGTTATTGGCATGTAAACGTGTTCAGGTCAGGACTGTTATCAAACATACGGATTTTGAGTCAGATCAGACAATGTATGGCTGAGTTATAACAACTTCCTGTTTTGTGGCGAAGCGTCAAAGTTTGACGCGCCGCCACGGACACGCCCTTCGACGAAAACTCTAGATCTTCGCAATTTAACATCGCCAAGGCCTTTAGTTGACAATACCCAATTTTGGTGTTGATCGGATGAATTCCCTAGGAGGAGTTCGTTCAAATACCACGCCTGGAAATGGCAAAAACTGCACTTTTTCGCCAGAGGAAGTTAAAAATATCCGACTTCCTGTTGGGTTTGACATTTCGCTCCAAGAGACTTTTTTGTAGGTTTTGGCATGTTTGATGTGTGTGCTAATTTTCGTACGTGTGCGTGAAACGTAGCTCGGGGGCTCACTGATTTAAGCCAAACTTCCTTCTGTCAGCAGGTGGCGCTATGACTGAGACTCAATATTGGCATGTAAATGTGTTCAGGTGAGGAATCTCATCGAACCTGTGCATTTTCAGGCAGATCAGATATTGTTTGGTTGAGCTATAAGTGCTTCCTCCTCCATGGCGAAGCATTGCACTTTCTCAGTCCGCCACGGACACGCCCCTTGGCGAAAACGCTAGATCTTCACAATTTAACATCACAAAGGCCTTTGGACTAAACTAACGGAACATGGACTCGATGTGATGAAATTTGTAGAAGGAGCTTGTGACACTGTAAAACATGTTACTTCCTGTTGCCAGCAGGTGGCGCTATATCTGTATCTGGTTATTGGCATGTAAACGTGTTCAGGTCAGGACTGTTATCAAACATATGGATTTTGAATCAGATCAGACAATGTATGGCTGAGTTATAACAACTTCCTGTTTCGTGGCGAAGCGTCAAAGTTTGAGAGGCCGCCACGGACACGCCCTTCGACGAAAACTCTAGATCTTCGCAATTTAACATCGCCAAGGCCTTTAGTTGACGATACCCAATTTTGGTGTTGATACGATGAATTCCCTAGGAGGAGTTCGTTCAAATACCACGCCTGAAAATGGCAAAAACTGCACTTTTTCGGCAGAGGAAGTTAAAAATATCCGACTTCCTGTTGGGTTTGAGATTTCGCTTCAAGAGACTTTTTGGTAGGTTTTGGCATGTTTGATGTGTGTGCCAATTTTCGTACATGTGCGTGAAATGTAGCTCGGGGGCTAGTCCGTCAAATGTGTATAGGTGGCGCTGTCGAGTCATTTTGCCACACCCACTTCTAAAACCTATAATGAACGTAAATTTTCGCCACTTCTGGGGCGTGTGCAAAGTTTGGTGAGTTTTCGAGCATTTTTAGACCCTCAAAATCGCGATTCATTCCGGAGAAGAAGAAGAAGAAGAAGAAGAAGAAGAATAATAATAAACAGCGGAATTCCAATAGGGCCTACGCACCGTAGGTGCTCGGTCCCTAATAATAATAAACAGCGCAATTCCAATAGGGCCTACGCACCGTTCCGGTGCTCGGTCCCTAATAAATATATTTATTTCCTTTGCATCAAATTAAGTAAATCTTAAGTTATTTAAGACAGATCCACATTTCCATTTCTTTGAGTTGTGTTATTTCACCTTATTTTGGGCTAATCGAACCCAAGAACAAACTTAGGGAAAATGCTTTCTTATCTTGGAACTAGCATTAGGACAGGTATGGCTCACAGAGTGAAGCAACAAACATGAATGTTGTTAATACTGTACATCTGTCAAGACCCAAAGCATGATTGCTACTCTTCTGTACAGTAAGCCCAAAAACCTACTTAAAAATCTTTTCAATATTTGAACTAATTAATGAAGATTAAACCCTAACAAGTCTTTCTTCTAACTTGAAACACCTACGATTACTTTTATTGTGAACATTTTCTCATTTGAATGCAATTCCCAAGCAAAGCATGCTGGAAACTACACATCCATTATCCATTGTTCCAACAACATAAAAGATTAAGTTATCTTTTTTTACACCACAAAACTCTATACTGCCCTCTGTGTGTGGGGCTAACAGTGAGCATGTCTTGAATGAGTCCATCCCAAGCCTTACTCGCTATTGTAAGTTGATTCAATGTAACTCTTTGAGGTGCAAACAACATTCCCTAATTGAAAGTTACACAGTCATGATTACGGTAGGTTATAACACCAAAATAAGAGTTGAATCAAGTAGAAATAGCAACAGTCCCAACTCATTCAATGAAAATGAGAAAAATATCAAAACCCTTCAGTGCCTTCAGTGGTTCAGTTGGAATATTATCAAGCTACAAGAATACTTATGAGAACAAATGAGTCAGGTCCATTGCTGTCTACGTAAGATAAGGGAGCTCTCAGATTTCATTTAAAATATCTTTTCGTGACTTTTGAAGACAAATGAATTTGTCAGGGGTTTGGAAGGACAAGGCAGAGCAATTAATAACATAATTTTGATTGTTTTGGGGTGAACTAACCCTTTAATTAAAATTAACATTCAGATATAAACATAATACAAAGTCATGCTGCAAATAATGCTGTTGTGAGGTCCAAAGGAATGAAAAAGGCAACACTTTGAATACATCATTAGCAATTAGAATTAAAAGGCAACATTAGCAAAGGTTAACATTCTGTCAAATATAGTTCTCTTTTCTATAGTTCATGCAATAACTTGTGTTAATGAATGAGTACTTATTGCAAAGAAATACCTTCAGTAATAAAACGACATTAGATGCTGTACCTTTGCAACTTTCTCTCCCAGTTTGAGTAATTAATTATACGAGTGATTATGAAGTGATTCCACTGGATTATACTTGTAATTTTGTTTTTCAAAATATAATGTTTATAATGTTTTTTTAATCATAAATACAATATAAATCTTTGTTTGCTTTTCCTTACAACTAATAACATAGTGAGGGGTAAGTAAAGTCAAAAAACAAAAGAAATGAAAGAATGCATTTTTCAATTCATCCATTAAAGGTGCTGTGTGTAAGTTGTTGACTCTTCTAAAGCATAAAAATACCATAATATGTTTGCAGATATTTAAGAAACATGCCAAGTGAACATACTTGTTTATCTGAAAAACAGTGATGAAGTCAGATAGTCTGCTTTAAAAATGTGTTTTCCGTGCCAGAACACTGTCTTTGTTTTGGTAATTTTAACCAGCCCAATGCCAGTTTAGCAACTTATATTTCAGCACCCCGGGTTGCCTTGGTGGAAAACCACGTATTCCATTCATTCATTCAGAAAGACTCTGAAAGCATGCGTCTGTGACCGAAATCCGACCTCCGGTGGACAGTAGCAGACTTCGAAATGAGACAGATTCAGTTCCACATGAGGTTATTAATTAGCAAATGATATAAATATTACGAAGGTAAACATTAGGTGAGCAGGTTACACTGTAACCCCGTGTCCTAACAACACGCTTCGGGATGAGATTTGCAGTGATAAGCAATTTGGCTGTTTGCACCAGACGAAACACGTCAGAAATTTAAATACAGCCATTCAGAAGCACAGCATATGCACTCACTCACGAAATGGTAAAGTTTATAATCTATTTAATACATATTAACCCTCTTTAACAATATAAAATATACATGCTGAATCACTCATATGTGTTTAGTTTTAAAGTTCAACTTCAAACGTTTTTTTTTTTTTTAAAGGTGAACTATCTGCTGCTGCTTTCAGTATATGTAAAATGGCATTCAAACTCACATTGTTAGCATTTAACACTGAATAAAGCACATGAGGTTTACCTGAGGTGATCATTGTCATAGTTTTCTGTTGTTCACCAGTGAGAAATAAAAGCCGTTTCTAATGTATCAATTCAATGTGTTGGTTAGAACAAAACCTCCTTTTAATATGGAAAATATTCCTTTTATCGCGTGCCGTTGCTTTCATTTAGAACACGGTTTAATCTGGCAACCAGCGCTTGCGTTTGTTTTGATCCAGGGGTGCAATACCTAGTTTAACCACTGGGTGTCAAACTTACATACTGCACCTTTGAGGTAGTATTCAACAAATTAAATTTTTTTGGGTGCTATTATCAGTATGCTAGTCTTCCTTACGCATGTTCCATAAATACGCATTTACAAGATACTGTTAAGCAATCAAAGCTGGCAGTCTCTCACTTCCCCAATAATGAATATATAGATGCGCAAAGTGAAGTTTAACCCAAAACACATCTGAACTTGACAACTACGCCTGTTGTTTCTGTGCATGAATTTACTCATTCCATTCATTTTCATTCGAGACTGCGAGTGCAATAAGTTTCTGTCAAAGTGTGCTAAGCCACTGCTTTTGAAACTTCCTCTATTACCTTTAAACCGCCTCAACTCTGACACCATCCAAATCTCTCCCCCACTGAGATGGAGATATAAAAAGAAACCCTGCTAATTAAATAGCTCTTAATTCGCCAAGAAATCAAAGTGCTAAGTGACAAGAAACATAAAACCCCTGGCTGGGGTGTGAGGATTTCTTTTCACCTAGACGGAAAAGGGATTGGGGTGGGGTGCAGGGGGATCTAAACAGACAAGTAGCGAATCTAAACCCAATTAAGAACCACCAATTAGCTGTATGCGTTCTGGAGACTAATTAAAAGGGGCAAAAAGAGGCACTTTCAAGTTATTATTAGGACCCAAAAGAAGCCTGCTGAGGATTGTGGTAGGCCCCAGTGAGGCATCTGCACCTGAAACACACACCTAGTTCCCCTCCCATTTGTTCTAGCGCAGCGCTAGAACAACCTCTGCTGAATTGCAGTGGCTTAGCTCATCATAGTGTAGCTACTAGCAAAGAACTCTGGGTAATGCTTCGGTTGCAGCACAACAAGGGACTCCAAACTGAGACTGTCCACAGAAATGAACATCAACTCTCTTTTCACCTACTTTTGATTGCTTCTAAAATCAACTCCTCATTGCATTGTTGTGCTAAAGTGCAGCATATATAGGCAGCAGCACAAGGTGGTTTATTAGCATTCCAGCTGTGGAGATCAGCTGTAAGTCTCTCGCGATCCCACCAGTCACTCTATCAAAACACAGTTAATACAGCTCCTTTTTTCATGTCAACAGCATAGATTTGTTTTTAGGGCTTTTTGAGATGGTGTGAAGCTCTGCTCCATCAATCCCCCCTGCTTTCCTGTCCCAGTGTGTTTTTGAGCGAGTAAATCATTTGAATAACAGATGTTTATTAGTATAGGATGGTTAGCAGGCCCCTCTCTAGAGCTTCCATGATGGTTGAATACATTTTGATATAAATTAAGTCAAAAGTGGAGAAGAATAAGTATAAGAAAAAAAAATGTTTTCTAAAAAAAAAAAAAAAGCAGGAAGTGACAAACGAACTGACCATGACACATAATAAAGGCCTCAGAAAAAAAACAAGTTACTTTCTGTGTTTTTAAAATGTATTTATTTGTGGACCAGTCAAAGTACAGAAAAAATAAATAAAATCAGGTACTGACAGCCTTCATATTCCATGCACTTACTTAAAATGGCAGTAGGTTGGTGGCTACTACTGTATTTGCCAACGGCTAAATGTTACTTGCCAATACAGTTTGGGGAAAAAAATAAATAAATAAATTAACATTACAATTGGTTTTGTGTCATCAAGTACTGGAAGTTTGGTATTGTGGTACACAAGTGGTTTTATTTAATTGATTGTAATTGGCCAATCAGCATTCAGGATCAGAAATATGTATGGATAATTGATGACGGGCCATTGAATTATTCAAAAACAATGCACACCTGAGGTGATAATGTGTCCGTGACGCAAAGTGGACCACAAGTGTGCATTGTTTTTAATAATTCAACAGACCTGAGTCAATTATTCTGCTTATACCATGGTTACCACACCTCAAGACATTGTTCAGATGGTTCATTTCAAAGACATTTGTCAGGTTTGTCCTTCACCCACTCGTGTATGTAATTCATTTATCTTGCATCTCCTACGTGGCCCTCAACAGCATATTGTTGCAGTGAGACAAAACTCTTGAACTGATTCAAAAGTATTACTTTGCCACTGACAAATGTATCTGGCATCTTTTCAATTGCAAAATATTAGCTCAAAAAGTTAATCGTGGGGAAGCACTGACAACATGTTTGTGTGTATATGCCTCAATATGTGTGCTTGGATCCATACGTGTCCATCATATGTGTAAGTGCAGACAATGATATAATAAAATGTAAAATAAATCTCGTAAATGTACATGTTTAAACGTACAGTGTTTAGTCATTTGTAAATGAGATAAAATGTCTTATATATGTATGCATATAAATATTTGCACTAAATATTTAAGATATGTATAAAATATGCGTCTTTATAAATTAGAAATGTCTTTACTCATTTTAACAATTTAATGCATCCTTGCATTTAAAAGCAACAATTTCCTTTTTATTTAAAATCTAACAGACCCCAAACTTTTCAACGGTGCTCAAAAAGAGATTGAATGTCTTATACTAGGTGCTTACTCCTGCCTCATTTAACATCCTCATAGTTAATATCCTAATAATTTATGGCCAAACATACCCGTTTTGCTGTTGTTCACAATGGCTGATTTTATTGTGATCATATAAGGCAATACTGTGATTGAACTTTAGCTCATGTAAACAATAATTATGTATATGTGATTATACTCACTAGTTTAAGCATAGTTGTAGTAAGTAACTACTTGCAGTAATATGTGGAATACTAAAATTTTAGTTCATTGCACACTTTGCAAGCATTTATTTCAATTCAATCAAAAGTACACAATATTCAGCTTGAAGGTATAATGAGAATCTGACAATATTGAGATTAAACTTTACCTCATGTAAATGCAGTACTTCATTCTAAATAGTGCCATTAAGCTCATAATATTCATACGCTGCAAGCATAATCATATTAACATAGGTGGCATACACTGATTTTAATAAAAAATATACAGGCTTGTAAACAACTTAATTGCATTATTGCCATTCTGACCAAAGTGTGCATGTGCCCGTGAGGATGACAGTACAGTGTGCCATCTGTGGAAAGCACTTTTAAAGCTGTTTGTTGTCTACTTGCTTGGTCCACATTGCCACACCTTAACTAAATAACGTGCCACAGGCATCTTGGATTTCAAAAATAAATACACATATTTTTGGCCATGCTTTTTTAGACTCTGTAGTGACTGGCAATAGCCCTGTGCTCCACACAGCTGGCCAGCTTGTACACTGAAAAAAAACCTACTTTCATTATTCATTGGATTTACTACATTTTTAAAGGTAAGTGGTTGCAAACAATTTATATGGGTGGATTTAAACAAACAAATTAAATTTAGTAATGTTCAACCTAATTTTGTTTGTTGTTGAAAAAAAATATTAATCGATGTATCACCATTCTTTCTCTAATTATTCTGAATTGATCCTCAAAAGTTCTCATAATAAATTAGATAATTGTTAAGTGTTGACAGTTGCATGTTGCCGAATTAGCTTAATTTGGACAAAGACATGGCTGTTCAAATTCCTGCTGCACCACAAAGTGATACCTAGAGGTATAATAGATGCGTCGCAGCATTCTTATGTTTTAGAATAACTAAAGAATGTGGACAGGGTGGCATTAACGTGGACATTCGGAATGCAAAAATACAAATTGCTCACGGTTTGGTTGGTATCATAGTTTTAGGGTCACAAATTTGGTATGGTAGGTTTAGAAAAAAAACAGGACACTGTCAAATGAAAATACAGAAAGAAAAATCCATCTAAAAGCAATAGCACAAATGAATACAATATAGCAAACATACAACTAAAAGTCCATTACAGGGCTTTTCAGGTTTCTAACAGTAGTTTCCATGTACAGAAATGGAACAATATGATCAAATATAACTCTGGATACTGTATATACAGTGCATCCGTAAAGTATGCATACCGCTTCACTTTTTCCACATTTTTTTTGTTACAGCCTTATTAGAAAATGGATTAAATTCATTTTTTTCCTCAAAATTCTACTCATTCCTCTTTGCAGTACCCCTCACTTTTTAGGTACACCTTTCCATCTTCTTGTTAACACAAATTTCTAATCAGCCAATCACATGACACCTCTAGGGTTTACAGAGTATGGTCCAAAAAAAAAAAATATCCAGTGAGCACAAATGCCTTGTTGATGCCAGAGGTCAGAGGAGAATGGAACAGTAACTCAAACAACCACTTGTTACAACCGAGGTATGCAGAAGAGCATCTTTAAATGCACAACACGTCCAACCTTGAGGCGAATGGGCTACAGCAGCAGAAGACCACACTGGGTACCCCTCCTGTCAGCTAAAAACAGGAAACTGAGGCTACAATTTGCACAGGCTGGAAAAACGTTGCCTGGTCTGATGAGTCTCAATTTCGGACATACGGATGGTAGGGTCAGAATCTGGCATCAACAACATAAAAGCATGGATCCATCCTGCCTTGCATCAATGGTTCAGGTTGGTGGTGGTGGTCTAATGGTGTGGGGGATATTTTCTTGGCACACTTTGGGTCCATTAGTACTAATTTTGCATCGAGTCAACGCCACAGCCTACCTGAGTATTGTTGCTGACCATGTACATCCCTTTATGACCACAGTGTACCCATCTTCTGATGGCTACTTCCAGCAGGATAACGTGCCATGTCATAAAGCACGAATCATCTCAGACTGGTTTCTTCAACACGACAATGAGTTCACTGTACTCAAATGGCCTCCACAGTCACCAGATCTCAATCCAATTGGGATATGGTGGAACGGGAGATTTGCATCAAAGATGTGCAGCCAACAAATCTGCAGCAACTGCATGCTATCATGTCAATATGAACCAAATCTCAGAGGGATATTTCCAGTACCTTGTTGAATTTATGCCACAAAGGATTAAAGCAGTTCTGAAGACAAAAGGGGGTCCAACCTGGTACAAGTAAGGTGAACCTAATAAAGTGACAGTGAGTGTAAATTTGCTTATAATATAAATACATTTTAAGATGGCAGTACTGTCATACATAGATTACATTAATAAAACATAGAACCTCCAATTCTGGTTTAAAATGTAAAATTGGAATTTTTTGCACAGTCGAAGGAATTGGAAAACATGTAGGTCAAAAATTGTTTTGGAATTGGATTGTGACTTTCAGAGTTATTCAGAAACTCATTTGGAGACTAACAAATTGACACAACCCTATGATATGCATGACTTTCTGAAATTTTATGCTGAACTCACTCTGAATCGTTAACACAACTTACTGCCATCAGTCTCTGCTTCTCACATTTCTATTGCACCTAAAAAGCATGGAATACAACCATACAAAAGTGTTTTGAATTAGACATCAATAAATAAAAACAGAGGCCAGCAACACTACTCTTTCTGATTCCATCATCTGTTCTGTGCATTGGGGTAATCTATGTAAATAATGGTAGTAGAAACAACCACAACCCTTAGGAATAATATGAATAATGAAAAATGCATGCAAATAGGATTAAAGAGTTTTGCTTCTGACATAGACACATTAAGTCTTTTCTCTGATTATTACGAATAATCAAATGATTTGAGTGCATGTAAATGTAGTTAGTGACACAAACGTTGCTAACGATGGTCAGTGATAATAACTGGAATAACATGTCTAGTAGTTCAATAGTGTCTCCAGCTTTGGAACATAATTTTATGTTTTTTTGTCTTTAAGACAAGGAATGTAACGATTCACCATGAGCCAAAATATTGAGAAGGGTATAAACAGAGGTTGGAGCCAGTTCCGAATGGGCTGGTCAGCTACAAGTGGGTGGACTTGTACGATACAAAGACTATTGGGCCTTATCATACACCTGGCACAATATGGATCCAGGTGCATCAGACGTGATTTGTTGCTATTTTCATACGGGCACAGGTTTCATTTTCACGTTTTGCGCCACATTGTTTAAATAGCAAATCCCTTTGCGCCACTTTGTGGACTCATGGGCGTGCTGGTCTCAATGGAGGTGTGTTAAGGTGCTTTGTTGGTGCGTTGCTATTTTAAGGCAACTGAAATAGACCTCGCCAGTTTTTGTAATTTAAATGTGGGCCCAAAACACACATACACATTGCGTAATACATTACAGCAATAGACAAATGTCTTTACATATTTAAAAAAAATTAATAAAAGATTAAAAAGTTTCAAAATTATTGTTTTCTACATAAATATAAAAAACACTACATTCATGCCTTCTTCACCTGGAGGGCTCTGTTTATTCATGACAATTTGCATTTGTGCAATGTTATTACTAGTAGTAGTCGTTATCATATGCATACTTATATTTATACCACCATATGGGGCATAGGAATAGGTTTGTTTGGACATAGCTCAGTTTTTTGACCAAACGTCTTCTTATTGTTAATTAATTTGTTTGCTTGAAATTAGAACTGAATTTAGAAATAGTTTAGAAACAAATCTCTGCGCTTAACAAATTAAATTACAAAATTAAATATGTAGGCTAATGGATGTCTTCACTGGAGCGCGTACAACACCATTTTTTACTCCACGAAAGTAAAGGAGTAAAGTAAAGAGTAAAAGTAAAGAGAAAGTAAAGAGGCCGAATGGAGGAGGCTCCTTCTTTATCCTTGCGCAGATGGTCTTTAACTGTTTTCTCTCTAATGAAGCATTATATTTTTCCACTTACAAAGTCCGCATTGTAAATAGCAAATGCGTCATGGTACGACGCAACTGAGTCTTAAAGAAAACAGGAGATGAGACTCTAATTGGTGTAATGCACGTTATGCTCAAAACACATCTATAACTCATAAAGAAAATAAGCACAAACCTTTTAGACCACGCGCTAGTGCACAGACTATATTTTTAGCAAAAGTAGAATCGGACATACCCTTAATGCTTTTGCGCCATGCTCTGTAGACATTGCACTTAAATTTTTAAAATAAAGCCCATTGTGTTTTATAAATGTGTACACCTAACACAACCCAAATCACTGTTTTGGAGCACAGGTGCTTATAGGTGTCAGTGTTCGTCCGTGTCTTCCTTTGTTTTCGTCACGTGATTTCTCTGTATTGTCTTTCCCGCCACCATCAGTGTCCATCTGTTTCACCTGTGTTCATCCCTTGTGTCTCATTAGTTTAATCATCCCTTTATCCATTTATACTCGTATTAGGTTATTTTTCGTCTGTGTCCTTCGTGGTCCGGTATTTTGGTTCATTTGTTTCCTGTGGTCCGTGTGGTTGTGTCGTCCTGTCTACCCGTATCCAGTATTTGTTCCCGTAAGTGTATTCAATAAATCCGTTTTTGCTAATGTATCCCGTGTTCAGTCTCGTCATGTCATCCTCAGCCAGCCAAGCGTTACATAACACCGGACCAAAAAATAGCGGCGCGCTTTTCCCCATTTTTCTTTTTATAGTTGTTTTTTCCCCCAGTATTTTATTTAACCTCCCTCGTGTTTCCCTGGATCCCATCCACTCTTCCGTTTCTCTTCACCGCCTGCTGGAGCAGGGGGAAAGCAGCCCTGAGGACCATATCCGAGCGACTGCCAACAGCTTTCCGGGCGACGTGCTCTGCACGCCCATCATCTCTAGCAGAGCACGATCGCCCGAAGATGGTCCTCGGGGCAACATCGCCGCAAGAATGGAGTGGACACTGGCGAGTAAAGGATTTCTACTCACCGCCTTCCTGGAGGAAGATCTCGCCAGTGCCACTCCCGACCCAGTGACCAGCCAAGAAACATCATCCATCTGCAGGGAGCACTTGCCAGAGCCCACCGCAGACGGAGAGCCACCCCCAGCCGATGAGCTATCGCCCCCTAGAGCGACGGAGTGGAATCTCGCTGAGATGGAGGAGCTTAAAATCCCGTCTGACCAGGTGTGCGAGCCGGCAACACCGCCAAAAGGGGGAGTCCTGGCGGATACCCGCGAGACCAGCGAGAGTCCCGCCCACCCCCCCTATGCAGATGGACAGCGGCTGGACACTGGGAGGCTACTCATTGGCTTCTGGGGCTACAATTTTAATCTTCCGCTGTTTTTTAGGCAGCATTAACCTTCTGCTGTTTTCAGGCAGCAATCAACTGTTTTCCGCACAGTTTTTAAATCTTCCTTCTGGAAAAAAGCCTCAGCTCCAGGGTCATGAGTAGCTTCCCACGGTCCTCCAGAACTGCAACCAGTCATCCAGCTCCAGCACTGCTGCAGTCAGCCAGCCCCCCAGCTCGCCCTCTAGCTCCGGAAATGGAGCTCGCTTGTGGGTGCTACCTGCCTGCGTCGCCCTCTGGAGGGTGTCGCCCAGCGTCAGTTCCTGCAACCTCCGAGCTGTGGACTCCACCTCGGCCCTTTAATCCTGGGGCTCCGCGTTGGCTCACTCCTCCCTCGTCTCCGTCGTGGGCCAGCCGTCCGCCCACCAGCTCCGCCAGGCTCCCTCGTCCCTCCACCTTGGTCAGTCGTCGCCCTTCCTTCGCCTCTGGACTCCACTCTTCCGGCTGCACCTCATCGCACCGTCCCACCGGCTGCGTTGAGCTCCTCCTTCCCTCCAGCTGCGCCTTGGTCCTCTGTCGCTCTGGCTACGCCGCGGGCTTCCGGAACCCCGCCGTCGCCTTGCTCGGGTGAGCCGCCTGCTTCGCCCGGCCCTCAGAGACCTCGGCGTCACCTTCGCCCTACGGCTCTCCGTCACTTCCTTGGGCTCCACCGCCATCAGCGGCGTCTCCCTCGGTCGGCCCCCTAGAGTCGGCAGCCACTCCTCCTCCATGGTCCCTCCCCTTCCTCGACTCCACCAGGGCCGTACCTCTGGCTGTGTCCTGGGTCCTCCTGCTCCAGTTCCCTTCCTGTTCCTCCCTCAGACTCCTCCCTTGTACCCTCCCCTTCTACCCGCCTTCGTTTTGTTGTTTCCTGTTGAAGGCGCGGGGACGCGCCTTCAAAAGGGGGGGGGTACTGTCAGTGTTCGTCCGTGTCTTCCTTTGTTTTCGTCACGTGATTTCTCTGTATTGTCTTTCCCGCCACCATCAGTGTCCATCTGTTTCACCTATGTTCATCCCTTGTGTCTCATTAGTTTAATCATCCCTTTATCCATTTATACTCTTTCATCTGTGTCCTTCGTGGTCCGGTATTTTGGTTCGTTTGTTTCCTGTGGTCCGTGTGGTTGTGTCGTCCTGTCTACCCGTATCCAGTGTTTGTTCCCGTAAGTGTATTCAATAAATCCGTTTTTGTTAATGTATCCCGTGTTCAGTCTCGTCAAGTCATCCTCAGCCACCCAAGCGTTACAATAGGTAGCTTATAGATGAATTACTGTTTTGTAAACATTCAGGATGCGCGTGCATCGAGGTTGCAGAAAAAAACCGGGAGTGCTAGCATTTACAATGAGTGAATGACATCCGATGCCGTACAGAGTTTGTTGTTGTATTAGATATATGTTATATTGATTACATATATATATATATATATATATATATATATATATATATATTATTTA